>OX336393.1:364841417-365441417 GCA_946902985.2 Meconema thalassinum | reverse complement strand
TCTCAAACCGAAAATATATCGGACAGTGGTACGGCCAGTTGCGCTGTATGGAGTTGAATGTCGACCATCCGACAAAATTTCAGAACGTCGCCTGCACGCCATGGAAATGAGAATGCTCCGTTGGACAATGGGCATCTCCCTTATTGACCATGTCAGAAACGACACAATTCGGGAGCAAATGGGTGTCGCCCCAATTGTGGACAAAATGAGAGAGAAACGGCTCCGATGGTATGGCCATGCCCTGCGTGCAGCGCCTGATACTGTTAATAACTCTGTCCTTGACTTGGAGGTTGAAGGCCTACGCTCCAGAGGACGACAGAAGCAGCGTTGGCAAGACACAATAAATGGTGATTTAAAAATTACCGGCCTAAATCCATCTGACGCACAAAACCGGACAAAATGGAGGTCAATGACCATAAAAGCGGACCCTGCACCCGCGGGACAACGCTAGGAAGAAGAAGAAGAAGAAGTGTCACTGTGTTCTAAAGGTCGACACTAGATGCCATAGGCTATGCCCACGCAAGGGGTAGCATAATATACCATCCGACACAGCGGTAACGGAATCTTTGAAATTGAACTCATGACAGCATACAGTGGAACTGTAGAAAAGGGAACTGCAGAAGGGAACTGCAGAAAGGGGTATGATTACAAATAATTGTGGAGTTGCAAGTAAATTCGATGTGCGACCCATAAATTGGTTAATGCATGGTAAAGCATTTTGGTGGGAAGAGAGATACAAAACACAAGGGTACGCATAATGTAAATTAAGATGTGTTGAGAGTAAATAACTAAGATTGTGAAATTAAAGAGGTCACAACAGGTGACATAAGATTATAAGTACAGTTTATGGGTAATTTACCTGTGCATCAGCGCACTTGAGAATGAATTTTGATGTCAATCTCATGGTAAATGAATGAATAATCATTTGGATTTGCAAGGATCAAGTACGAATATTAGTAGATTGTAGGAGTAATTTTGCATTGTTTTGTGTTATATTGTTGGGATTTGTTTTTGTGTGTTTGAAGCCATGATTTAGAGCTGAATTAAAGTCTTTAGAATAGAGTTGTGCTTTATCATTGTAGAGTTGATACCTTTTAGTCTCAGATCAAAAATATGCAACTGCTCAGTGGGTGGACGGTACACGCCTGAGGACTGATGCTGGCTGGAGGCAGAAGCATGTTTTTCATGGAAATTACTCAAATGGGTACAGTAGATAGGGTTACAAATGAAGATAGATGTATTAAGACGAGTGGGAGAAGAGAGATGTTTCTAGAGACTGCTAAAATGAAGAGAAGAGATAGGTTGGTAGGTTAGAAGACAAGAACTGTAGGGGTAGACCAAGGTTAGAATATGTTAAACAGATTGCCTCAGATGTAGGGTGTGGTAGCTATGTAGAGCTGAAACGATTAGCTCAGGACAGGGAGGCATGAAGAGCTGCATCAAACCAGTCAAAAGACTGAAGATTCAAACTACAAAACAACAGGCTGTGCTAGAAGCAAGAGTAGAGGGACACGGAACCACAGCAAAATTGATGCTAGTACTTCAAATGGAAGAAGAGGAATCCTATAGTTATGGCATGCTCTAGAAACCTACGCGAATAACAGACATAAATAGATACAGCACACCAGACGAGCTTTTAATTCACACGAGGGGCTTGGGACATCCTGATCTCCTTCACCATGTACTTGGATTTGCGATGAATTTGTTTGATAACCAAGGTGTCTATGGTGACTGCAGTAGTGTGTCAATTGTAATTTTTGTGGTCTAGGGTTGGGGCAGCTACTCAACGGGGTATTCATAAAGTATATTCATCCTACGGTCTTAAGGAATAAATGGATCACGGATACAAGACAATATAATACTCAAGATTATGGTGTTTGATGCCATTTTCAGTGTTGCTTGAGTAAACGAATGTTTGATGCTTCTCAGTCGGTCAACACGATTGTACCCAAATGAGAGGGTTATTATTTATTAACTCATGTATTTTTTTTTTTCAGGATTAGGGAATAACCCATCTAATTTGGGTAAAATCGTGTTGACCGACCGAAAAGCATCAAACCTTCATAATACACAAGTCTTACGGTTTCTTTGTCGTTCATATGAAATTTAAATTATAGCAATATGATAAAGTAATGTAACTATGTAAGAAACTATATTCAAAGACGTTATACCCTTCAACTCATGTAAGTTCTCAATTATAAGGTGCGTTCAAAAAGTAACGAGCCGGAGCCTGGAATGCACAAACCAGTGACGACATCGGCTAATCGTGGCGTGTGTAACGAGGTGTGGTTCCGACCAGAGCGTGGAAGGTCACAGCCCGTCGCTAGAGTGCACGCGTGCACGTCACGTGACGATGCAAAGCGAGCAGCAGCATGCTTCAGTCGTCCGACCAAGACCAAGACTTAAGGCCATTCGACATACTTCCTGGTGTGGTTGAAGACCGTGGGGCACCCATTGGGCACACACTTTGCGCAAGTGCAGTCGTTCCTTCATGATGGTGTGCACACTTCCGACGCTCAATCCGACCACGGCGGCTATGGCGTTCACTGTCACTCGGCGGTCCTGGGTAATGAGAGCATCAACCAGCTGGACGTTGTCATCGGTAATGCAGGGGGGTGCCCCAGACCGGGCATCGTCAGCTAACGACACCCGTCCTTTCCTGAAGCTCTTGTGTCACGCCTTGACCCTTGCAAGGGACATGCAGTGTTCAGCGTTCACTTATGACATTCGGCGATGAATGTCCGTTCCCCCTACTCCTTTTGCTGTTAGAAACCGAACACCTCTTTGGTCTTCGTTTGACGCCTCCATGTCACGGTTTGCAATGTTACTGGCAGCGTTGGACGATTGATGCATGCTGCTGCTCACTTTGTATAGTCACGTGACGTACACGCGTGCCCTCTAGCAACGGGCTGTGACCTTCCACGCTCTGGTCGGAACCACACCTCGTTACACACGCCACGATTAGCCGATGTCGTCACCGGTTTGCGCAACACAGCATCCGGCTCGTTACTTTCTGAACGCACCTTATAACTTGTCATAAAATGCAATACAGGAGGATAACTAAATGAAAGGGGATGTTTTCAGTTGAGCGCGTAGAATTGTTGTGTAATTAAATCATCATTAATCATAGAATAGCTCTACGTATTTAAAATATATCTGATGCATTTTAATAACCATCATAACTTCATACTATCCCTCACGTAAATGCACAAACCATGCTGTGAGCAAAGCAGCAGTGAGCTTATCTCAAACTCGAGAGCGAGCAAACAGTTGGTTTGTTACAATAATGTTCGTTTCTCACTCAGCTTACAGTACATGTCGACTGTAGTCTTCTTGCCTGCAGAATTGTCGGCTACGTCTGATAAGCTGCTTAGTGGGGTGCTACGGTGTGTGGTACTAAAGGCATAGTTCTGTCTGTCTGTCTGTCTGTCTCGAGATCCTCATTGCCAGCAATGAACTAGAATGCGCCATGCAGTCACATCGGACTTCAAGGAGACAACCACAAAATAGCGACTATTGATGGGCATCAGTCAACTAAAAGTAGTCGAATTAATCGATTATGCCAACCATCAATTTATTTGACTACCTAATTTTAAAAAAGAACTCTAACGAATATTCATCGCATTATGAACTAGTCCTTACCAAACGACTAATTTCAATGACAGGACAGGGAAGCATGGAGGACTGCATCAAACCAGTCAAAAGACTGAAGACTCAAACAAAAACAACAACAACAACAATGTATTTATTAATTATTTTTGGTGAATGAGCTTGACTAAGTAGCTGATAAGCAGTTTTAATATAACTAGATGGTCTGTGCGAGAAATATCGTATAGTGTAAAACCACCCGCCCGGCTTTGCTATTATGCGAGCAGGCCACGACACAGTTCTGGCAGGGGCTATGGTCTTGTTTATTTGTTTAAACACACTTTATAAACAAATAAATATATTTAGTTAGTTATTGTTGTTTTAAGAGGCGGAACTATGAGGTCATCTGCCCCTCTTAACACAGATTTAAGTATACACATTTGAAATGGAATTAAAAATTTAGAGGTGGACACCTACATTTCAAAAGACCGAAAATTAATAAAACAAAACAAACAAAAAACTAATAAAGATAATATAAACAAAAATTACGGAAAAGCAAAAATTCAGCATTCAAAAACGAACAAGTCGCTGAGTCAATGTACACTGGAAAATTTAGATTGCTGGCCCTAACCCATTCCCACTTATAAAGCGGATGACGAGATCAGCAGCCACCACTTCATCGGCTAATATATAAGGTGCGTTCAAAAAGTAACGAGCCGGAGGCTGTAATGCTTAAACCGGTGACGATATCGGCTAATCGTGGCGTGTGTAACGAGGTGCGGTTCCAACCAGAGCGTGGAAGGTCACAGCCCGTCGCTAGAGGGCACGCGTGCACGTCACGTGACGATACAAAGCGAACAGCAGCGTGATGATGATGATGATGATTATTATACTGTATTCAGCATTTTCAAGATCAAGTTCGATATTCCATTAAATTTTGCTATTGCTTCCCTTACTTGAAATATCACAGCACGCCACTGAACTGATGATTGATTCAACGTTGAACATTGCGCGAACTTTTCACTTTTTGGGTTTAAAAATTTATATTCGTTCATTGAAAGATCTTAATTCCTTCAGAAGCGTATTCAGTTTGAAAAACTCGGACAATGTACAACATTGTGTTTTATTCTCATAGCGTGTATAGCATACCGACATCAACCCCGTTAAAACAATTCCAGTTAGAAATTCTTTCATTGAATTAATTTCGCTCGACGAATCCTAGCAGAATTTCAACTGGGTCTAGCTACAATGAAATTTGTATGTACCATGCTACGTGAGGGTCGAATCCCTTCGTAACTCAATTTCAGTTCCTATTCTGATTAGCGAGGAAGATTTGACAAACCATGTTTACCCCAGTCTTGCTGACCAGAACATCTTTCCATGAACGCTCCGGAAATTAGCAATGACGCATTCCTGTAATTGATTGAGGACAGAGTGGATGTAGGAACTAATTTAGCAGCTTCTACTCCTGGAATCCAACCCTATGAGAATCAATCAGCCTCGCAACGACTAGAGGCACCATAGCTTTGCTCCTTTCGGTACAGTAGTGACAGCCTGACATGACCCTTGCGCGTTCTTCCTCGCGAGCCGTTCTCAAAGTTCTCGCTTGAAGCTGATGATGATGATTATGATGACAATAATGGCGATGATCTACATAAATAAGGGTAAAAGGAGCACCAATAGGAACACCAGTCCCCACAAAACCATCCATTAGGATGATCTAAGCCTTAGATTAGCTAACAGCTCCCTCCCATTTGCGTATAATTAAATGCTAACTGACTGCGCCAGAATTCGATCCTGCAACCTTGGGGACAGCAGGCGAGAACGTTGCCGCTGAGCCATGCAGCCAGTCATAAGTATAATAACTGGCACGTTTAAGGGGTATAGGTAGGAAGAATATATTCCGGAACACGAACAGGGATTCCACCAGCTGATATGGAAATACATTGGTCTTAGTTCAAGATACAAGCAGTGGCGGTTTCTGGGTATTCGCCCTGGAGCCAGTGCACACCCATTCTTGAAAAATTGCTGTTCACATTTGAATTTTACGAATATAAAAATTAATATAAGATTTTATGGTAGTATAAAGCGTCAACAAATGTCCAGGATACCACCTTTTTACATTTAAATGTACCGCGTTCGTTGCGCCTCACTGTACGTTGCTTGTGTGCTGGCTCGGGTATCATCAAATATCGCCGTTCGCCACCTGCAGCTTTGTAGCCAGCGTTAGGCTTGACGGCAGGAGAGGGGACGGCAAGAGGGGAGAGGGAATGTGTGTTTAATATAACAGAATCGGAACCAAATCCTTGCCTGGCGAATTGTACTGCGCATGATCGGTTTATTTTCCATCTCCTGTCGCATCTGATTGACAGACGAAGAAGCGATGACCGCTAGCGTGCAGGAGCTACCACACTATCTGATGGTGAATTGTTGTACCAAGTAGAGTTTCATGCGAAGTTTGAAACACAGGTTGTGTCTTTACGCAGCTTGTATAATAGCGCCACTGCCATTTGATTTTAATGTGCATTTAAAAACATACAGCCAACTGTATGATATTATATAGTCTATAGTTGTAACAGTGAATTCAGTTTCATTACATTTCTTTATAATTTACAGATTTTTAAGGTCCAGTAATTTGGAGGATTAACGCAGCCTATTATCTTGTTGATCTTGGACGTGGCAAGTATTTGTCACAATTGCGTTTCTAAAGTGTGGAATATTTGAGTGCGTGTGCATTATTACGTTTATGATAGCTTATCCTCCCAGCTTGGCTTCACTCACTGATATAGCTAGGATCATTCCTCTACCATCGGAAGGATGGTGTCTGGGAGGCAAACACACTTTTTCAGCAAATGCAACTAGGGATGGTGACAGGTGACCGCAAACTTGGGTCTAATTCAGGGTCAAAGAAGAGATTTTGACCGTTGGCCTGAAAGGAACCGTCCCGGTATTTGCCTAGTGATAAAAATGGAAAACCACGAAAATCATTTTCAGGACGGCCGAGGTGGGATTCGGGATTATTATGGCTACTGTTCAGGATTTAAAAACTATTACATCGTCTCAACTTCCTTACTCGGCAAGAAAAGGTGGCCATATAATAAGAAATGGGAAGACCTATTCCAAACCTGAATTTAATTCAAACATCCCTGTGCAAAGCGAAGGTTAGGAATCGCTTATTCCATGATGAAGTTATAGCAAGTTAGTATGAGTGGGCTTGTGGCTGTGAACTAACCAACTGGATGTATTGTTTTCCGTGCTTAAAGTCGTGCTACGTACACAAAAAAAGAAAACCCCTCTCTGCACGCTGGAAGCGGAGGTAGATTTCACCGGGCAAAGAAAAATGTTTCGAATTCACTAAATTTGCCAATTGTTGTACAGTATACCTACGAAAGTTACACATGTTTAGCATACAGCATCTTCTTATAATACCTGAAACATTTTGCTCATCCCTTGGTGCAAGGGTGGGTCATATCAAATATTCTTTCAGACAAAAAGTGTTGTTACAGAGGGGTATTGGCCATTTTAAACTGTTTTGATGTTGTGCCTATTAAGGGAGGTATGATTTCTTTTCTCTAAAAACTCCATTTTCCCCACCTCTTTGGTCAAACTTACGAAGATAAGCACTTGGCCCTTATTCCAAAAATTGTACGAACTTTGAATGGATTCAGTTTTTAACATACTATGAAAGTTATAGCAATATTTCATTTTCCCCCCATTTCCAACCCCTTGGTCCGATTTTGTCCGTTAGCGAACTCGACCGAGATTTTGAATGGTTATATTTTATGTAGGCCTATACATATACATTATATATTAACTTTTGAACTGACGGTGGTTTTGGGATCTGTGGGATGTGAAACGCGAAGATATGTCAATTTTTTCCGGATGTCGAAATGGTACCCTTTGCAATAGGTAGCTTTCTAATGAAATCTAACTAAAATCGACAAATGTGAACAATCAAAAGCCTACATGAATGCAGAATTGGAATTACAAGTAGGCCTACTAGGAAAGTAACAAATCAGACAACAGCTTCATTGTGCATTCAGGAGGGAACATAGAACAGCAAAATATCGAGATGTCGAAAAACCAACTCCAAGTGCCACTAGATGCATATCTAAGCATACAAAATAGAGTAACATTGTGAGGAGACAGTTATTTTGTATGCTTAGATATGCATCAAATTTAGTTTTTTTTTAAAGAGTGCACACCCACAATTTTTCTTCACCAGCCGCTACTGGATACAAGTCAATGAAGTTACGACTTGAGTAGATTGTGTCCAGGAGGTTAAAATAATAACATTAATTGAAGAAAGAATTTTATGTACATGATTGGTGATGGTATTCAGTGAAAAGAATTACCCTTTCATAAAACGGCCACTGAATTATTAATAATAATGTTATTGGTTTTACGTCCCTTTTAACTACTCTAGCTTTTAGAGACGCCAGGTTGCCGGAATTTTCCACCGAAGGGGATCTTTCACGTGCCAGTAAATCTACAGACACGGCTCCCTCGCATTTGCGCACCCTCAAATGCCGGCTGACTCAGCCAGGATACGAACCTGCGATCTTGGGCCCAGTAAGCGAGAAAGTTACCGCTTGGCCACGCAGACAGTACTGAATTATTGAATCTAGTGACGTACACATTAAGTACATCATCAATGTGAAAACAAGAATGTTTTCTGCATTCTCATCTCGAAATTAACATCGGATTCATTTTATTTCCTGATGAATAGTTTAGCTTCACATCGCCTCTACTTAGTATGTGTGAGGTGATCACAGTTCCAGTTCTTTCTTTGTTTGTGTCAGACGTACTAACTCATATAAACATCTATAACTTATTATACAAAGGATTATGCACACAAGATAATATGATTAGTTCGATAATACACTTCTCTCGCTTTACACAAAATGAAAAAAAAATGCATATAAACTACATATTTTTGTATCTGCCTTTAGCTTCCAAAATCGGGACTATCAGTAGTAGTAGTAATAGTTGTAATTGATTTACAGAGCAAATCATAGATCTCATCTACTTCTTTGTCTATCATTGGTTTAACTCATGTAATGATGAAATTTAGTCCGATTATCTTAAGGATTTTTTCAGTTCTAAATTACCGACAGCAGTGGCTACGCTCGCTAAAGCGCAAGGATAGGTCATGGGGCCAAGCTCTCTGCTGACTCGGTAGACGCGTGGTTTCGAGCCCCACCGTCGGCCATCCTTTAAATGGTTTTCCATGGTTTCCCATTTTCAACACCAGGCAAGTGCTGGGACGGTACCTTCTGACAGGCCACGGCCGCTTCCTTACACATCCTTGCCCAGTTTCATTCATCTTCACCCATTCCATCTCTCATCCCGACACGCAGGTCACCCACGGGCGTCGACTAGAAAAACCTGCACTTGGCCTCGCAGGAGGCTACACGACCAAAAAAAAGTTCTAAATTTTGCAACTAATGTACCAATGTTCTGGAAAAGAGACTGGGTGACACTTAATCCAAGATTGCGTATTAAGTTATAGTCTGGCAATTGACATCTATACTTTTCATTAGTTCTGCCACACGAAGATTAGTAAATCCCGTTCCAGATCTCAGACCACAATTAAATTTATTGGCAGAGCCGGGAATAGAAACCGGACCTCCACGGTGACACCCAATAATACTAGCCACTGCGCCTCGAAGAGGACCATTTTATTTGAAATAATCAGTAGATCAGTAGAAATGTTCTTTAAGAGAAATCTACCGAAAATTAGTAGGATTGGCAGTACTGTACCCCCACTCCACTAGTACTCAGCTGTTGCGCTCATACACTCAAAGAGTGCTGTTTGTGCTGGCCTGTTATGTATGATGGACCGAAGCAAAACATCTATAGTCGACTGTGGAAGTACATGTGGACACATTTCACGCTACAGTTCACGATCTGAATCGTTATACTTCCGCTATTTTTCTCCCCCATTAAATTAATTGAAACAACAGTGAATGATTATAATGATCACTGGGGTAGCGAAATAGCGCTTCAAACTGTATTTTAAGGTTCAGTGGTTCTCAAAGCGAGGTTCGCAGCGGAGCTTAGGGGAGACTAACAGGCCACGCACGATAACAAGCATGGAAGAGACAAGTCAGCATTTCCTCCCAACCTTCCCTTACTCGGCGTCCTGCAATGAACAGGACAGTCCTGGAAAACGACAAATGTTTGTTTCGACCCATATATGGTCAATTCTGATTAATTGGGCCAGATGGACCTAGTATACAGTTCGTTAGTCTGATTATGCTAAGTAAGCAGAAATCTTAAGACTGCATTACATCTACATTTTCTAGTGATTTAGTGAGTCCAATTGTCATATGGTCAACAAAATCTTTTTCATTTTCTCATATTGTTTGCTGAACAATTTTCTGTAACAACTTTGCAAGCTTGTTTCATTTTACTTTATACGATCTACAGAGTTTGATGAAGTTGTCGCATCACTTTCTTTCATAATGTATCGACTTCGGTGGCGTAGTTGGTAGCAAGATGAGCTTCTATGCCCAAGATCGCGGGTTCAAACACAAACGAAGTCGTCGGTTTTCTTAAGAGCGTTAAAAATCCCACAGTATGCCTCCCTTCGGAGGGGAAGTAAAGCCGGCGGGCACAGGCCATAGATTTATGGCATGTTAAAGAACCTTCCACTCACTGCAATTGTGTGAAGCTAAAATGTGTAGGTTAGATTTGATTAACGCTCTAAGTTCCAACGTTCAACGCCAGGTGCGTTTGCGGTGGCATCCAGTAGCAAAGTTCGCGGCTAGGTGTTCTTGACGGTAGCATTTGGTAGCAAAAGTAGGAACTACTTGAAATTTATCGTCTACAGTCCTTACCTGAATCACAGATAACACACACTAATACAGCCATCATAATTAACACCAGTTATCAGACAGAGTCTACACACACCCAAAGTACACGGGGCTACTATAGTAGACCTCGTTGTCGCAGCCTCTGAACTGATTAACCAACCCAACCACTTTATTAATGCGTTATTGTTTTAACCTAATCGTCAAATAATTGAGATAAATTGCATTATTTTCCTCCATTTCATATCATGAATAATTGTAATCAAGATTATGAATTGGATACGTTATATTCAACATATTCATGATTTATATTTAAACAGTTCGGATTAGCCAAGTTGCATTATAATACACTTTAGACGCTTATGACATTAATATTGGAATACATTATATCCTAAAATTATGCTTAAACCAACACGCAAACAAGAAATCATATAAGCCCCTATCTCAAGAATTATTTGTACTCCTTTGCTCATCTCGCAATAAATAGGTTTATCAGTAGGCTTACTACTCCATTTTGAAGTGAAAATATTGGCACCTAAGGAGCATGTTATTATTGCTAGCCTAAATGAGACGGAGCAAATCAGGCAGTGAGTGATTAAGTAATCCACAAACTACAATAACTATGCAATGTTCAGTTATAATTGAAGAAATATTATGTCAAAGACAAAATAATGAAATATGAACGTTAATTATTTATTTACCATAGATCATACAAGAAGTATGGAAGGCTTAGTGAAAAAGGACAGACACCACATAATAATGTTTGAATTTAAGGCTGTGCGAGTTATTAGCCCACATCAGCCCAATTTTGGTGGTGAAGCTGCCACCTAAAGCCTCCAAGCTTGCTGTTTTCTGTTGGGGGTTGTCTTCCTTAGCCTTTGTGCCCCCCCCCCCCCTTACGACTGCAAGGCAGCAGACACCACATAGGACTACATAATTCATGCTACACTAGCAATAAATATTTCCACCACTGTAAATGAAATTCTAGAGTCTGTGGGTTTGACAATAATTCATATTCACCGTGTTTTGGTTTATTTTATGATAATTGAGAACCATATCTTATTTTTTGGTTCCCCGCCTTAAGGGTTATTGGCCATCGACAAGTTTAATGTATTCGTTTGCATTTTATATTTGAAGTATGTGTTGTTTCTAACACGAACAATAATAAAAGATACAGCGCACAAATTGTGCATAATGTTGATTACAAACTCGAATAATCACGCGAACTGTCACCTCTCACTCGCACAAAAGATCACAATAGATGATCCCCGATCTTGCGCTATCGGCAGCATTGCATACCACACAATTTACATATACAGGAGTCGTCTGGGTCATGGAAGCACTCGGTGTCACACAGTTTCTGGTGGTACCCCTGTACCGCCATCGAGTTAACATAATGTCGCAGGTCTTGGTTAGTGCGAACAATGATAATAATTTATAGAATTAATCTCACACTTAGAAACAAACCTCCCAACATCTTCACGGGGAAAACTACACTTCTTTGCCACCTACACGATGATTCATAAACTGGCTGGTACTATGGAGCACGCAAACAAATCTTTCTGAGATAGGGTTTGATTACAATACCAATAGGCGGCTTCGGTGGCGTAGTTGGTAGCATGCTGAGCTTGTATGCCCAAAGTCGCTGGTTCGAATCCAGCTGAAGTCGTCAGATTTTTTAAGAGCGTTAAAATTCCTCAGTATGCCTTCCTTCGGAGGGGAAGAAAAGCCGGTGGTCCCATGTCATCGATTTATGGCATGAAAAAGAACCTTGTATGTTTGTAGGTTAGGTTTGATTAATGCTCTTAAGTTCCAACGTTCGTTCACCGGGCACTGGTTGCGATGGCATCTAGAAGTAGCGAAGTTCACAGCTAAGTGTCGTGGACGGTAGCATTTGGTAGCGAAAGTAGGAACTACTTGAAATTATTGTCTGCAATCCTTACTTGAATTAAAAACAGATTCATAATGTCGATTATTCAGGTCCGTATTGACGTAACTATAACTTTGAAAGAATAAAGGATTTTCCGCCTTCAATACTGAATTAGAGCCCTTGACTTGACTTCGTCAAGGGATCACTAACCAGGCATCCCGAGCCGGAGTTTGCGTGTGGTAGAGTGGCCAGTTCCTTTCCACCTCCTCCTCCTGCCATAGCATCCGGCAGGTTCCCATTTTGCATCGCGAGGCTGGGAGATCTCTCACCAGACCCACCAAGACTTACTTTCTTGAAGGCGGAAAATCCTTTATTCTTTCAAAGTTAAAAACAGATAACACACACTAATACAGTCGTCACAATTAACACCGGTTAATAGACAGATTCTACACACACACAAAGTGCACGTGGCTACATGATTGCGTTGTCACAGCTCAAAAAAAGTAAGGAACCAACCAACAATACGAATACACTTTATTCCGAAATGTATTTCATTTTTATTCATTGAGCCTGTACGTAACAAGAAGGTGCAGAAATGAGTTCGGTGTGGAAATTGTAGTATTCCTTAGCTCCTCACTGTACAACCTCTCTGTCAGTGTGCCTGTCAAGTTTCTCCGCCACATTTTCTGCATGCTAGACTCGCTCCTTCTTCTGTACGCATCTACCTGTCTTTCTGTCACTCCGAGTGTCCCACACTGCGTCGTTTGTAAATTTCATTTCTGTTAAGCCTTCCAATACGAAATAAAAATGTACGAGAGGAGAAATATTACTTGAACAATTCTTTAAGAGGTGGAGAAGTATTTCCCGATTGCTTGCTAGAATCTACTTGGAATATTTCCTGGTAAGTCTGTTGGTGATTACCATTCCAGCAAGCGCCAAAACATGCCTAGTCGGTAAGACCCGTCCATGGCGACAAGAAATAGGCCTATACGGCTATGTAACAAAGGTGGAAGCTAAGTTGACACTCAAGGTAATATTTTTGAGTCATTCGCGATAGATACGACCACCTCGTTGCGCAGTGGCCAGCATTGTTGGCTGTAACCCCCGAGGTACCAGGTTTGATCCCCGGCTCTGCCAAGAAAGTAAGTCTTGGTGGGTCTGGTACGAGATCTCCCAGCCTCGCGATGCAAAATGGGAACCTGCCGGATGCTATGGCAGGAGGAGGAGGTGGAAAGGAACTGGCCACCCTACCACACGCAAACTCCGGCTCGGGATGCCTGGTTAGTGATCCCTTGACGAAGTCAAGTCAAGGGCTCAATTCAGATCGCCTACGTCCCTGGAGGGGATATGACACTCTAATTAGATTAATTACGGTAGATACGCTGCAGGTGTTACGGCTGTAAATCGCTTTGAGCTATTTGGTTATTGTCATGTCATTATTTAAATGACTCATGGTGCTTCCGTATTGATATGCTAGAATAGTTATTAACAAGAAAAGTACATCCGCCTGAATCAATACTATAAAGAAAAATATAATTATTAAACTTGTTTTCAGTACATGTTTCGAGGATTAATTACATTTTATCCCCTTCATCAGCTATTGAAAAACACAAAGCGTAGCACAGTAATAAGATACGTATTTAAATTAGATGAAGGGGATAAAATGTAATTAATCCTCGAAACATGTACTGAAAACAAGTTTATTAATTATTTTTTTCTTTATAGTATTGATTCAGGCAGATGTACTTTTCTTGTTAATAAATATTGTCATGTTACAAAAAAAAAAAAACTCTGAATCGCCACTACTGAGTAGGGAATTTTCAAGACAAATATTATGTTTAAACCTAAAGAAACATCTACAACAACTTCCCAGGCAGTAAAATAAGTCCAGATGGTTTTAACAATTTGGCTAATGATAACGAAATGTATAGGCACCTAATAAAGGCTAGCTTGCATTTTTCCCAATACATTTTATTTTTTAGAAAGAAGGCAAAAATTATCTAGAACGGACCTGATGATCATAGAATATGACTAGAAATTATGCAAGCCCAATGGCAACGTTTCCTGGTGACGTGAAGCAGCTACAGTCCAGCCGCTGAACAATATAGCCAACTTACGGCAATGAGAAGCTGTTAATAAAACCTTGAAACTTGCCATCATTTTAATTATTCTCTAGCGTCTTCACTATGTAACGTGGAAGTCTTACACCCTATTTGCAATTTTATGCATCAGTTTGTTATTCCGACATTTTGCGGTTACAAACCCTAAATTCTTCGATCGCAGTGGAATTCCACCTGTGTTGGCGAACTCGCTTACTACCATGAAGAATGTTGTTCCCTGTACCAATCAGCGGTTTTCCCGGTAAGCTGGTCTTTAAATTTAGCTCAATGTTGCAAGGGCTCTCTTCTTTTGCTCTTTGTGTTAGTACAGGTTTGTTGTTTTATTGTCTTGTGTGTGCACACTTACCGGTTAACTGTGTGTAATTATATTACTTTAGTAATATGGTCAGCGGTTCATCAGAATTCATTTAAAAACATGTGAAATATTTTATGTAGTCCACGCTGTTTTATATTTCGCGGTACAGAACCGGCAACGCTGTCTCCCTCCTTCATGAGAAATGTCAGAGCCGGACACTCCACGGCTGTACTGTAGATGTGGCTACGGCTTCCAGGCCCCATATGTTTTATAGTCGAGCAAATCTTGCTGAAGACTGATCGGGAGTATTATGCGAAGGCTCGAGATTGCCATATGTAAATGTGGCCTCGCGTGTGTCGTCCTGCACTTAAAGGTGATGAATAGCTATTATACATGGCACGGACTCGAGATTCTTATCATAAGAAATGTGACTAATCCCGGAAGAACATGAAAAATTAGCATAACACTTAATTCTTCCTTCATGAGCTTTATTAGTAGAGTAAGAGTGTGGGACTTTTGATGCATGAAGCAAAAACAAAGTTATGTGAAACAGCCTCGAAGGTGGGATGAATGTGAGTAGAAAAGTAGCTGGATTATCTCAAAAGATTGTTGGTTGGTTGGTTGGTTGTTTCTTAAGTTTAGGGGCTGCGACAACGCGGTCATTTAGCCCCGTGTACTTTGGGTGTGTGTAGAATCTGTTTGATAACCGGTGTTAATTGTGATGACTGTATTAGTGTGTGTTATCTTTTTTTAATTTAAGTACAGACTGCAACTTAGAATTTTTCAAATAGTTCCTACTTTAGCTGCCAAGCACCACCGTCAACGACTACTAGGCCAAGTTCAGAACTTAGCTACTAGACGCCACCGCAGTCGGCTCTTGGCAACGAACGTAGAAACCTAAGAGCGTTGTTTACATTCTTAACCTATCCAATTTAGCTTCACACAGGTGTAATTAGTGGAAGGTTCTTTAACATTCCATAAATCAATGACATGGGACCGCCGGCTTTACTTTCCCTCCGAAGGAAGGCATACTGAGGGATTTTTAACGCTCTTAAAAAATCCGACGGCTTCGGCCGGGTTTGAACCCGCTATCTTGGGCATAGAAGGTCAGCATGCTACCGACTACGCCACCGAAGCCGCTCAAAAGATTGTTAATTCTGTGGTGTAGCGATAGCATCTCTGTCTCATACCTGTGAGGTCTTGGGTTTGATTCCCGGCCCCATCAGGGTTTTTAGAGCTGACGTGAAGTGTGGAGCGAGATACACTCAGCCTCGTGAGGACAACTGAGTAGCTATCTCATCTGAGAGGCAGTGACGCCGGAAAATAAAATCAAGATTAACCACAGAAGGGACAAATCACAGTCACTTGATAGGCCAAGGCTTCAGTGGGCTGTTTTTTTTTTCTTTTTTTTTACCATATGGCTTTTAGTGCCTGGAATGTCCGAGGGCATGTTCAGCTAGCCAGAGTTTGTAGCTGCTTCTATGCGGACACCCATGGGGTGAGCTACAATTACCGTCGCGTGTGGCGTGTAGTCTGGGGAAGAAAGTGTGAATGTAAGGACGAGGAATTGGTAGGTAGTGGCTGTGGCCTATAGTTAGGGACCAACCCCGGCATTTGCCTGGAAGGAAGACGGGAAACTACAGAAGACCATCTTCAAGGTTGCCGGCGGGGAGATTCGAACCTCCTCGCCTCCCGGATGTGAGCGACTGCCTGCAGCCACGCCGTAACGACCACGACTAACTCACTCGGTAAGTGAGCTGTTGATCCAAGTCTTTTAGCAAGGAAGGAAAGAAAGAAAGAAAGAAAGATAGAAGAAGGAAATAGGGAATGAAGGGCGAAGAAAGAATGAAATAAAGAAGAAAGAAAGAAAGAAAGAAGGAAGGAAAGAAAACGGGAAGGAAAAAACAAGGAAGGAAGGAAGACAGGAAGGAAATAAAGAAGAAAGGGAGGAAGACAGGAAGGAAGGAAATAAAGAAGTAAGGGAGGAAGACAGGAAGGAAGGAAATAAAGAAGAAAGGGAGGAAGAAAGGAAGGAAGGAAATAAAGAAGAAAGGGAGGAAGACAGGAAGGAAGGAAATAAGGAAGGAAGGAAGACAGGAAGGAAGGAAGACAGAAAGAAAGAAAGAAGAAAGGGAGGAAGGAAGACAGGAAGGAAAGAAAGGGAGGAAGGAAGGAAGGAAGGAAGACAGGAAGAAAATAAAGAAGGAAGGAAGACAGGAAGGAAAGCAAGAAGAAAGGACGGAAGACAGGAATGAAAGAAAGAAGAAAGGGAGGAAGACAGGAAGGAAGGAAGGAAGGAAGACAGGAAGGAAAGAAAGAAGAAAGGGAGGAAGACAGGAATGAAGGAAGTCAGGAAGGAAATAAAGAAGGAAGGAAGACAGGAAGGAAAGAAAAAAGGAAGGAAGTAAGCTTGTAGTTTTAGGTGAACGTTAATCTCGCGATCATAATCCACGAGACGTTCATTTTATATATAATCCAAACCACCATGATATGGAACCTCAATGTTTCATACGATTAACTGGGAATCGAACCCGGACCGGATGCGTGGTTAGAGGCAAGCAGCTTGACCACTGTGCCATCACACCCGAGGGTAAAGGAAATCAGGATCAACAAATGCCTGGAGCTAGTCCCGGCCACTTTGTTCAAATTTTCATTTTCACATACAGTACAGTGCTAACTAAAATGTAACTGCAGATTATCAAGTACATAATATGGAAAGAACTAAAATGCTTACATTTCTAGCATTAATCTCACTAGGCCTATATTCTGACGTATATAGACGTGAGCCCCTGAGAGGTATGGGGTGGGAGTGTTCAGTGCGCTTCGGAGTGCACAGTGGGTCAAAATCGAAATCTAGGAGGACAACATTATTTATTTTCATAATTAAAAAATTCCTCTCGACACGCCGGAAGGCGGAGGTAGATTTCACCGGGCAAACTAGGGGATAGGCTATAATAGGCAAAATATGCAGGTTTTCGTAGAAGGATCAGACCTCATTTATTGCGAGGAAGTATTTTACAATGTAATTGGAGCTCAATTAACTTTTCTTTCGTCTTACTATGCATATTTTTAACATTTTATTGTGTTAGGGGGACGGTAACCTTCTTGTCATTTGGGGTCCATTTTTATACTAGTGGTCACTCCGACCTTATGCAAGGTTTGGAACTGATGTGTAACTATCTAACAGTCAGTTACTACTTACGTCAAATTTTATCTCCCGCAGAGATGTTGGTTGATTCCTCAGTTTAGGGCTGCGACAACGTGGTCATGTAACCCCGTGCACTTTGGGTGTGTGTAGAATCTGTCTGATAAACGGTGTTAATTGTGATGGCTGTATTAGTCTGTAATTCAGGTAAGGACTGCAGACTGTCAATTTCAAGTAGTAGTTCCTAATGTTGGTACCAAATATAACGTCAACGACACCTAGCTGTGAACTTGGCTACTAGATGCCACCGCAACCAGTAACTTGCAACGAATGTTGGACTTCCCCTCTGAAGGAAAGCATATTGATGGATTTTTAGCGCCCTTTGAAAATCCGACGACTTCGGCCGGCTTTGAACCCGCGACCTTGGGCATAGAAGTTCAGCATGCTACCAGCTAGGCTACGTCACCGAAGCCGCTTCCCACGTAGTCAGATGGAAAACTGAATGTGATCTCGTTGTCATGGCAAACTCTGATAGCTCATCCCTCATCAATTTAGAAGCGTTGTCATGGTAACCTCTGATGGCTCTTGGCATTTTCTTCTAATTCCGAAATCATTTTTCTCATCCCTTGGCGTAATGGTGGATTGTATCAAAAATTATTTCAGACAAAAGTTTTAGGTAATTATTAGGGGAATATCGCCCATTTTGTACGGTTTTGATATTGTGCCTATTAAGAGAGATATGATTAATGTTTCCCGAAAATCTTACTTTCTTCCACCCTATTGGCCAATGGTTGGTACTATCAAAAAACTTTTTAAACATAAATCTTTGGCACTTATCCGACACATGATATGAACTTTGAAGGGATTCGATATTTCACATATTGAGAGAGTTATAGAGATATTTCACTTTTTCGAAAAAAAAAAAGCCCCCCATTTTACCCCCTTCGACCGATTTTGCCCATTAACGAACCCGACCGAGATTTTATAGGGATACATATTACGTAAACAATTCAAAGTGATTGGTGCAAAATTACGGCAGTTATCGTGTCCACAAGAAACTAATATATATATAGATACATATATACATAAATTATATATAAACTTTTGAACTGACGGTGGTTTTGGGGTCTGGGGGATGTGAAACGCGAAGATATGTCGAAATTTTCCGGAAGTCGAAACATGGTACCCATTGCAATAGTTAGCTTTCTAATGAAATCTACCTAAAATCAAAATTTATTACTTCTACAGCATTCTCATATAATTGCAGCTCACTATTCTGGGATATAAACGCATCTTAGTGTAAATCTGTCACCACTGTTCGAGCAGTCTGAATTGGAGGGTGAATGTAAGTGGTTGTGGTTCGGTTGTCTTTGTGGTTAGCGTGATGCTTTAAGATGGAACATGCAGCTGAAGGTATGATCTTTGTAACGGGTTTCAGTTATTAATGAGCGTAATTGTTACGTAATTTTAGCCAAATTTGCATTATATAATATTTAACTATTACTTTTAAAAATTATATTTTCACCTAGATTATGTCGCGTCACTCTGCGTCACTTTCTACTTAATGTTAAAATGTAGATAAAGTCTTGTAGTTTACGCCTGTTATAAGATTTTTTTCATCTTTTTGCAACTTACCTAGTTATTTTGAGTTTTAGAAGATGCCGCGCAACCAGTTCTCACTTGTTTACAACTGTTTGAAGCACTGGGTTCGACGATTATGTCAAAAGTGGAACTTTGTGACTTTGTTAAAAGTTAATTAGGGGTAGAACATTGTTCTGAAGAGATAACTGAATGCTCTATCCAACTCCTAGTCATAGACAGTTTCTTGCATGTGTAGACGTAGCTTAAAAAAGGTCTTAACTAATGTTTATTATGAAGTAAACTAATTATATACGTTGCTTTCACTCTGAATTCAGAATTAAAACGTAAAAATAATTTTGTCCCCCTTGATTTCGATTTTGACCCACTGTGGAGAGGTGGGATACTTTTGCATCAAAGTAATATATAGGAATTTGCCAACCTGATTTTTATCTGAAAAGCTGTCTCAAGAAGCTTATACAAGGCCTTGGAAAAACATGCTTTAACCTACCCAGAGAAAAGAAAATAACACAACACATGACATGACGTATGATTGTTGTGTTGTTGATTCAATTAGGGACTTTGCGACATCGTGGTCATGTAGCCCCGTGTACATGGATGTGTGTGGAATTTTGTCTGATAACCTGAGATGGCTGTATTAGTGTGTGTAGTTGTAATTCATTTGAGGATTGGGAAGGAGGCCTTCAGTTAAAAACCATCGAGGCATTCGTCAGGAGTAGAAGTGGGAAACCACGGAAAACCATTTCCAGGATAGCTGAGGTGGGAATCGAACCCTCCTCTTCTTAGTTTTGCCTCACGAGGCAGAGTGATCCCTCTTCTAGCCCTCAGATCAGAATTAAATTTCTTGGCATAGCCAGGAATCGAACCCGGGCCTCCACGGTGACAGCCAAGAATGCTAGCCACTACACAACGAGCGTGATATATGACAAGAAGTATGACATAATATAATATAATATAATATAACATAATATAATATAATAATATTTAAGCGAACATTCCCCTACAAGAGAGCGATTAAACTTGATAACATGGCATTATGGAGGTGTGTCTCCTCCACTCCTCCCAAAATCTCTTCATTCTCGCGGAATGCTCCCTCTTCCTCTCATCCGCCCACTTTTTCCCAGGTTGTCGTAATAATCTTGGTTCAAACTTAACATTCGAGATTTTCGTCTGGCACTCAGTTCGGTCTTCGAAATATTTTGTATATTGATTACTTGTAAGTCTCTCTGTACCTCTTTAAGCCATTCTGTGCCACATTTACTCCTTGTTATGATACCAAGTACAGGCCCGAGGAGAGGGAGGGGCAAACGGGGCTGCAGCCCTGGGGCCCGGTCTTGCCGAGGGGCCCGCGAAATTGGAAAACCCCATAGTAAACAAACTTACCCAATTTTACGTATTTACCAACAAATTTGACATTTTATTATATTCAATGTATCTGAATAAATTGAATATGCTACAAAATCCTATAATGAGAACATGTAAATAACCATTATCTCCATATCTTTGCGGCGGCCAGGGAAATATTAAAGTTTCCACTGTTTATAGGCAGGAAGGTTTCTAAATAATATTTCAACTAATAGTCGCTAAGCTACATTTATGAACCTTCGCAAAGTTTAGTGAAAGGCGTTGAACTTGTTCTTGTGATGAGAGAGAGAGAGTAAAATTTTCGGTCAGATACAACAGAAACGGCATTGCAAATTTACAATGAACAACATTAGTACGTTCCAAAAAAGTAAATTAAAAAATTCAACGTTTTTTATTTAGTTTGCCTTAAAAATAAAATTGCAAATTTGATATTTACACGATGTCAAGGGGACGAAACAATATGGAGGGGGCCCGTAAGTCCTAGCCCTAGGGCCCGTACTCGCTCTCCACGGCCCTGACCAAGTAGTTTCTTTGGCAATCTGGAGGTGGCCATCCAGTGGATGTCATTGTGAAATTTGGCTCTGCGTTTTCTAATTTCGCCTGTTATCGTATTGGTCTTTTGATAGAGTTCTGTACTAGGTCTCTTCATCCAAATGCCGTTTCTAATATAATATAATATAATATAATATAATATAATATAATATAATATAATATAATATAATATAATATAATATAATATAATATAATATAATATAATATAATATAATATAATATAATATAATATAATATAATATAATATAATATAATAAAATATAAGGAGAATGGATCGACTGGAATAACCTTGAAGGAAAAACAATGGAGGCGAGAAGAATCAAAATGGAACTAGCCTTCCAGAAAACCAAAAATACATACAATAAGAAAACCCTCTCCTGGAACACTAAAATCAGGCATTATAACACCGTAAGTAAGCCATAGGTACTCTTTGCAGCAGAAACACTAGTCATGAGGAGACAAGGGCAAATGGAAATATTGGAAATCAAAGAGAGAAAAATTTTGAGGAAGATCGTAGGTCCTAAATTCCAAAATAACAAACAAGTTTTCTATAGGAACGACACCCTGGATGTGAAGTCGGAGAGACTCTCAAATACCATGCGGAAAAGGAGGATTGATTTCTATGGACACATCTACCGGATGAATCCTGGCCGATTAACCAAGAAAATCTTTGACTTCTTTTCCAAAAAGAAGATCAAACCTAATTGGTTTACGGAAGTAGAAAAGGACCTGCGAGAGCTTCAAATTACTGAAATCATGTTGAATGGTACAGTCAAAACCGTGACCAAAGACAACACCAAGAAGTTCCAAGCCAGATTCGTCTCCAGAAAACCGATGCAGATATCACAAGAGGAAAGAAAGAGGAGATCAGAGAGAATGAAGAAGTATTGGGAGAAAAGGAGAGCACAAGCATCTAAGAAGTGATTGATCTGACGTACCTCAAAGTGGGTGATCCGAAAAGAATAATATAATATAATATAATATAATATAATCTTATCTTAAGATCACCACTAGTTGTATATTCAACTTGTAACTAAGGCATGATGGAACACACACTACTAACGCAACTACCCCAGGCCCCGGACACACGTCCGGTCTTTCCCGATCATCGGATTCTGGGGGATCGGGAACGAAATCATGCTTCAGAGAAGGATCGGAGCTTCTCAAAATCTCTTCGCCCCAAGAAAAAGAACTTCTTGGGTACTATTAACATCAATACCCTGTTGAGAACAGGAAAGCTCAAACAACTGACTGACGTCCTGGACAAATTTGATATTCAAATCCTAGCAATTCAGGAAACACGATTCCAAGATGAGAACCATTTTGACTCTGAAAACTTCAGGATATTTAAGGGTAAACCAGCCATTAATATCACAGGCAATTTATTAATGTTTGGGACGGCTTTTGCAGTGAGGAAAACTATCTTAGATTCAGTTATCGACTTCACATCGCCATGCGAAAGAATTTCAGTGCTTACAGTAAAATCAAGCAACAAGGCATATGCCTTGATAAATGCCCATGCTCCCACTAACATCGACAATAAGAGAAATCCACGGAATGTAGAAGACTTTTGGGAATTACTAGAGGAAACTACAAGTAAAATCCCCAAACATCACGTGAAAATCTTATTAGGGGATTTCAATGCACAGGTTGGCAGAGAGAAGATATACAGGTCAATAGTAGGACTCCATCCCGCACATCGACGGACTAATAAGAATGGAGAGCGTCTAATAAACTTCTGTACATTATTCATGCTGAGACTCATGTCCACCCACTTTATGAGACCATTACACAAAAAGAAAACCTGGAGATCACCTAACCCGTTATTAGGGGAATTTCAGATAGATCATGTGGCTATTTCCACAAAAAATATGCTGGAGATTCAGAATGTTAAGGTACGGAAGGGAGTGGTAGATTCGGATCACTACCTCACGCAAATCAAGGTTCGGTTTCAACCAAACAGATCCAAACCCAAAGGCAACCGGTTTCCAAGAGTTGATCCGGACTGCTTGAGGAAGAACGCCGAGGTTTTCGTACGAGATTTACAGGAAGAAAATCCTAGGGAGTAGCCAGACCTTCGCAAAACATTACAGTCATCAGCCATGAAATTAGGACAACCACCTAGGAAAAGAAAGCACAGATGGTGGAACACAACGTGCGATGAAGCCGTCAATGACCGAGTCAAAGCATGGCATCAGTGGAATGGACATCGAACAGTGGAAAGATGGGAGAACTTCCTAAAAACTCAAAAATTGACCTCTAAAACAATCCGGCGCGAAAAACGTGCCTACAACAAAATCAGACTCGAAGGGTTAGAACAGGATTTCCAGAAAAACAACACTCGAAATTTTTACAAGACATTCCGTGAGGACTTGTCAGGGTACAAACCACCAATATTAAGTTTCCGTCGACGTAATGGACGACTAGAAACAAACAATAAGGAGAACTGCAAGTTACTGGCTGATTATTTCCAAACTCTACTGAACTGTGATCCTCCAGTGGAAAGACTGCAGTTTGAAAAACCTGTACCGAACCCAGACTCACTTCCCCCAACAACTCAAGAAATAAAAGAGATAATCCAATCGCTCAAAAATAACAAAGCCCCTGGGAACGATGGAATAACTGCTGAGATGTTGAAAATAGGAGGAGATGACCTCATAAGGAGAATTCATACACTCCTAACAGAAATATGGGAGAGCGAAATAATTCCGAAGGACTGGAAAAATGCCATTATCCATCCGTTGCATAAAAAGGGCGACCGAGCGGACCCCAACAACTACAGAGGTATATCACTTTTACCAATTATATACAAAATATTATCTAAAGCACTCTTAAACAGAGTAGAACAACAAACTGATCATTTGATTGGTGAAAACCAGGCAGGCTTTAGGAAAGGTAGATCGTGTTCGGAGCAGATTTGGAGCCTAAAGACGATATTAAGGATACGCCGCAGTACCAACACATTTGTCACCTTCGTGGATTTTAAGAAGGCGTATGATTCTATCGACAGACAAACTGTTCTGAACACCCTAGAAGAGCTCAGAGTTGACAGGAAAACCAGGGACTTAATCTGCCAGACTCTCACTGACACAACATCTCAAGTGAAGTTTCTAGGTGAACTATCAGAGCCTTTCGAAGTACATACCGGAGTTCGACAAGGTGACGGCCTCTCCCCACTGCTTTTTAACTTAGTGTTAGACAAAGTCATCAGGGAGTGGGAAAACAACATCAAAGGCATAAGCATTGGTACTCTGGAACGGAAAATAAAAGTAAAATGCCTAGCTTTTGCTGATGATCTAGCTATCTTTACCAAGACTAGTGAAGAAACCAAGTATGCCATAGAGAAGTTACATGAGTTAGCATCAAAGACAGGACTCCAAATATCGTATGAGAAGACGCATTTCATAGTAAATGGAGACCAGAATATCCCGAGATCTCCACTACAGACCAACTATGGAATAATTAGACACGTACCTTCCTTCAAATATTTAGGAGAAATTATTGTACCGTCTGGATTGGACAGGAAAGCTAATTTAGAAAGAGCTACCAAACTTCAGAAAGCATACCGAATAACATGGAATCACTATAATAAAAGAGTGATGTCACGAAATGCAAAACTACGGCACTACCAGACAGTTGTTCTTCCGGAAGCATTGTACGCCTCCGAAACTATATCTCTAGGAGGCCACTCTCAAATTGGTGAAATCGAAATCCAGGAACGTAAAATTCTCAGGAAAATATATGGCCCCGTTTATGTTAATGGTATATGGATTAAAAGGAAAACCACAGACTTGTACACAGTAATCAATAAGTTCACTGATACCGTGCGTAAGAGACGATTGAAATTTTATGGTCACATCTGCCGAATGGACAACACCAGATATGCAAAAAAACTGCTTGATATAATTAATTCAAAGAAGGTCAAAATCAGTTGGTTAGAAGAAATCAAACAGGACTTAAAGGAAATAAACATTACAGAAGATAGCATCATGCATCGCAAGACTTTTGGAACCCGAGTTACAAATCACACTTTCGCCGAAAAAGCTAAAAAGACCACTGGAAAAAAATGGACGGAGGAACGTAAGAAGGGGCATAGCGAGTTCATGAGGAGATTTTGGGAGGAGAAGAAGAGGAAAGCTCCATCAACCCGAGTCAACAAGTTCAAGCGCGCTCCCTAAGTGGGCAAAACGAAGAAAGAAAGAAAGAAAGAAAGAAAGAAAGAAAGAAAGAATATAATATAATATAATATAATATAATATAATATAATATAATATGAAATGAAAATCCACAGCCTGCTTCCAGTCTCCGACCGGGTCAGGAATGGAATGAATAAAGCCCCCATCTAGCGGCGAGGATATGAACTGTGCCGGCTGCCGAGGCCTGACGCACTCCACTGGGGCAATGATTAAATGAATGACAGATGAAATGAAATGATAGTGGAGAGTATTGCTGGAATGAAATTTTGACAGGGAAAACCGGAGTACCCGGAGAAAAACCTGTCTGCCTCCGTTTTGTCCAGCACAGATCTCACATGGATTGACCGGGATTTGAACCACGGACCCTGCGGTGAGAGGCCGGCGTGATGCCGCCTAAGCCACGGAGGCTTAAATATATAATATAATATAATGCAGGGCTATTACAAATGATTGAAGCGATTTCATAAATTCACTGTAGCTCCATTCATTGACATATGGTCACGACTCACTACAGATACGTAGAAAACCTCATAAAGTTTTGTTTGGCTGAAGCCGCTCTTCAGGTTTCTGCCGCCAGAGCGCTCGAGAGCGCAGTGAGACAAAATGGCGACAGGAGCCGAGAAAGCGTTTGTCGTGCTTGAAATGCACTCACATCAGTTCAGTCATAACAGTGCAACGACACTTCAGGACGAAGTTCAACAAAGATCCACCAACTGCTAACTCCATTCGGCGATGGTATGTGCAGTTTAAAGCTTCTGGATGCCTCTGTAAGGGGAAATCAACGGGTCGGCCTGCAGTGAGCGAAGAAACGGTTGACCGCGTGCGGGCAAGTTTCACGCGTAGCCCGCGGAAGTCGACGAATAAAGCAAGCAGGGAGCTAAACGTACCACAGCCGACGGTTTGGAAAATCTTACGGAAAAAGGCTAAAGCCGACGCCTTACCGTTTACAATTGCTACAAGCCCTGACACCCGATGACAAAGTCAAACGCTTTGAATTTTCTGCGCGGTTGCTACAGCTCATGGAAGAGGATGCGTTCTGTGCGAAACTTGTTTTCAGTGATGAAGCAACATTTTTTCTTAATGGTGAAGTGAACAGACACAATGTGCGAATCTGGGCGGTAGAGAATCCTCACGCATTCGTGCAGCACATTCGCAATTCACCAAAAGTTAACGTGTTTTGTGCAATCTCACGGTTTAAAGTTTACGGCCCCTTTTTCTTCTGCGAAAAAAAAAAACGTTACAGGACACGTGTATCTGGACATGCTGGAAAATTGGCTCATGCCACAACTGGAGACCGACAGCGCCGACTTCATCTTTCAACAGGATGGTGCTCCACCGCACTTCCATCATGATGTTCGGCATTTTTTTAACAGGAGATTGGAAAACCGATGGATCGGTCGTGGTGGAGATCATGATCAGCAATTCATGTCATGGCCTCCACACTCTCCCGACTTAACCCCATGCGATTTCTTTCTGTGGGGTTATGTGAAAGATTCAGTGTTTAAACCTCCTCTACCAAGAAACGTGCCAGAACTGCGAGCTCGCATCAACGATGCTTTCGAACTCATTGATGGGGACATGCTGCGCCTTATCGGCTTGATGTCTGCCGAATCACTAAAGGGGCACATATCGAACATTTGTGAATGCCTAAAAAAAACTTTTTGAGTTTTTGTATGTGTGTGCAAAGCATTGTTAAAATATCTCAAATAATAAAGTTATTGTAGAGCTGTGAAATTGCTTCAATCATTTGTAATAACCCTGTATAATATAATATAATATAATATAATATAATATAATATAATATAATATAATATAATAAATCAAGATACAGTATGCTACAATTGAATTTTACATTTATTCGTTACGGCAAATTATGAACCACGTTTGATAGTTTGTACATAGTCTTCACTCTCTGCCAATATACAATAAAATATAATTTTAAATTATAATAAATTAAAACACAATAATATACAGTAATAAGAATTGAAATGAAAGGCAAGAGCTTTGAGAAATGTATGAGTTCCAGCTCTCAAGTGGCCACTGGATACAGCTGACGTGGCTCGTAATGAGATTTTACCACTGAATGTGTCGCCTCCCCACTGTATTTGTCTCCTAACAGGATCGATCTGTGACGTAATGAGCTATAGGGTAGTGTAGTGTGATTAACGGAATGGAATTGCGACCACTTAACACAAGGACCACCGAGTGCTGTACACCTACATTCTGTCAACAAGGCTGTTAGTACACGTTGTCCAAAGCACTACACTAGTACAGTTCCTTCCTTTCTTTCGAATATATAGAGACATTTAATTAACTGAAGAATGTGCTATTTTTTCAGTCGAACCTGGAAGAATGAAAGAAAATTAATGTGTGCTTTTCTACCCCTCATTATTTCCTTTTTACTGTCTTCAGTCTTTTGACTGGTTCGATACGGCTCTCCACGCCTCCCTGTCCTGAGCTAATCGTTTCATATCTACGGTGTCCGGACAGTTCCCCACACTGACACTTCCACACACTGCAAAAAAATACTGACACTTTCCCACAGCCCTTGGACGTGGCTAGTTGTTTAATGACTCAGAAATAATCTCGACTGACATTTCCACACACATCTCCCCCCTCCCCCAAGGCTACTATGAAAACGATCAAGTTGAAATTTGGCCTACTGTTGTTTAGCACTTTTAATATCTCTGGAATCACATATTATATTAAGGTTTGAGGCAAAAATGTTTAATACTCTTCAGCTATTATGAGTAGGTACAAGTACAAGTACTAGTACATTAAAAATGAGAAATTTCCAAAGGCTCGTCCCCATAGTAGTCTTTGAAGTATAAGTATAGCATAAGATCTTCAGACTCTGCATTTATTTTATTTTGATGGAAATTACACTACATCTCAATGATATTTTCGAGACCATTTTAGTAATGAAGTACATAGACCGAGTGCTTTTCTTCACTCCAAAGGAGTATTATGTTAAGGTGCATTGTCACTGGTGCGGCTGTAACGATGATCCCTGAAGCCTACAGCCTTAGGTGGGGGGGGATGTGTGTGGAACTGTCAGTCGATATTATTTCTGAGTCATTAAACAGGTAGCCGCGTCCAAGGAATGTGGGGAAGTGTCAGTATTTTGGGCAGTGTGTGGAAGTGTCAGTGTGGGGAACTATCATGTAATCATATCTACATAGCTAGCATACCTTGCATCCGAGGCAATCTGATTAATATATTCTAAACTTGGTCTACCCCTACAGTTCTCGTTCTTAACCCTTCATTCCATAACCAACTTTGCTATTCCTGGGTGTCTTAGTACATGGAGGAAAGAAAGGAAGGAGATGCCTTCGCTGCGCTGTCGAGCGCAAGCTGCTGAAGCCAAACGGCTCGCCCACTTTGGTTGCAAGAAAATGGCTGTCCCTATGCTTAAAGCCGTAAACTACTCCAACTAGTAATGGATTTTAGTGACATAAAACTGCAATGACAAGTCAAGATTTTTTCTTGGATAGGCAGAATACACTCTGTACATCACGCTACTTGGCACAAATAAGCTGCGTTATCGTTTTAAAAGCCAATTTAAATATAAATATGAGAGCACCTTTGCGAGGCTAGTTTTGTAAGGAAGACGCGGCAAAACGTAATAATACGCTGAAACACTGACTAAATTGAATACAGGTGTCTGAAGATGCGAGTTATACCAAAGAAGGAACATCTTGGGAATTAATGATGCCGAACTAATTACGGTATTTACACCAAATTGAGTTTTATGTTCTTATTGGTGTTGAGGCATTCATTAGTTTTTAGGCCTAATTTCGAGCACAGCCACTTTCACTCATTGGTCGTACACATTTTGATATTCAAGAATACGAACCCCACAATTAATAAACAGAACAATTAAAAAAGGACGCATATTTGCACAAAAATACCGTATAGCCTATACGTTTCGGTACAGTACGGTATTTCCTTTGTGGGGGTAGAAACTTGACGATTAGCCTCGAATTGATTAATTACGTAGGCCTACCGTAATTATTGACCGACAGCCGTTTGATAATTTGGAATTTCCAGAGGAATGGTTTTTATTTTTTTGGTATATAGGGTAGGCTGAGATTAGAATTGAAGAGTTTTTTTTAATAACTTATCACTACTGTTATTACGTTTCCAAAGTTGCATAACCGGAGCGCGATAAAAACCAGGGCCAAAATAAGGTTTAGCTATGCACAATGCCTCATGCAAGTCACAGAACACCGAATACGAGTTAAGGTTACGCCCACTTTGGTTGCAGCGCTTGGCTTCACTCATACGACCTCAGGGCATCTCCTCTTATTATTTCCTCCATGTCTTAGTATGAGTCCTATCAACCTATCTCTTCTCTTAATTAGCAGTCGCCAGAAACATCTTTCCTCGTCCACTCGTTTTTTTTCATTTGTTACTCTATCTACCCATCAGATCATCAATATTCTCCTATAACACCACATTTCAAACGCTTCTACTGTATTCTCCTCTTTTCTGCTGTGCCAACAGTACATGTTTCACTTCCATAGAGCGCCACGCTCCAGACAAAGACTTTCAAAAATGATTTTCTAATACTTAAATCTATATTTGATGTCAATCCTTTTTACTAGGTTGATGATAATAATGCGAGATGAGTTTTCTTTGTGGCCGATGAATTTTAAGTTTGGTGCCCTTTCTTACGCCAGTACCATCAGAGCAGATAATGAGGTATTAAATGAATAAAGATTAATATAGGGTAAGAAATTGGAAGGAAGCAAACGTGGCCTATTATAAGGTCCCTGCATTTTGTTTGGGTTGAAAATGATAAACCAGGGAGAAGAATTTCAATGACGACCGACGGTTAGGCACGACTTTGAGGTCATGTAGCCCCGTATACCTGGGTGTATGAGAAATCTGTCTGATAATCTGATAATTGCTACATTAGTGTGTGTATTTGTTGTTTTTCATTTGGGGGCTTGGGTATCGTGATCATTTAGCTCCGTGTACTACGGTGTGTATGTATACAATATCAATAATTATAATAATATATGCAGCCCTTCAATCCCCTAAGGCCTCCTGCCTAGGCAGGGATTTCGCTTCATACTTATATTTTTTTTATTTAGGATTAATTATATGTTCTCTTCTAATTTAGTGTATTTATTATTATTATTATTATTATTACATCATTTTTGCCCTTATGGACAGTGTTTGAACTTAAATATCTCATGATGTCACAATTTTCACTTATTTCCCTTCTTCTTCTCTTCCCAAAATCTTTTCATCCTTTGAATGTGCTCCTGTTTCCTTTGTTCCGTCCACAATGTTCATATCTTCTTCCTTTCACTTACTAAAAATTTGGCGTTGTTAATTTTGTTTCTGAAATTTTCTCTGTCCTCTATCATTTGCTTGTTGATCCCTAATTGCTTTAAGTCGTCTTCTATTTCATGAAACCAATTTGTTTTCCTTCTTGAACTGTTTACTACATCAAAGATTTTCTTTGTAAGTCGTTTATTGTTCATTCTCTGTATGTGCCCGTAGAAAGTTAGTCTGCGTTTTCTAATGATATCTGTGAGTCTGTCTGTGTGTTCATATAGTGTATTTATTTTAGTATAAGTTAATAGAAGTTAACTTCTGTCTTACATACGTTTTTCAAAACATATGTTTTCAATTTACTAGATTATCTCATATTATAAAAACAAAAGGATTAATTAGATAGTAAGCAAAATAAAGAACATTTAAAATTTGTCCTGTTAGAATACAAGGATCCATGGCTAAAGCATTGTTAAAGCGGAGGGAAACAGCTGAACTCTACCTAGAGTTTCCCTCAGTGGCGGTTTGTTTCCGAGTTTCACACGAACATCCATCCATATAATATAATTTCATTGCATCAAATGACCACATAGAAAGTAGGATCATGTTACAATTTACAAAACATACTGAATGTTCAGTCTTGTGCCTAGTTGGATAGATGGTTGGTTGGTTCCTCAGTTTAGGGGCTGCGACAACGCGGTCATATAGCCCCGTGTACTTTGGGTGTGTGTAGAATCTGTCTGATAACCGGTGTTAATTGTCATGGCTGTATTAGTGTGTGTATCTGTTTTTTAATTCAAGTAAGGACTGCAACTTGGAATTTTTTAAATAGTTCCTACTTTTGCCGCCAAATGCCACCGTCAACGACTACTAGGCCTAGTTCAGAACTTAGCTACTAGACGCCACCGCAACGAACGTAGAAACCTAAGAGCGTTGTTTACATTCCTAACCTATACAATTTAGCTTCACACAGGTGCAATTAGTGGAAGTTTCTTTAACATGCCATAAATCTATGACATGGGACCGCAGGCCTTACTTCCCCCCCGAAGTTCTTAGCGTGCACTCAAGCAAGATAGAGAGAGAGAGAAACAGAGACAGACAGACAGACACACACAACCCCCCCCCCCCCCTTTCTTATCACAAATGCGATGATGAAACCCATGCATTGCGCCTGTCGTGACGTAGCTTAAGTTCGCTTCTTGCTATTCTTGGTTGATCATAGCCGGCGTTTGATAGAACTACGGGTTTATTTCTGTTGTTGTTGTTAGGAGTTGCTCCTCTAGGAATCTTGTGGCGAATGGGGTTGATGCCAGGTTGTGAGTAGTCATTAGATCTTCAATTAAGGATCTAGTACCTTTTAGCTGATACGCAAGTCGGTTTATATTCAACCATATGAATTTAAAATATGTTTATGACAATGAAATGATAAAAGATCATACTCCTTCCAGTTCTGCATAATAAACTCAGAGTCTACAACGCAACCACTTCCGCTACGAAGACAAAGGGGAAAACGTGTCCTATTTAGCTGATTAACCACAACTGCCAGTTCTCCTAAACACTCTGATCATATCATCTTAAGCTCTTGCCACGAATAAGGTCTTCTGTATTTCCCTTTCTTTATACAACAAGATCTGCAAGAATCCTCTGCTACCTGTTCTAGGCGACATACCAGCTCTTAGTCTCCAAAGATTGAAATCACGACATCCACCTCTTTGTGATGCTGCTCTGAAGACATCCACCAACTTCGATGCTTTGGAGGAATGGAAAGGCCGCTGGAATAACTCCACTAACTTGCCCCTACATAACATCTTCAGAGGGTAAAACATTGCTAACGGATTCCAACTACTGCGTGCAACTTGGTCCAGACTGAACAGGATCAGGACAGGTCATGGAAGGTGCAGGAATTCTCTCTATAAGTGGAACTTTGTACTATCTCCAGAATGTGATTGTGGAGCCCCTCGCCAGACCATTCCCCACATTTTAAGTGAGTGTCAACTACGGGCTTATCCAGGTAGATTGGAAGACTTTCTATCACCAACAGCGGAGGCACTGCAGTGGGTTCAAAAGTTGGACATTCAGCTTTAACGGATATCACTAATGCCTGAAGTGAATCGATGTTTTTTTGTTATTGTGTATATATTGTATAAATTATGTAGCCTATATAATTTCCCTGCCATACGCTAATAATAATTTATTATTATGTTTCAGAAATTTTCAAGGAAACATCGCAAACAACGATGAGTTCTACAAACTTCTTGATCTATCCGTCATGTTTCTCCAGGATGAAACCGAGTCTACGCATGCGCGAGAGCGGTAAAGCACATTTAAGTAATTAGAAACCCGAATGGCCTCGTGAAATGTATCAACGGTAATCACGCATTAACTCTCGTATTTAAGTTAAATTGAAACCAGAAACCTCTATGGACATCAAATTGGCAGGTGAAAAACTAAAGGAAGTAGGAGACTTCTGTTACTTAGGAAGCAAAATAACCAGTGATGGACGAAGCAAAGAGGATATAAAAAGTAGGTTGGATCAGGCAAGGAAAGCATTTGTACCGAAAAAGAATCTGTTGACATCGAATATAGATTTAGGTATTAGGGAGTCATTTTTGAAAGCCTTTGTCTGGAGCGTGGCGCTCTATGGAAGTGAAGCTTGGACTATTGGTGCAACAGAAAAGAGGAGAATTAAAGCGTTTGAAATGTGGTGTTACAGAAGAATGATGAAGATCAGATGGGTAGATAAGGTTACAAACGAAGATGTAGTAAGACGAGTGAGAGATGAGAGATGTTTCTGGCGACTGCTAGAGAAGAGAAGAGATAGGTTGGTATGACACATACTAAGACACCCAGGAATAGCAAGCTTAGTTATGGAAGAAAGGGTCGAGGACAAGAACTGCAGGGGTAGACCAAGGTTAGAATATGTTAAACAGATTGCCTCGGATGTAGGGTGTGGTAGCTATGTAGAGATGAAACGATTAGCAGAGGACAGGGTGGCATGGAGATCTGCATCAAACCAGTCAAAAGACTGAAGACTCTTACAACAACAGGAATTAATTAACTAACTAATAGTTAGTGAAGAGTTGGTGAAAACGGCCCTTATACTCATTAGGTGCACGATCCTAAAGAGTAGTGAGGCACAAAGGGGTGCAATCTTTCTGGCCTGTTAGTAATCTCTGTTTTTGAATTTGTTCCTATAAATATGGACATGACTATTCCTAATCTACTCACTTTATATGTGATGTACTTTCTTCTTATATCTAAGCATTTAAAACATAGTTGACTTTCTATCACACGTGCACTTTATTTTAGGAGAGTTTTCTCTGACCTTCATATTTTTGTCTCTCCTTTGTCCACTATCACTTTTATTTATATAAATAATTATAATTTGACTGAAAACCAGTGTCATTGTGGTATCTGTAGTAGTGTGTATAATTGTAATGGAGATATAATCATATTAATAATATCGTATGGCCTCGGGTGCCGGGTGCAAGCTTTCTTATTTGACGCCCAGAGGGGAGCTTACATGTCGAATTTTGTCTTTCCTTGGAACGCTATGAAATTCAAGGAGGTTAGATATCTAAGTTCCTCGACACTGTAGCGCTTTCTAGTAGAGAATGGAGGAACTTTGTGTTGGCAGAAAATCCCTAGATTAATTTTGCCATTATGGACACGGCCTACTGAATTCAAATGGGTTATTTAACATGCCAACAACGTATGACAAGCGTTTCGTGATTCTTGTCGCCTTTCAAAAATCACTTACCACGGCCAGAAGTGAACCTGCATGCTTGGGGTTGGTAGTCCGACTGTAATGGAGATGAGATTGGAAAGGAGGCGACAGAGGCCTGAGTAAGGAACCATCCCAACATTTGCTTGGAGTATAAATGGAAACCCAAGGTAAACCAGTGCTGGGACTAGGATAAGAGCCGTGGTCTTAGTTTAGGTGTCATTCCAGCATTCGTCTGGAGTAGAAGTGATAAACCACGGGAAACTTCTTCTAGGATGGCTGAGGTAGCATTCGAACCCATCTCTTCCCAGTTCTAACTCACAAAGTTGATTGAACCCCCGTTCCCAGCCTTCATGATTAAAATTTCTTGGCAGAGCCGGGAAACGAAACCGGGCCTCCACGGTGACAGCCACTACACCACAAGATGAAGCGAAGTTCCCCGATATTTAAAATCTCGGCGTGGGGTGAGTGTAAACATTGTCAGTGCTGGAATTCGATCCTCAAGCAGATTTCTGTAGTACAGTGTGCCTGGCTGCATTCGGCTACGCCAGAGAGTATTCTGGAGAGTGTTCAGCTTCACAACTACTGGACCAATTAGTCACCGTGTAATTTCTCCACACTCTCCCGTTCACAGCGATATATTGCTTTTCGTTTGGCAGTCTGGTCGATATCCAGTCAGCCAGTAAATTATAGACATATTTCATTTCAACGGTATATTTGAGAACACTCTATTGAAGAGGGCCATTAAGTTATTACATTACACATACCATCAAATATAAACGCTAAAATATTTTCTCAAGGCCGGTCTCGAACCGGCAACCGAAGATGAGCTCGGTTATATAGATAGCATATTGTTACTGAGATGTCATAAATATTCCTGATGTTTTCTTCTTTCTAAGTTTCATTTTAAAGGTTTGTGACATCATCGTCATTTAGCCCCCGAGTACTTGAGTGTGGGATTAAACTGTCTGATAACCTAGGTCATTGTGTTGGCTTTACTAGTGTGTATATTTGTAAGTGTAGCTAGGAGTCGGTCGGAGTCTAAGTTAGGTGGTAAATCCCGGAAAACAACTTCGAGGCTGAGATAGCATTCGAGCCAATCTCTTCCCAGTTATGCTTCAAGAGGCCGAATGAAACCAGACCATAATTGTAAGTTTCATTGAGGAGTCGGGAATCCAACCCAGGGCCTTTGGGAACTTCCCACCAAATTGTCAAATCGCATTGTATTTGAAAACTTTAAATAAATATGTGTGAATCAGCAGAAATATATGATTTCAGTGCTCAAGTATACAGTCTAAATATACAGAGAGTTTGTTTTATATGCGATGTGGACCCTCGCTTGCCCGCTCGCCCGCGTTGCGCGTCTGTCTCCCGCCAGGCACTTTGCCGTTATCCGGCGCTCGCGCAGCACTGAGTCATTGAGTATAGGAATTTGTACTTACCTAGTTCACAGCTGGTGCTAAAAATGTTCGGCATTCACTGCTACACATCGCTGGCACCTCTTTATGAAATTGTCATTTATTTTCTGAAGATCCTCAGCACCGATTGACTGTATTTCAGCTGTAATAGCCTTTAAGCTCATTTATAGTGTGAGGGTTTCTCGCTTACACTATTTTTAAGCGTCCCCCACAGATAAAAGTCACATGGTGATAAGTCTGGGCTTCGCGGGGGCCACACGTTCCGACTTATAATCCTAGTACCGAAAATGCGATGCAATTCTGTCATGGATGCTTCGGCAGTGTGAGCAGTGGCAGAATCTTGTTGAAAATAAGTTGACAATTGCTCTCCGAAAGTCAGTTCGTCAAAAAAATTGGTCAAGGATCACATTGAAGTACAAATTTAAGTACAAATTCTTATACTCATTAACTCAGTGCCGCGCTGGCGCCGCATAACGGCAAAGTGCCTGGCGGGAGACGCGCAACGTGGGAGAGCGGGCAAGCGAGGGTCCCCGTCGCATATAAAAAAAACTCTCTGTAGATAGCTTTGAAGCCACTTTACAGCGTTGCCTTTTAGTTAATAATTGATATTACAACTTTTCATTCCGTCAATATAATACAATTTCAATTACTGTCACATGCGAAATATAATCTGAAAGAATTATGGGATTAATATATCATCATCATCATCATCATCATCGAGTATTCAGTCCACAGACTGGTTTGTTGTCACAAAATGATACCAGCAGTACGGTTGGTTGTTTCATTGTTACGTAGTTTCTCAGTGCGGCATCGCCTTGGATTTGCTTAAGATACGTACGTATGTCCAGGTCGTCCTCTGCTTTTTTTGTGTGTTTTTTTTGGCGTATGGCTTTTAGTGCCGGGAGTGTCCGAGGACATGTTCGGCTCGCCAGAGTTAGTAGCTGCTACAAGTACCCCCGCGTGTGGAGTGTTGTCTGGGGAGGAAAGTGTGAAAGTAAGGACTAGGAATTGGAAGGTAGCTACTGTGGCCTATAGTTAGGGACAAACTCCGGCATTTGCCTGGATGGAAGATGGGAAACCACAGAAAACCACCTTCAAGTTTGCCGGCGGGGGGATTCGAACCTTCTCACCTCCCGGATGTGAGCGACTACCTGCAGCCACGGGGTTACAACCACGGCTAACTCACCCGGTGTCCTCTAGGTATGTACATAGTAATGAACGCCGGCCGTGAAAGCGCAATGTGTTATATCGTCCTCTAGGTCACAATAAGTGATATCAGCTGAGAGTGGCGTAAGGTGTGACCCGACCAAGAAAGACGTCGTTTGCAAATCACTTCTATCAGAGATCTCTTTTGATTCACTCTGTTAAGTACCTCACAAGGGAAGTCTCTGAACCGGGGAATCGCGGATCCTGCTGGAACTTAGCAGATGCGTTGCGTGAGCCCAACTAGGCAGAACCGTGACGAAAAATCTTTCGGAAATTAACTCCTACCCACCATAGACGGCAGTAAAAACAACAATTTTGAACTGTGCGCGCTGGTCAAGCGGGAGTGTGTCTCACTCCTGATTGGTGGCTCAAAAGATCACGTTCCAAACGACTGCCCTCCCGTACTCGCGCTCATAAGCTTCGCTGCGGCAAGGGACATTAATGTTGCATCTTTACAAAATATTGCACGTCTTGCTTTATTATTAATCATGCAATGTAAAGTATCACAAATACATATAATTACAACACAACACGGAGTAAACTGAACCAATGGTCACACGAGTGAGTAAGAGACCAAGCTATTTCACATAGTTCTGACAACAGTGATGTTCGTGGTAATAATGTTGGAAAAACATACTGCTTTTACACCATCCACACCGTATAAGACACGGGCGAGTGCAAGTACTACATTGTATTGCACTGATATCGAAACAATATGGCACAGGGTGTTAAAACCGTTTGGGATTGTCGGACGGATACTGATTTCGGTACCATGCGTATTGTCACATTGAAATAAAACGAGAGGACGACAATTGGTGGTCAGAGACTGCATTTTCAAGATTGTATTTCTCTGGGCCAAATTGATGTCAAAATTCAATAACCGAACGGTGTTCGAAAATCTACGGACAAAGCTTTTCCAGATCCTGAAGCCGTATACATCCAATGGTTGACAATAGGCTGTGGAGCCAGGAGGGATGATCATCAGTCGTATGCGCTCTTCACTTTCTAACGATTATGTCCAGAAAAGGACTCCAGAAGGAGTGCCACATTGCCAGACGGTACATGCTGTTTGAAAACATTATGAAACCAATTCTTCAATTGTGCGGATGCCATTTTGCCATTTTTTGTGGGAACAACGTAAATATTGTCATGTGCAAAATAGTTTCTCTCGCCCTTTTACCAAACACACCTTTTGGTACTTTCAAAGTTATGAAGAGAGGTCCTAGTAGCTTGCCCGCTGCTGTTACTGTTGGCATTATTGTAAACTGTGTGTTGTGGCCCGCACTGATTGCACTTTGGAGAAACCCGTTTTCGACCCTTTTATAGCCAGTGTCCTACCCGAACACATCTGCAAATTGAACCAACTTTGATCACTATTACAATACATACTGTACGTTTCCAGGGCCGAGAGAATCTAGAACCGATGTAACCTCTTCTACGAATATTTCTGCTGCTGACATAATATCCATTTTTCGATGGGCATTCTTTGATATCACCACAGTTGCTATTTTTCGCAAAATGATATTATAGCGATCCTTAAAGTGCTGCACCCAGGAATGGCTGGCTTTAAACCCCGCATATTTTACGTCCTGCGCAGCTAGCATAGCCCATTGCTGAATTGTCACGTCATATATTACGTCATTATTCTGATGGGCAAAGTCAAATCGGGCACATGTTTTTCTCCTCATTTTGTCGCGTTGGGTGCCGCCCCTTTTCACTTGCTCTGCCCACAAATATAAATCTATCTTACTTCTTAAACGGTAGGCCTAAAACTTACATTTTACTGACGAAAAGGAAAGCGGACGTCTCTTACCGCTTTTCCAATACTCAACAGCATTTTGTTTGTATTTCATACCTAACACACTTGTTACAAGAGACGAACGCCAGAAAGCCAGATAGGCACAAAACCATCCAAACAGTCCAACAGGTCCTGTTCTTGAATGCTGAGAAGCCTTTTCATACATTTTCCATATTTTTCCTCCAGACAACAGATAATTTTTCCAATGTTAACCATCATTATGCAATGCATGGGGCACTCTCCGTATACTGATATAAGCGTATGCCGGGTCTGTCGCCTCTCATTCGGTGACTGCACACCGTAGGCCGGGAAGCAACCTCTGACGCAGCCAATGAAGCTCATGCCGCTGGCGCGCCAATTTAAACGTGTAAATCTTAATTTTTCATCTAGTAGAAGGGTAAGGTAATTTCCAAAAGATTTTTCTTCACGGTTCTGCCTAGTTGGGCTCACGCAACGTATCTGTAAAGTTCCAGCAAGATCCGAGATTCCACGGTTCAGAGACTTCCCTTGTCAGTATGTGTCAACCTCTCTATCCACGAAACCTTAAGTATCCTGCGGAAACATGCTTATTGTCCATGTTTCTGAGGCACACAATAACACAGTCCAAATGAATGTATGCAGGATTCTAATATGAAGGGTAGATTATATATAATAAAATTAGCCTATAGACATCCCGTAAGGGCAAAGGCCTCCTGTTTTCACAGGGACGTGCTCGTGATTAAGCTCCGAAGGTGAGCAATCCTTGGGAGTTAAATGTTCCTCTTCTGTAGTCCATAACAATATGTATACCAGGAGCTGGGAGGATTGCTGATTCGCCCTTTCTGCCCCCAGCTGAAAAGGCGAACATGGTATATAATCTTATTGCAGATTTGCCCTTTCTGCCCCCAGCTGAAAAGGCGAACATTGTACATAATCTTATTGCAGATTTGCCCTTTCTTCTCCAGTTGAAAGGGCGACTATTGTATGTAATCTTATTACATATTCGCCCTTTCTCCCACAGTTGAATGGGTGACTATTGCATGTAATATTATTGCAGATTCGCCCTGTCTCCTCCCAGCTGAAAGGGCGAACATTGTATGTAATCTTATTGCAGATTCACCCTTTCCCCTCCCAGTTGAAAGGGCGACTATTGTGTGTAATCTTTTTGCAGATTCACCCTGTCTCCTCCCAGTTGAAAGGGCGACTATTGTAAGTAATTTGATTGCAGATTCGCCCTTTCTCCTCCCAAATAAAAGGGCGACTATTGTACGTTATCTTATTGCACATTCGCCCTTCCTCCTCCCAACTGAAAGGGTGACTATTGCATGTAATCTTATTGCATATTCACCCTTTCCCCTCGAAGCTGAAAGGCCGACTATTGTATGTAATCTTATTGCAGATTCGCCCTTTCTCCTCCCAACTGAAAGGGTGACTATTGTATGTAATCTTATTGCATATTCGCCCTTTCCCCTCCCAGCTGAAAGGGCGAATATTGTATGTTATCTTATTGCATATTCGCCCTTCCTCCTCCCAACTGAAAGGGTGACTATTGCATGTAATCTTATGGCATATTTGCCCTGTCTCCTCCCAGCTGAAAGGCCGACTATTGTATGTAATCTTATTGCAGATTATCCCTTTCTCCTCCCAACTGAAAGGCCGACTATTGTATGTAATCTTATTGCAGATTAGCCCTTTCTCCTCCCAACTGAAAGGCCGACTATTGCATGTAATCGAATGGCATATTCGCCCTTCTTCCTCCCAACTGAAAGGGTGACTATTGCATGTAATCTTATGGCATATTCGCCCTGTCTCCTCCCAACTGAAGGGCCGACTATTGTATGTAATCTTATTGCATATTCGCCCTGTCTCCTCCCAGTTGAAATGCCGACTATTGTATGTAATCTTATTGTAAGATTAGCCCTTTCTCCTCCCAACTGAAAGGTCGACTATTGTATGTAATCTTATTGCAGATTAGCCCTTTCTCCTCCCAACTGAAAGGCCGACTATTGTATGTAATTTTATTGCAGATTCACCCTTTCTCCTCCCAGCTGCTGGTATACAGTATAACCACATGTAATTCTTTTCAGGTTGTATTTGGCATGCTCCAGTAATTGGAATTATATTGAGTTTACCGACTGAAAAGTTGTGATACCAACAGCCTAAATACCCAAGAAAAGCAATTTTCAAAAGTAAGATGATCCACTCTCCCTTTTTTAATACCGTGGCACATTTGCATCCTGCAAATTAAACTTGTATTCAAAAGTGTTTATTTACACAATGCGCGTTGCGTGTCTGGTTGCGACTCTGGCCAGGGCTGTTATTCAAATCGCAGTAATGACTGATGTATAATTCTGGCCCGGGGCACAAACTGTACAACCATCGGTCACCCGTCGGGGCATAGCCTCAGGGCATAGGGTATTCATCATGTACTCTGTAAAAGAGACAAAATGTTGTCATGTTATGAACTAGCAGCAAGCAAGTCAAAATTCATTTTGTTCGTGATAACAGCACATTAATTACCAATTCAGATTTTACCAGTTATATTTATTAATGCACTTCTAACGGTCCAATTTAGATGGAAGATAATCACGATGATGGATGGATTTCGCAAATATGTATTAGACAAATCAAGAGTTAAATTGTTTGAGGGAAATTTTGATCAACTTCATGATAAGGCGTATTGCTTAATACAATCTGTACTGCCCTTATAATCCAAAAGGGTGTATCGCAATTTTTGATTAAGCCACAATTATTTAGAACTGTGTATTGATTTTGAGATACAGCATAATATGTTAAATAGAATTCCAAGGACCATTCTTTGTCGACCTACAACAAACTCATTCATGGAGCCGTTCGGTAAAATTCCCTAAAAATTCCTAAAACTGACCAACATGAATCTTGAGGCATGCATTATTTATTTTCATTATAGTATTCATACTAACATGAACATGAAAATCCACAGCCTGTTCCAGTCGACCGACCGGGTCAGGGATGGAATGAATGAAACCACCCATCTAGCGGTGAGAATATGAACTGTGCCGGCTGCCGAAGACTGTCGCACTCCTCGGAGGCAATGATTAAATGAATGACAGATGAAATGAAATGAAATGAAACGATATTGTCGAGTGTTGTTGGAATGACATGTTTGACAGGAGAAACCGGAGTACCCGTAAAAAAAACTGTCTACTCCGTTTTTATCCTGCACAAATCACACATGGAGTGACCGGGATTTGAACCACGGACCCAGCGGTGAAAGGCTGGCGTGCTGCCGCCTAAGCCACGGAGGCTTTTAGTATTCATACAAACATATTCATGCTATTCCTCTCGTCATATTTCTAGAATCCTGTTATATAAAATACAATTCAGATTTTTATTTTGATCTCTTTACTTATCGGTATAGTCCTAACCACTTTGCAATGAATTTGTACTCTCAAAGTTGTAAAATAAGCTTCTTCCTTCGCCGTTGCTCCTCCGTACAGTGAACAGCGAGCTATTCCATGAAATCGTGCAGTCGCATCGGCGTAACGATGGATTTTATTACCACCCATCAAATCCATTGGACAAATTTACTACCTTCATTCTAGTCTCAATGCTTATATTAAAATCAAACATGAATGGAGAAAATTCTAATAAAATATACATTTAGAGCCTAGTAATCGGGGATAAATGACAGGCATAAAAACTTAAGTACTATGCATCAGAATGACAGCTAATTTCACTCGCTGGCCTTCGAAACGGCCAAAATGTAAAAGAAACAAAATCAATAAAGATACGTCGTGGAATGTTCGTGGTATTTAATCAATGGACGAATGAAAGGGCAGGCTGAACGACTACTGAACTACAGAGGCGTATATAAAGGGGGGGGGGGGGCATATATTGTCACATATATTATTTGTTTATGAATTAAAACATTAAACACTAATATAATCATGTACTATTATTACTAAGTGACGTATGGCAACGTTGCAAAGAGAGGCGTAGTTAGAGCGATGTAAACAGTGCAACAATCAGTTTGCTCTGATCTTACGTGAAACAACACAACCTCTTATTACTCTCCAGTGCCTTCGCTCTTATGAACGTACCAAGAACAGCAACAAGTGCCCTTGAAGCGTGTGACATATGTTTATTCGCTAACTTTTATACCCTTATCAAACATTTGGCAAATTTGCCTCTCTCTCTGTAGCTACTGGTACTGCCGAACGGAGTTTTGAGTTGGTTGAAAACATACTTAAGAAATTCTACTTCTGAAAACAGACTCAACGATTTAGGATTGTCATCTATTCACAGAGACATACATCTCACTGACGATGAAGTTATGAACCGATTTGTCAACGATTCAAGAAACCTTGACTTTATATTATAGTGTGACTTGTAAATCAAAACAGTAACATTAATTCTTTCCATGTAAATACTATCAAGTGAGCAAGATAATTGTGTTAATAAAAAGTATCATAAAATAGTCTTAGTTGTGTCTGACATTAACCAAACTTAACAAATTGGTTGAAAAAGTGATGCCAGATAGCCTTAAAACTCATCATTTTGCACCGAATTATACAAAAGTTTCCCGGGGAGAAACCCGGACCTCGTATTTTTTGGGCCTATACCATGCCCCCTAATTCCCGGTTGGGCATCCTCCGAAATAAAATTCTAGATACTCCCCTGAGAACAACATCTATTCACTAGGCTAATTCAGGAGACTTAATTCCTATGTCAAGTGTGTGTGTGACACAGCCTGTGCTAACACACTGTGGGCTAACAAGGAAAATATCAGGTAGCCTAATAATAATAATAATATCGTATGGCCTCGAGTGCCGGGTGCAAGCTTTGTTAATTGACACCCAGAGGGCAGCTTGCATGTCGAATTTTGTTGTTCCTAAGAGCGCTATGAAATTCAAGGAGGTTAGATATCTAAGCTCCCTGACACTATAGCGCTTTCTAGCAGAGAAAGGAGGATCTATTGTGTTGGCGGAAAATACCAAGATTAATTTTGCCATTATGAACTCGGCCTACTGAATTCAAATGGGTTCTTTAACATGCCAACAACGTATGACATGAGTGTCGTGATTTTTGTCGCCTTTCAAAAATCACTTACCATGGCCAGGAGCGAACCTGCAATCGTGGGGTTGGTAGTCCAAGCCTATAACCACTCACCCACCGTGGCAAGCTAATATCAGGTAAGACACGTCGAAATCTATCTGGGAACTTTGTGGACGCAATCGTTGTACTATAAGAGGACAACGTGCGGAAAATCAGCCGCCAGATTGAACTGCAAGGCTTCGAAATCATGTGGCGAATCTCTCATATAAATAAATGGGAAGTAGCGAGTACCGTACATGTGGGAACCGACGGCCCTCTCAGCTCAGGCACACAAGGCCGGTGGGAAGCAGCCGCACGCTCCAGTCAGCATAAAATACGCCCCGCCGCGCGACTACTCCGAGTGCCAGGGATGTCCAACTACGTCAGCCAACATGTCTGCGTACCGGGATGTCAGGTACGATTTCACAGCTTTGCAGTGCAATCTGGCGGCTGATTTTCCACACGTTGTACTCTTATAGTACAACGATTGCGTCCACAAAGTTTCAGGTTCTATGCCCAAGATCGCGGGTTCAAACCCGGCCGAAGTCGTCGGATTTTTTAAGAACGTAAAAAATCCCTCAGTATGTCTTCCTTCGGAGGGGAAGTAAAGCCGGCGCTCCCATGTCGTAGATTTATGGCATGTTAAAGGACCTTCCAATATTTACACCTGTGTGAAGCTAAATTAATATAGGTTAAACATTTGACTAACGTTCTTAGGTTCCTACGATCGTCGTCAGGAGCCGACTGCGGTGGCATCTGGTAACTAATTTCTGAACTAGTTGGTCGTTGATGGTGGCGTTTGGCGGCAAAAGTAGGAACTACTTGAAAATTGATAGACTGCAGTCCTTACTTGAATTAAAACAGATAGGCTACACACACTAATACAGTCATCACAATTAACACCGGTTATCAGACAGATTCTGCACACACCCAAAGTACACGGGGCTACATGACCACGTTGTCGCAGCCCCTAAACTGAGGAACCAACCAACCACAACGTTTCAAGATAGGTTTCAACTTGTCTTACCTAATACAAAATTTGGGTTTTCACGAATGAATTGATTATCAAGAAGGATTCCAATAATTAGGTCGTGTATTCTGCAAGGAGTACAATCCGTAAGTTATAGATGGAAGGTAGAGATTTAAAATGTATAAAGGAACTGGGACACGAAACCCACGGGCTTCGACTTTGGCTTACGCTGCACTGTTTTTGTATTGTCTATAGAAGCTGTACGTGACGTATTCACTTTACTACATCGTGGTCATGTAGCCCCGTGTAGTTGGGTGTGTGGAATTTGTCTGATAACCTGTGTTATTGTGATGCCAGTATTAGTGTGTGTATTTGTAATTCAGATGAGGATTGGGAAGGAGGAGGCCATGGCCTTAATTTAGGAACCATCCCGGCATTCATCTGGAGTAGAAGCGGAAAAACCACGGAAAACCACTTCCAGGATGGCTGAGGTGGGAATCGAATCCGCTTCTTCTCAGTTTTGCCTCACTAGGTTGAGGGTACCACCGTTCCAGCCCTCAGAGCAGAATTAAATTTCTTGGTAGAGCCGGGAATCGAACCCAGCCTCCTGCGGTGACAGCAAAGAGTGTAAAGGCCACCACACACAGAAAGCTAGGCTAAGCTAAGCTAAGATACGCGGTGTTATGAAAAATATCGCTCTCAATGCATTTAAGTACAGTGGCACACACAGGCCGCTATGCTAAGCTACACTATGCGAAGCTAAGCTAAGCTAGACAGATCGCTAGGCAGGCGATTTTCTTGGCTGTAGCTGGCCTGGCGCATGCGCTTTTCATTTCGGAACAGTTGATCTGGCGGGCTGTCGCAGACCTTTGAGTTGTGTGCGTAGCCGTGTCGTGTGAGTGTAGTGTAGTGATTCAGGTAGTACCGTACTTCGTTTTATTTAAACAATGGGTGACAGGCCAAAATAACAACTTTGTTCATTTCCCAGCCCTACAAAACTGTGGTAGGCTAATCAAAATTCTCAAAAGAACGCAGAAATTATATCAGAATTAAGAACTGAATCCCGCGTTAGATTTCAAGACTTCATGGAGAATGTTATAAGTTTCAATATGTTTTCTTCCCCTTTCTCCATTAAGCCGATCCCGTGGTGTAGGGGTAGCGCACCTGCCTCTCACCCGGAGGCCCCGGGTTCGATTCCCGGCTCCGTCAGGGAATTTTAGAAACTGACGTGAGGGCTGGAACGGGGTACACTCAGCCTCGTGAGGACAATTGAGTAGCTGTCTGACAGTGAGACAGCGCCCCGATCTCGAAAACCAAGATTAACGGCCAAGGGGACCCGATGCGCTGACCACATGTCACCCCAATATCTGCAGGCCAAATGGCTGGGCAGCGGTCGCTTGGTAGGCCTAGGCCCTTCATGGGCTGTATTTGAATAGTTATAGAAATAAACACGTATCTACATAGCTATAGTTGGCCACAATTTTAATTAATAAAATAGCGACACCTGGACCCCCACCTAAACAGAATCCTGGCTGCGTTCCTATTTTTTTAAGTTACATATACAGTATTATACAAAAATAAATTTAGAAAGCAGTATTAAAATAATATTATTAATCTAATTTAATCCTGTAGGATCTCTTCCTATAAAGATACTATACATTTTCATTAGTAGGAAAGCATGTAATAAGAAATATGCTGCCTAGCTTAGATTAGCTTAGCTTTTTGTTCGTGTCATAGCACACCATAGCTTGGCATTGCTTAGCATAGCATACCGTAGGGTAGCTTAGCTTAGCTTTCTGTGTGTGGTGACCTTAAGCCACTAAGCAACGAGGCGGACTATATCTGGAGCTGGGAAGAGAAAGGGCGAATCTGCAATAAGATTGCATGCAATATTCTCTCTTTCAGCTGGGAGGAGAAAGGGCGAATCTACAATAAGATTAAAAAAATAGTCACCATTTCAGCTGGGAGGAGAAAGGGCGAATCTAGAATAAGATTAAATACAATAGTCACCCTTTCAGCTGGGAGGAGAATGGGCGAATCTGCAATAAGATTACATGCAATATTCGCCTTATCAGCTGGGAGGAGAAAGAGCGAATCAGCAATAAGTTTACATACACTATTTGCCCTTTCCGCTGGGAGGAGAAAGAGCGAATCAGCAATAAGATTACATTCAATATTCGCCCTTTCAGCTGGGAGGTGAAAGAGCGAATCAGCAATAAGTTTACATACACTATTCGCCCTTTCAGCTGGGAGAAAAAAGAGCGAATCAGCAATAAGTTTACATACACTATTCGCGCTTTCAGCTGGGAGGAGAAAGAGTGAATCAGCAATAATATTACATACATTATTCGCCCTTTCTGCTGGGAGGAGAAAGAGTGAATCAGCAATAAGAATACATACAATATTCGCCCTTTCAGCTGGGAGGAGAAAGAGCGAATCAGCAATAAGTTTACATACACTATTCGCCCTTTCAGCTGGGAGGAGAAAGAGCGAATTAGTAATAAAATTACATACAATATTCGCCTCATCAGCTGGGAGGAGAAAGAGCGAATCAGCAATAAGTTTACATACACTATTCGCCCTTTCAGCTGGGAGGAGAAAGAGCGAATCAGCAATAAGATTACATACACTATTCGCCCTTTCTCCTCCCAGCTCGGGATATGATAGAAGCCTACCTACGGCGTGCATGTGAACAGCATGTCACTTGGAGACCGAAGTGCTAAGAGGCACACACACTATGTCCGTTTTTACACGGAAGGAAGTAAGCTTGTAGTTTTGCGTGACCGTCAATCTCGCAAACATGAGCCAAGGGAACCTTCTTACATGGAATCTGAACCACAGGACGTGATAGTTCACTTCGTAAATCACACATGCATTAATGATGATGATAATTGTTGTTTTAAGGGCCCTAATGGTCTGGGTGACAGTAAAAATGGCAATGAAATGGAAACCATAACGAAAATTAAGCAGGACTGAAAATACTTACAAAATGGAACTCAGATTGAAATGACTCACAAAATGTAGAGTGAAAATACTTACAGAAGGTAGGCCTACCGGTAATTTAGAAGGAAAATACTCACAAAAGGAATTTAGAATAAAAAATACGCACAAAATGTAGTTTAGGTTCAAAATACTCACAAAATGCAATGTAGATCCGAAACACTCAACAAAATGCAATTGAAATTCAAAATACTTAAAAAAATGCAATTGAAATTGAAAATACGTAATGGAATTTAGATTGAAAATGCCTTATCAGATTCAAAATACTCACAAAATGCAATTGAAATTGAAAATACTTCCAAAATGTAATTTAGATTCAAAACACAATATGTGGAAGCCCGCGATTCAAAATACTGTACTTACAAAATGCAATTTAGATTAAAATTACTTACAAAGTGTGGTTGAGATTCAAAGACTCACGAAATGTAATTTAGAGACACGGGGAGCCAATTCATAACAACAGGCCGGGAATCTTAAAGAGAAAAGGAACTATAATGAAACGAAAAAGGAGGTTGATGCCTAGAAGAATGAGGGATCAGGAAACATGAGAGAAGGGCCAATTAAGGCGGGAAAGGAAGAGACTCCCTAGGCCTCGGATATCCTAATAGGCTGGCTGCGTGGCTCAGCGGTAACGTTCTCACTTGCTGGGGCCAAGATTGCAGGTTCATATCCTGGCGCAATCAACTGGCATTTGAGGGTGTGCAAATGCGAGGGAGCCGTCTCAGTAGATTTACTGGCTCGTTAAAAATCCCCTATGGGACAAAATTCAATTACATAAATGGTTAGATAACATAAGAAGAATGTAATTAAGCCTTCCATTTTCTGTCTAAAATAATGCCTGTTAAATTCAAAAAGTAAATTGCCCCCGGATTGATGGAAATATGAGTGCGTTCAAAAAATAACGAGCCGGAGGCTGTAATGCGCAAACCGGTGACGACAACGGCTAATCGTGGCGTGTGTAACGAGGTGTGGTTCCGACCAAAGCGTGGAAAGTCACAGCAGCATGCATCAATCGTCCAGCGCTGCCAGACGCATTGCAAACAGTGACATGGAGGCGTCAAACGAAGAGCAAATAGGTGTCGTTCAGTTTCTGACAGCGAAAGGAGTAGGGGGAACGGACATTCATCGCCGAATGTCACAAGTGTACGGCCAACACTGCATGTCCTTTGCAAGGGTCAAGGCGTGACACAAGCGCTTCAGGAAAGGACGGGTGTCATTAGCCGATGATGCCCGGTCTGGGGCACCCCCCTGCATTACCGATGGCAACGTCCAGCTGGTTGACGCACTCATTACCAAGGACCGCCGAGTGACAGTGAACGCCATAGCCGCCGTGGTCGGATTGAGCGTCGGAAGTGTACATACCATCATGAAGGAACGACTGCACTTGCGCAAAGTGTGTGCCCAATGGGTGCCCCACAGTCTTCAACCACACCAGGAAGCATGTCGAATGGCCCACTGTCCTGGTCTTGGTTGAACGATTGATGCATGCTGCTGCTCGCTTTGTATCGTCACGTGACGTGCACGCGTGCCCTTTAGCGACGGGCTGTGATCTTCCACGCTCTGGTCGGAACCACACCTCGTTACACACGCCACGATTAGCCGATGTCGTCATCGGTTTGCGCATTACAGTCTCCGGCTCGTTACTTTTTGAACGCACCTTATAAATCTCGTAACTCTATCTTAGTCAGTGAGTAGCATCAAGTGTCTTCCTGCAGATCAGCTGCGCCACTCTGCCATGTTGGAAGTAACCATGCATGAGCGTTGAAGGAGTGCTAGCTTCTTACTTCTTGCTGACTCTAATTGAGAAGCCTGGCCTGGAGCAGTGCCCATGGTGCTCCCTAATTAACATCCAGCAAACAACAGATTCTGTAGCATCGTAAATAAAAGCGCACAGCACATCTAATGTGCAAACACCACATTACAAATTACTCATTATCTATTTATGCACTTGAAATTCACGGAGTGACATTTTAACTTAGTTCCTGCACGCACTTGTAAGTCATTTAATTAGAAGTAATAGGAACACTGTTTTAGCAACTACGTGTAAGAAACACAAGTTCTTACGAATTCCGTATGTCGAGCACAGCGATGCATCAAGTCAGTCTAACTTCACTTCATGTATCGAGATAAGAAAGGGCCTATTTATGCACTTAGCTACTTAATGCCAAGCGTTTTCGGTGGCGTAGTTGGTAGAATGCTGAGCTTCTATGCCCAAGATCGTGGGTTCAAACCTGGTGGAAGTCATTGGATTTTTTGAGAGCGTTAAAATCCCTCAGTAACGCCGGCGGTCCCATGTCATAGATTTATGGGATGAAAAAGAACCTTCCACTAACTACACTTGTGGAAGCTAAAATTTGTAGGTTAGTTTGATAACGCTATATTAGTTCCAACGTTCCCGCCAGGTGCTGACTGCGATGACATTTAGTAGCCACGTCCGCAGTTAGCTGTCGTGGATGGTAGCATATGGTAGCAAAAGTAGAAACTACTAGAGAAAAAAAATCGTTGGCAGTCCTTATATCTGAATCACAAATAACTCACACTAATACAGCCATCAAAATTAACACCGGTTATCAGACAAATTCTACACACACCCAAAGTACACGGGGCTACATGGCCGCGTTGTCGCAGCCCCTAAACTAAGGAACCAACCAACCACTTTATGACGCCTTTTCTTTCCAGTGCAAAATTGAAAATATAGGGTTATTAAGCATAAGTACAGCCATATTAAATGAATGGTGTCACAAAAATCCCTTACTTGACATCCCGTATTGTGCCCAACTCTAGGAATGGGTATTCCAAGATTCAGACACCTAGATATCAAGGGAAAGGCTACAGCCGCTTTTGAAAGTTGAGATATTTAAATATCGCGCTACATTGCTTCGAGAAGGAATTAGAAAGAATATACCGCTAAGAGCATGTCAAGTGACGTAGCGAGTAATAGCAGAGGTCGAGGCTATTTATTGATTAAATAGTTAACCATGGAGTAGAGACTTGAGACGTGGATCAGATTACTGGCACGGCCAAATGAAAGAGAATGCAATTAGTATCAAGTAAATCGGACCAGGGATACCAGAGATATGAGGATTTCCAGATATCAGCTGATGCAGCGTGACCGTGACCGTTTTGAATAAAAGCCGGCTGGCGCAGGCATCATTAGCTCACTTCAACACAAGCACTTGCCTAGCAAGGTGCCGCTACGCTGAGCCAAGGCACATGGTTGCCGGATCTACGCAGAAGTTATTTTCAAAGTTGTGATAGTCACAAAAGTGCTGCGCTACGAAGTGGAACTTAGTAAGTTTCCGGCAAGGAGGATCACTGAGGTGATTGAAATTTTTCTACAGACACTGGAGAAATATTTTTATTTCTACATGGACATATGCTAGACTTTGTCTAGAATTAGTACTTTGTCACAGTCCAGTAATAACCTAATACTTGGATATTTAAGTCCATTTTCAGTCAGTTTTCATATTTGTAACTAGTTAACCACTCCGATCTATCAGTACATTGAAGACCAGTCTATCACGGTGGTGTTCATTAGTCTACGCAAGGGAAACTACATGTTGCTTCGCGCATGGTAGATGGTGTGAAGCCATGCCCAGGGAACGATCTTCAGAACAGCCGTTGATTGGTTAGACTGTCAGTGTTTTCTTGTACTGAAACGATTACCGTGAGTTATGTTACAACTGACATATCTAAGAATAGATCACTTAGATCTGACCCCATTTAAGCAAACTGTTATGGCTTTAATAGGAGCCAATATTAAAATGAATCAACAGTTACTTCAAACGTCAAGAGATACTACCACTATGTCTTACTAGACGGATTGTGGGTATATAATGGCGGCCGATACAAGGATTATACATGCTTGTCCGATAGGGCATGTCTATGGATAAATCTGGTACAGACCAGGTTTACTACGCTTCAAGACCATCAAGAAATGTAAGCCACATTTGAATTATATTATGCTTAGCTAATTGGAACAAACTATTTTTTCTGCAGATGACCAACACATTTATTTATTTATTTTTCTTCGTATTTAAATCTTGCAATGTTTACGCAAGACTTATTAGAGTTATTCTGAGTATTTTCAGCACTCAGAACAGTTTAGGATCGATGACCGAGCATTTCGAGCATTTATTTGAATATTTCATATTTTAGGGATATCACGGAAAACCGTCGATGTAAAGGTTGAGTTATATTTTTGTTGAGGAATGGATATTTTTTTCCATATTCGAAGGTTCGAACATGTGGATTCTCACATAATGAGATTCATTCATTCATTTCCGTGTCCGATCATTTCCAGAATGTAGCAACTCCGATGGCCTTGTTGTTTGCCTCGATCAGGTCCTGGGTAGTGCAGGGTTGTTCTAGTAGTGGACAAATGAGCAGGTGGGCTGGGTCTTGTGTTGCTCCACACTCGCAGGACGTGTCTCCATCAGCTGGAAGGATACCCCATTTCTGCATGTTGGTCTTGCAACGAGGGACGCCCACCCTGAGACGATTAAGTGATTTCCAAACAGGGTAAGGCAGGTCATTTCCTGGGGCTAGCTCTTCCTTAACAGGGATATCCGGCGGCAGCTTGCTCTTCCACCTGGAGATGCGGTTAGATTCCGATGTTCCCTCCAGTGGTTGAGTCCTGGCGATGAAACTCTTTCTTGATTTCAGTCGACGGACAACAGCCTGATGATTATGCAGTGGATGACGGGGATCATTAATCTGCTTCGCCCTCTCTGCATCAGCAGCAACAGCCCTTCTGATAGTTGGGGGAGCTATCCCAACAATCGGGTAAAGTTTGTCGACTGGAGTAGGCTTCATACATCCCGACAAGATTCGTATGGTCTCGTTGATGGCAATGTCAATCTGCATGGTGTGACTGGATGCACTCCACACAGGTGAAGCGTACTCTGCAGCAGACATGCACAAAGCAAGAGCAGAAGTTCTTAGGACGTGAGGACTTGCCCCCCAGGTGGTGGCTGTGAGCTTCCTCAAAATATTGTTCCGTGAACTAACTTTCAGCCTGGTCTTATGGCAATGTTTCTTGAAGGACAGTGTTCGGTCAAGAGTAACACCTAGATACACGGGTGTTGGACAATGTTGGAGTTGTTTGCCTTGCCATGTAACATCCAGTTCCCGCCGAGCTTCTCTATTCCTTAAGTGAAATGCACATACTTGAGTCTTGTTGGGATTTGGCTTAAGATGATTGGCTTCATAGTAAGATCCAAGGGTATCTAGTGCAGAAGTCAACTTTCCCTCCACCTCTTCAAATGTTTTTCCTTGGGCAGCCACTGCAGTATCATCAGCATAGATGAAGAGCCTAGAATGTTCTGGTATGGGCTGATCGTTAGTGTAAATATTAAATAGCACAGGAGCGAGTACACTGCCTTGAGGTAAGCCGTTCTTTTGTATGCGCCATCTGCTCTTTTTACCATGGAGAAAGACTTGGAACCTTCTATTCTGCAGGAGAGTGCCAATAAGGGATGTTAGTTGGTAGTCGTTGGAGGTCTGGTACACTTTCCTCAGCAACTTTCTGTGGTTGATAGTGTCGTAAGCAGCTGTTAGATCGACAAAGGCAACTCCAGTTATCTCACCTTGTTCATACCCATCCTCGATGTGTTGAGTGAGGTTCAGTATCTGACTGCAACATGACTTTCCAGATCGAAACCCAGCTTGTTGGGGAATGAACTTATCTTCAAGGATGCCGCTAATTCGGTTGAGGATAAGGCGCTCGAAGATCTTGAAACAGTGACATAATAAGGATATTGGGCGAAAGTTTTTAGGATCGTTTGGCTCCTTACCAGGCTTAAGCAGTGCAACCACTCGGGCTTTCCTCCAGAGCCTGGGGATATAAAGCTTAGATACACACTCATTAATCATCGTAAGCAGCCATTGTAGGGTGGTCTGGCCGAACTTTTTGATCTGTTCTACTCTGATGTCATCGATGCCAGCAGCTTTATTCAATTTCAACGTGGAGATGGCAGATTCTAGTTCATTCAAGGTGAAAGGTTCTCGTAGGTTATGGTTCTCATGTCCTGAGGTTCGTTCCAGTTGCTCCCGTGAGCTCCGACCTTTAGTCTTCCCGTTCATGAGTAATTGGGTTGCAATCTGGTCTGCTGTTATTGTGGTGAAGTTTCTAGATGTCGTTGGGTCACCGCTGAGGTTTTTCAGGAGATTCCAGGCCCGCCTACTATTTAACTTCATGTCGAGATTCTCTACCAGTGAGGTCCACTTAGCTTTACAATGTGCTGAGATAGTTTGCAACAATTCCTCGCCAACATGGATAGTATCATCAGAAAATGGGTCTGCCTCAAAGAGATCTTTGTAGTGGTTCATCAGCTGTTTGCTGTTATCAGTCAGTCCTGGTATGTAGCTTGTTCTACAACCTCTTGGGATAGTCCTTCTAGAAACTGTATGGACGCATTTGACAAATGCCTCATACATCTCAGGTTGCGGCGGGATTTTGGCAACTTCTGTATCAAGTTCTTTGGCAAATCTTTCCCAGTCGGCCTTCTGAAAATTAAACCTTCGCTTGAAAGGCACCTCCTCTGGCACAACCATGGCATTCACTGTGCAAATTATGGGCCTATGTTGGGTAGATGGAATGGGCTTACCCATCATCTTCAAACAACTCCCAGCAACTTTGGATGACACGAAGATATTATCGGGGTTGTAGCCTCTCCTCCATCGGCCACTGTTGAAGGATGCTGGCAGCTTTGGATCATGAATTAGCTGAAGATCATGATTCTCTGCCCAGGTTTCCAGTTTTTCGCCATTTATATCTGAATCTGGGTATCCCCAAGATGTGCTTCGGCAGTTGTAATCGCCAATGATGAAGTTTACGTCCTGGTAGTTGAAGTTGGCAGGTTCCTCAAACGTGAAGTCGACATTGGGGGGCTTGTATATAGAAGTAGCGCAAAAGTGTGGTGTAGATATTGAAAGAATCTCGATGTCATCCTTTCCAGTCAGCGAGGCTGATGTGATATTTAGGTTTGGTTTGGTAAAAATGGCACTGCCGTATTTATCGTGGGGCCTTTCCAGAACAAGCTCCATGCCTGCGATTTTGGGCCGATGGCTGTTGTAGCCCCGGTGAGTCTCTTGCATTAGGAGTATGTCACATTTACATTCGTTGCACAAATCAGCCAATAACATAATGAGATGATAATTAAACACATTTAAAATAATATAACTAATAATAATAATAATAATCCACTAATAATAATAATAATTTTTATTATTTTTCTAAATAATTCTTGGATATTATATTTTTCTAATAATCATATGTATTGAGAGAGAGCTTTTGAAGTAGTTTAATCATTTCTAGTTTGGAACAGGAGATTTTCCGAAGGAGAGTGGTTAGCGCAAGCCCGCATTCAACCAACATTTCAGTTCTGGTTGAACAGTTGATATTTGCAATGAGCAAAGTATATTTTTCAGATAACACGGAGGGGCATGAAACGGGAAGCAAATGATATTTGTATCAAATAGGATAGTTTTGTATTTATATAAAATCATGACGTAAATACACTCGAAAGTGAAATAAAGATTTTCATAAGTATGGTAAATTCACGGGTTGAACTGAATGGTAAAATAAACTTGTAAGTTTATTAATCTTCCAGTGTTGATAACAAGCAGAGGCTTGATTTATTGTATAAATTTTGGGAAGAAAATTTATATGTGTGGAGTAGTTGAAATGCCATTCCCAGGTGCGCATGTTTAAGTCGCAGGAATGAAGAGGTTTTTTCGAGCATCAATCAAATAGCAGGTTCGATGGCTCAGGTTTATAGAAGGAGTATTGGAACTACACATTTCGTCGTATGAATGACCCGAAGGTTATTTCTTAAAACCATCAGTTCTTATTTCAACCTTGTTTACGAATTCCATTTAGACTTTGATTTTGCTAGAACCCGGATTTGTCATGATAGTAGTTTATTCTTCTTCAGAGGAAGACCTTTGCCGTTGTTGTTGTAATATTGTGTTCTTACACAAATAATAGAATGGGCCACTGCCAATTAAAAATAATTCTTTAACCACGAATTATTTGAAGGATATTTTCAATCCTAGAGCCATGAACTAGATGAATTTATTATGAAGCTACAATTCTTATTTCCGCATTCTGTCGAAGAATTGCAAGTTGTGAAAATTACTAAAAATGGCCATGAATATAATTTTTTTTTTTCATAATAATGATTCCAAGTGGAAAATTGAATAGTTGAATGGTTCAACAATTTATTGATCAAGTTGATGATTCAGAAATCATATATTTTGTTAGGAACTTGAAGTTCATAATCGAGTCACTTCTCGAAACGTTTAATGTCAGAAGAACAATTAATTTTTGTTGTGCTTCGCACAGTTCTTCGATGCTATGCTCAAGGTCAAATACTTTTCAGATGTTATTAATATGTGTAAATAATGTGTGTTGATTCAGAAAGAATAATATTTTTCGACAATATATTTTTGAAACTGGAAAAATAAGTGAAAGTTAAAAATTCTATGAACATTTATTCTACGAGTGTTAATATTATGTAAAGATTCAAACAGTGAACTACGATATTTCCAGTAGAGACAATTAAATTTGAACTGGATTTAATCATAAATAATTTTGGAACACAGTCTACAGGACTAACAATCAGACTTGTGTTTCCAAAAAAATAATTGTCAAATGTGTTTGGAAAATTTCTGTATATTGTGTAAATAGGAGTGTGGGTCGCCACACGTGAGTGATGCTGCTTTGAGCATTTTTGCAGTTAATTTTAAATTCAAAATAAACTGAGATAATTTTACGTGATGTGTTATACCCAGTTGAATCTCCTTCTATCCTTATTGTTGCATTGAGCCAAAAATCAGTAAAGCATTTTTTTAATTTGATGTCGTTTTTGCGATTAGCTTTAACCCATCTGGCGCTGCGGGATATTTTGACTCTCGTGCTGACTTGATTATTGGTAAAGTGCATATGTGGTCGTGCAGACTCCGGTCTAAACGGGCACAGTATAGCATGCAAAGGTTCTTTATCGTATTGGAAGCCATACTCCAGTGTTGCCTTCGTGATCAAAGTAATGCTGTTCAGTCAGACAACACGATTGTAATGGCTGTTTCCCTAAACATGAGAAAAAACGTACATGATATTAATAAATTCACTTGGATGACCAGTTTCGATTGTCAAACGATCATCATGAGATATTTTACACTTAGGCTATTAAATCCATGTCTACAAGAATGGGAGATGTTCTTTACAAAATATACACTTAGGGTGAGTGGTTATCGTGTCGGACTACCAACCCCCAAACTTGCAGGTTCGCTCCTGGCCGTGGTAAGGGATTTTTGAAAGGCGACAAAAATACACGGTACGCATGTCATACGTTGTTGGCAAGTTTAAGAACCCATTTGAATTCAGTAGGACGTATTCATAATGACAAAATTAATCTCGGGATTTTCCACTAACACAAAAAAGTTCTTCCTTTCTCATCTAGAAAGCGCTATAATGTCAAGGAGCTTAGATATCCAACTCCCTTGACTTTCATAGCGCTCCAAGGAGCGATGAAATTTGACACGCATGCTGCCCTCTGGGCGTCAATTAACAAAGCTTGCACCCGGCACCTGAGGCCATACGGTATTATTACATTACTTATTTAGTTGCAGCAGTTAATATAAACTTGTCAAGACAATGTGCGCTAGGTGTGTGTAGAATTTCTGATATTGTGGTGCCCGTAGTAGTGTGTGGATTTATAATTGAGGCGAAGATTTGAAAGCAGACGGCCGTGGCCTTTCGTTTGGAACCATCCCTTCATTTATCTGGAGTAAAAGTGGGGAGTCAAATTAGAGGAAACAACCAATGCTGTCGTTTCATACCATATGCAAGTTAGATTAGAGGAAAGAACCCATGCTGAAGATGACCCCATTGTGGGTCGAAAACATGTTTCATTAAATAACGAAATGTGACTTCGGTGGCGTAGACGGTAGCATGCTGTAGCAGATAACCTCGTAGTTCCGCTCCTTAAAACCTCAATAAATAACTACTAACTCGGTAGCATGCTGAACTACTATGCCCAAGATCACGGGTTCAAACCCGGCCGAAGTCGTCGGATTTTTAAGGACGTTAAAATCCTTCAGTAGGCTATGTCTTCCTTCGGAGGGGAAGTAAAGCCAGCGGGATCATGTCATAGATTTATGGCATGTAAAAGAACCTACCACTACAATTGGTAGTGTTTAGCCAAAATTTGTAGGTTATGTGGTTAGAAACGCTCTATCAAGTTCCAACGTTCGTCGCTGGGTGTCAGTGACAGTGGCGTCTGGTAGCCAAAGTCGCAACTACTTGAAATTGAACTTGTTGGGGAGCCTACGGGCGTTCAATTGAAATGTCCAGCTATGGCCATTGGCTGCAATTCAAATAAATACATTAAATAACAAAATAGTATGAACAGGTGTCACCAGTTATTTCATTAACTGAGTTAATACGTATTTGTAGCACATTTATCTAATATGGTTATTGTTTTTGCTTTATATATAGATGTGGGAAGACAACAGATAACCAACCACTTCTAGGATGGTTGAGGAGGGTGGGAATTGTACCCACCTCTTCTCAGTTCTCCCTCACGAGGCTGAGTGTAGCCCGTTCCAGCCCTCACACCAGAGTAAATTCTTGGCAGAGTAGGGAAGCGAACTGGACCTCCGAATGTGAACTCCAAGAATGCGAGCCACTACACCACGAGGTGGTTTGTCGTGGATACTTAAGCGGAGACACTAATCCGTGCATAATAATAGATTTCTTTATTTATCGTACGGATTTTAGTGCCGGGAGTGTCCGAGGACATTTTCGGCTCGCCTGAGTCTGTAGCCGCTTCCAGTGGACACCCTTAGGGTGAGCTACAAGTTCCGTTCAATTTCAAGTAGTTCCAACTTTCGCTACCAGATATCAATGATACCTAGAGGTGAACGTTGGAACTTTGATAGAGCGTTCCGACGAAATCTATCCTAACAATTTAGCTTCACACAAGTTTACTCTGTGGAAGGATCTTTTACATGCCTTAAATCTATGACATGGGACCGGCGGCTTAACCTCCCCTCCGAAGGAAGGCATACTGAAGGATTTTAACGCTCTTAAAAATCCGACGACTTCGGCCGGGTTTGAACCCACTATCTTGGGCACAGCAGTTCAGCATGCTACCAACTACGCCACCGAAGCCACTATAATGATAGAAAATCACACACACACATACATCACCGAAAGGACATACTTTCCTCTATTCTTTTGGGCAAAAAGCAGGCTCAAATTTGAACCAGAACTCGTGTAGAACATTTCTTGGCTTAGAGACAGAAGTATGTCACAACTAATTGTATTCAGAGCATTGACTGTTGGCCCAGTTCGCTGGCGGAGAGGGTCGGCTGGTTGTTCCCTCTAAATGGTCAATCATTCAATAAAGGTGGCGACCACTGCACATCTATGTATTATGTAGCAGTTACGGCGATCACCAGCATTTAGCTTAATAGGAAATGATGGGAAATATCCTACTGCATTTGTTAGTTCGATATCGGAAGTGGCACTGTGTTGATTAATGCATGAACAATATATCTATCAATCGTAAATCACACATCTGAACTTAAATGGATTTACTAATGATGTATGTTTCCATGAATGCATAATTCAGAACCGTACGTCTTTCCGTTATGCCATGAAGGTATTATCTAATAATAGCTGCATTATATTGAAAATGAATGGTTTCAAATTGTCAGTCATGTTGCTTCCTCTGAAGCTAAGCCACTGTGATATGTGTCAATTAAAGAAATGTAACATGTAAATTAACACCTTGAATAACCAAAATAGCACAGACATGGTAGTATAAATCAGTTCAGATGAGCGCGATTCCCGGGGTTTGATTGGCAGGTCAATATGTTTTTACATAAACTTGTTGTAACTTGCGTTCTCCATGATACTTTACACACCCAGCGGCTTTCCTGAGTGTCCTTTTTCCGAAGGTTTTCCAAAATGATGGAATAATACATTGTTTCAAGTCCCGGGGCACCTACCTCATTCCCTGATCCTAATTAACACAGTTACACACATTACTACAGTCACCGAAGAAACACAGGTTATCAGTCAAAATTCAACGCACACACAAGTGCTCAAGGCTGATGTCCAAGATATCCCAAGTCCCTAAAATGAATTAACAACAACTACAAGAACAACAAAATTTACTCTACAAAGGATTGTTCTGACCACCTCGAGGTATAGCAGCTAACGTTCTTGGCTCTCACCTCGGAGGTCCGCGTTCGATCCCCGGCTCTGCAAAGAAATTCAAATTCTGGTGTGAGGACTGGAACGAGATACACTCAGCCTCGTGATGCAAAACTTAGAAGAGGAGGGTTCGATTCCCACCTCAGCAATCCTGGAGTGGTTATCTTTGCCCCCCACCCCACTCCTATTCCAGGCAAATGCTGGGATGGTCCCCAACTTACGGCCACGGCTCGGAGTAGTAGAAGTGTGAAATCAACTTCCAGGATGTCTGGGTTAGGAACTAAAGCCAGCTGTTCTGTTTCACAAGGCGTCGCTTGTCCCGATCCACACTTCAGACAGTAATTAAATTAAATTAAATCGTACCCAAGCCTGAACAGTGACAGCCAAGTATGCTAGCCACTACGTCACAAGGTGGGTATATTAACAGGAACCTAGGCTGTAATGGTAATTAGGCACTGGCGTGAACTAACAGTAATGCAGTTAGGAACTATCCCGGCATTTGTCTGGAGTAGCAGTGAGAAACCATTGAAACCCACTTCTATAGGTAGATCTAAGTCCTCATACTAACTAGAATTAAATTTCAAGACAAAGCCGGGATTCAAACCCGGACCTCTGGTATGACAACCAAGAATGCTAGCCACTACACCACGGTATAAGAAATAACATGTGGATGAATCTCAAATATTCGGGAAGTTCATTACCCAGGACCAAGTAATGTATAGTTGAAGGTTTCGAACGTCCAGTCTGGATATGAAGTTTCATGTAACGATATTCCTGGCTATTTACACATGGAAATTAGTGATTTGCAATGCACAGTGGTCTAAAAATCTATAACACACATATAACCGATTTCTGTTTCAAGCTAGTTGAAAGGAAAAGTATTTCAGCTATGTAATCAACCACAAACCCTGAATGCGGTCAATCATTGAAAGGGTCTACAGAGGAATACCATATTAATAAAGTCAGTAGGTAAATACTAATAGTTTGATAACCTATATTTACTTACAGTAGCGGCAGGTGCCTACATTCTCAGGATAGGTTTATTGTGTATATAACAGACGTACGACCAAAACATGTTTAATACTTTATAGGGCAAAACTTTTTTTTAATTTTATGTGTTTTTACATTTTAATTCATTTTAATTATTATTATTATTATTATTATTTTTATTATTATTATTATTATTATTACTTTTTCAAAAGTAAAACAAAGAACGCTTGGTTTATGGAAATTCAAAATGATCTGGATGAACTCGGCTTGACAATGTCCCAAATTGCTAACAAAGATGAGAAGAATAACTTGAAAAAAAAAAAAGAACATTCGACTTCCCTTAAAAACCTTTACCCGCAAAACTTACACCATAAGCGATGCAGAGGGAGCGGCAAGGTCGACTAGAATGAAAATGTTTTGGGAAAAGAAGAAAAATAAGAAGCTGAATCTTTAATATTGTTTTTGAGACATGTATATACTTGTTTTGGTTAAGTGCTCAAATGAGGGCGTAACATATGTAAATAAATAAATAAATAAATAAATAAATAAATATTATTATTACTAATGTTATTTTTTGTTTTCTAATTGTTATGTTATATATTTATTTTTCATTTTTAAGGTATGTTCTTATAGATTTAATGTTGATATTCTTTTTAATTTAATTAATTAATTCATTAATTAAGCCTATTTGTGAATTGATTTTTACAATTAATATTTTTTGTAGTTATATTTATTATTTAATTTTTATATTTCTGTTATTATTGTAATTTTATTTTTATGATTTTTATTTATATGTTTATATTTTTTACACTTTAATAGTTAATGTTCTTAGTTTTAATCTTTTTAAAAAATGTATCCAACACATTTCGTCAAGTACAGTAGATACGTATATAATATTTGATTTTTAGAAATACTAGCACTTCGGCATGAAAATTCTCTGAAATTTGGCTAAAAGATTCAACTATCGGCATCTTTGAAAGCATAAACTGTCCTTATGACAGGTGGTTAATATAGAGACCACTATCCCATAAAGGGTTAAAACTCACAAAGCACAAGTAATACATTTGTAGTTTTTAACAGAAGTCGCAAAATCATATCATCATAATATAGAAAACGCTCTAGTGTATGATTCACAAAAGTCAAGCGTTTTAACCAGAGGGAGTTAGAAGGTGCGGTTTGTAACAAAATCTTCTAAATCGCCTCAATGGTACAGTAAAAATCTTGCATTTCATGAAAAGTCAACGGAAATATAGTCTATGTGTTTGTTTATAAAGTGCATTTAAACAAATTAATAAACTGTCAAAACTGCGTCGCGTCCAGCCTGCATAGCAGTAAAGTCACACAGTACACACATGGGGAGCTCACAAATAATCTATAATGTTATTAGTTTTACGTCCCTTCAAATTATTGAGACTTTTAGAGACGAGGGCGGCTCGGTGGCGTAGTTGGTAGCATACTGAGCTTCTATGCCCAAGGTCGAGGGTTCAAACCCGGCCAAAGTCGTCGGATTTTTTAAGAGCGTTAAAAATCCCTCAGTATGCCGTCCTTCGGAGGGGAAGTAAAGCCGGTGGGCCCATGTCATAGATTTATGACATGTAAAAGAATCTCCCACTAACTTAACTTGTGTGAAGCAAAATTTGTGTGTTAGGTTTGATTAATGCTCTTAAGTTCCAACGTTCGTCACCAGGCGCTGGTTTCGTTGGCATCTAGTAGTAGCCAAGTTCACAGCTAGGTGTCGTGGAAGTAGGAACTACTTGAAATTATCGTCTCCAGTCCTTACTTGAATTAAAAACATATAACGTACTCCAATACAGTCATCACAATTAACACCGGTTATCAGACAGATTCTACACACACCCAAAGTACACGGGGCTACATGACCGCGTTGTCGCAACTCGTAAATAATGGAACCAACCAACCAGAATTTGCGCACCCTCAAATGCCAACTGTCAGTGCTGGGGTTTGATCCTTCAACCTTGGGAACAGGAGAGAACGTTACCGCTACACCAAACAGCCAGTCGAACAAGTAACTGATCGTAAGAAATGAGTACGGTATTCAAAAGAAAAAGAATTACCCGCAGCAGTAACGAATTGCAGTCTGATTACATAAATATCGACAATTTGTTTCAAAAGTGTGATTAAACAAATAAATAGCCCCTGCGAGATCTGTATTGCGTCGAGCCCGCATACCAATAAAAGTAGGCGGGTGGTTTATATACAAGCGAGTGTTCACGCATGGGTCCGCTAGTATGTAATATTTTATGTGTACGGTCGGTGCTTGATTGTTGACAACACTGAGAGCACGGGGTCGTTAGCAGTCGGCAATTATCGTAACCGATCGGAGAAGACAGGCTGGATCTCAATATGCCGGTCCTACAGCTATACGCATGCGTTGAATTGCTGTTCGTCATATGATCATTCAACAGCCAAGCATTCAGAGACTGAGTGACTAGCTCTCAACTTGCCTGCCCTACGAAGAGATTTAGTTGTGAAGTGTGCGTCATTCTCGAGGTGTGGCGCTTGTTTGCAGTAGTTTAAAATGACCAAGAGTAGCTATACACTAACAGCTTTCTCGAGTGGACATTTTGAAATATTCCGAAGACAAAATAAGTATATGGGACGTATTATTTATCAAAACGTTGAGGTAGGATTAGCCTACCTTGCCTACCGTGTGTTGCCGACCCTGATATCCCACTGATAGGGTTTTTAATTATCTTTAACATTTAAGTTGATAAAAAATCATCAAGAGAGTCAGCAGGTGAATTCACTCTTAGGTGACCAGAAAAAATTCTCTGTTCGTATCAACGCTGAATATCATACTAAATGGACAGTTCTTAGGCGGTGTATCACGGTTACCCAGGGAGCACCGCGCCGGTATGTAGGACAGCGCTGCCTTCGGCGAGGGTAAGAAACACCCAACTTGCAGGTTGGATAATACCAACTGATAATAAAGATGGTTATTGTGTTTTTAAAGGTAGAACAACGAGGTCATCTGTCCCCATATCAGCCCTTGAACTGCTACCTGGAACAATCATCATCAAAGTGGTGCTTCCAGGGCCGTATTTCTAAATAGGCTAAGTAGGCTGCAGCCTAGAGCGCCAAATTTTCAGGGGCGGCAGTTTGCCAATGTATTCAAAAGTTGAAATGAAGTACTTATATTTCAGACGTTAATAATATTTTCCGTACGAATTTAAGAATATGTTACTTAAAAATATGTTTTAGTCCTTCTACATAGCCTACTTTCTAAAACTATAACATAATACAAAATTCACAAATACAACAAAAATACTTTCATATGAAGACATTATTAACGAGTTTGCCATTAAGAAATATCGTAAGAAAGCTAAGTAAATTTGAACATCAAGATTACGTGGATTGAATTGTTTTAGAGAAGTTTGTATATTTTTCAACAAATAAACCAATAATTAACTACATTTTGTGTAATTTCATTTCACCGTGTCGGACACCTTAATTCAAATTGAACACAATTCTTCAATTACGCAAAAGATTGGCATTAAAATATAAGAATTTGTGTAAAATAGTGATAACTGATCTAAGAACAAATTAATGAAGTTGGAAACCCATTTCATTTTTTAATGAATCTTAAAAGAAGTAAGGAAAAAAACAACACCAAGTAGATAACTAATATGTAATTTACTATGTAAAGCATTAAAATAATTGTAGTTTTATGTAAACTAAATGAACTTTATGTTAAAAAAGTTGAAAACGCCTATGAACTATATCCCTTTGTTGTAAGTTATACAACAAATGTATTAAGCAAATATGAACTACAGAGGGAGCGGCAAATGGACTTTAGCCTATAGGCGGCATAACTTACTCTTAAATCCGGCCCTGGGTGCTCCCCTAGTCCGTCCATGCTTTGTGAATATGGCAAAGAACAGAGAATTACCTTGTAGTTAGTTATTGTTACTTTATGGGACAGAACAGCGAGGTCTGCCCCAAAGAACAGACAACGGCCCATTTCACGAAACGCAGCATTAAGCCGCACCTGAGGTTGAGACACTGAATGCCCGCGACGTGGCTAAATTTTGGACAGAGATCATAATAATTATGATGTTCTATATTAATATAACTTATTTCAGTCGATTGATTGATTGATTGATAACTTTCAATCGGTCTAATCAAATTTATGCCCTATTATATTAGACGGAAATATGAAATTCTATCTAGAAAACAAATGGATGCGATTATTATTTGCACACATAACAAGGGAAGGGTTACAAGGATGACATGTCGTTTGTCAAGTGAGTATTATCAGATCCGAAGCAGTCACATCAATCATATACACAAGACAAACAGCGTAATGAAATTAAGCTACACTCTGTATAAGTCTTTCACTCTTGAAGTAAAACAAGAGAAAGAACTGCTAGATTTAGAACGTTCCAACAAAGTCGTTTGTGACTTAAAAACTAATGTTACATCAGGTTGGTAATGAAACTACAATTTTGGCACACGATTAATCATAATTAGCTTAATGCATGATTATGAAATTGTAGAAAGTTAGGAGCCAAAAGTAAAACGAACGAAACAAAAAAAAAATAACCTCGTGAGAATAACGGCTCCAACTTTGCAGTGGAAGTCTCTCGCGAGCATAAAAAACGAGAACAAACAATTTAAGTAAGCAAAAACTCGTATGCAGAAATAGAGAACAATCTTCATCTTTTTTTTCACTATATAACAGGAGAGCATACTAAAAAAGAGTTATAAAAATTAAAAATTCTAATTAAATGAATACAGTTTCGATCTAGGCTCGGAGTGGTTAAATGAGAAAGAGTTATGATGAACACGAAGCACTCCGTGTTGTCAACGACCCCTCAGAGTGACATTTTAAAATATGAACGCGCTCTCTCAGGGACAAGCACGCATCAAATTATCAGGTTTTTGTTAAGTGGCCAACAATGTGTACCAAGTCTTTGGTAGATCCAGTCAGGAGCCTTTCAGGGAAAATGTAGCACTTTATCTGCTTTCATTATGTTTATTTAAATATCATTATAATTACTCTTGTTTGCGGTAATTTCATTTAGGTGCTAGAGACATCATGGTCATCGGCCATGTGTAAATGGATGTATGTTTGCTAAACAAATGTAAGATAATCTGCCTTATTGTAGAATCTGTACCGGTGTAACTGGGACTTGTTTTTGTTGTTGTTTGTGTCTTCAATCCTTTGACTGGTATAATGCAGCTTTCCATGCCTCCCTGTCCTGAGCTAATCGTTTCATCTCTTCATAGGTACCACACCGTACATACGAGGCAATCTGTTTAACATATTCTAACCTTGGCCTATCCCTACAGTTCTTGTCGTCAACCCTTCCTTCCATAACTAACTTTGCTATTCCTGGGTGTCATAATATGTGTCCTACCAACCTATCTCTTCTCCTCATTAGCAGTTGCCAGAAGCATCTCTCCTCTCCCAATCATCTTAATACCTCTTCATTTGTAACCCTATCTACCCATCTGATCTTCACCATTATCCTGTAACACCACATCTCAAAACGCTTCTATTCTCGATTCCTACATCAACCATCCTGGAAGTGGTTTTCCGTGGTTTCCCCTCTTCTACACCAGGCAAATGCCGGGATGGTACCGGACTTCTGCTTCCTACCCAAATCCTACCTCGATTCCAAGTACACACACCATAATAATGACACAGGTTATCAGACAACTTGTACACATACCCAGATCAGATGTCGCAAAACCCCAAAAGAATCAAGAACAACAACTCTTTTCACCAACCACAGTGGCCGAGAGCGCTAACACGCTAGCTCGTGCCTCGCTGGCATCGGGAGTAGAGCTGTTACTTTTAATCGATTAATTTCAGATTTCGATTAATCGATTAATCGAAACCGAATAATCGATTAATTATCGTAAATAACGATTAACCGATTAATCAATTAGTCGATTAATCGGTTTTCAGAAAAATCGATTAATCGGTTATTCGAATGATCGATTAATCGATTAATCGATTAATCGGTTTTTGATTTGTTTTGCCGATTAATCAATGTATTTCGCATTTTTAACTACGCTCTCACAGAATCAACCAACTATGACACAACTTGGTTTCTTAATGCAATCACTCGACATGGTTAGCCGGGGCAGTCCCATGATGGATGATGTTTTTGATTCTTTTAGGGGCTTTACAACATCGTGTTCACGTATCCCCGCGTATTGGGGTGTGTTTAAGACTTGTCTGATAACATGTGTCACTGCGATGTCTGTACCAGTGTGTGTATTTGTAATTCATGTAGAATATGGGTAGAAACCGACCGTGGCCTTGAATTAGGCACCATCCCGGCATTTGCATGGAGTAGAAATGAGAAATCATGGAAAATCATTTCCAGGATGACTGAGGTAAGAATCAAACCCTCCTCGTATCAGTTTTGCCTCACGAGGCTGAGTGTACACGTTCCAGCTCCCACACCAGAATTAAATTTCTTGGCAGAGCCGGGAATCGAACCCAAACCTCTCTGGTGACAGCTAAGATTGCTAGCCACTGCTCAACGCCTGCTTTGAGGTTTCATTTAACTTCACTCCAAGGATTACCGTGTTGGAAGCCTTTTTTCAGGCTTGCCTTAGAAATCAAAATTTGTTCGCTAATCCTGAAAAACTACTACATGATGTTAATAAATACCCTTGGATAACTAGTTTCGATCGTCAAGTGATCATCATCAGATCATTTACACCTAGGCTGTTAAATCTACTGTATATGGAGAAGTATGGAATGATAATTACAATATATACACTTATTTATTTGCAGTAGCAATTAAACTACCAAACTAAAGATATGTGCTTTTTGTTGAGATACTGATAGTTAATAAATGGTGCACTTCGCAGTTTGAGCGATGTGTGGTCCGTTTTTGTGCACAGCGTGAGGACGATTATGCTGACACAATAACCTGACCATTTAATAACAATCACATAATGGCACAAAGCAAGCAAACTTGAAGATCAATCACAACTATCAGTATCTCAACAAAAAATAACATATCTTTACTATTTTTGTTAGATTAATTTCTACTGCAACTAAAAAAGAGTATGTATTGTAAATATCATAACCCATACTTGTCGACACAGATTAATAGCCGAAGTGTAAAGATCTGATGATCGTTTGACGATCGAAACTGGTCATCTAATTGTATTTATTAATCTCATGTAAAAAGTCTTTGACCGTCCGAAAAACATTAAATTTCGACTCCAAAGATACAAATGTGACGTCTTACGAACGAAAGTTCGATAAAAACTGAATGATCTCATGGTAGGGCAGTTGTAAAAAGCGCGGTAAAAATAGGAAATCTTGTAGATGTAGCGTAAATATTGCAATCATTGCAAAAGACGAGCTGGACGTCTATCTTGGGAATTCACCGCCTGACTTGCATACTCACCCTTTTTCACAGGTGGAAAATGAATAAACAATATATCAAAGGCCCGCTAAACTAGCGACAAAATACTTTATATTCCCCGCTGGAAACATTGTGACTGCAAAGCGGAGCTGCCTCGTCCTAGAAAATGAGCACTTGCTAGTATTTTTGCACCAAAACAGACAGTCTATTGAAATATATTGTCACATTTATTTTTAAATAATGCATCTTGTTGTGAACTGTTGAAGCCATTGTTTCAGTGTTGCCTATACAAAACTGTCAGTTGTAACTCTTCAATCGGTCAACATGAATTTGTCCATTGACTGTGCGGGGTGCAATGTATATACAATATGAGTAATAAGTAAATGAACTCCTTGAAAAATTACACGTATTAATTATGATAACAATGAGCCCGGCGGGAGTAGGCAGGCTAAAGCGTAACAACTGTACGACCAAGGCTCCGCTGAGATATGTAAACTTATGCATAATAGAATTCAAGTGCATGCTCTAATTTTAATGTATTTATTATATTGTGTTATTCTTATTTGTATACACGATCATTTTTTATTTTTTATTTAGTCAATTTACCCTCTAGGTTGGTGGTTCCCACGGACAAAGCGAGGGAACTCACCACTACCGCCTCTATGGGCAGTGTCCTGGAGTTTGGAACATCTGGTCGGGAGGGATACAACTGGGGAGATGTGATCGGCACTTCGCCCAGGCGGCCTCACCTGCAAAGCGAACAGGGGCCTCATGAGGGATGGGAAGGGATGGAAGATTGGGATGGATAGGCTAGGAAGAGGGAAGGAGGCGGCCGTGGCCTTACAGTAGGTACCATCCCGGTATTTGCCCGAAGACGAAGTGGGAAACCACGGAAAACCACTTCGAGGATGGCTGAGGGGGAATCGAACCCCCTCTACACATTTGGGCCACCCGAGGCTGAGTAGACCCCGTCCCAGTCCTCATACCACTTTTCAAATTTTGTGGCAGAGCCGGGAATCGAACCCAGGACCTCCGGGGCGGCAGCTAACCATGCTGACCGCTAAGCTACGGAGGCGACATACACGATCATAATACTCATAAATAATTCACAAACCCTTATTAAACAAACTAAACTTATACAATGTTCAAAAAAAAGGTCTCGCATATTGTGATTCAGTAACTTGTTTATTTTGCTATGTGTATGTTATCATATTATACACAATATAGGGTACATACTAAGAAAAACCACACACAATCTGCTTTGCAAAAGAGACAGAAACACACGACGAATAACAAAAGTGATAATGTGGGACTGAGCACACAAACGTCCTTTTCATGTTGGGGCATATCAATACCATGTATGGCCACCACGAGCTCTAATCCATGCTTGCAGATGACGAGGCATACTGAGCACCAACGAATACAACGTGGTTTGGGGCAGATTCCCCCACTCTTGGAAAGCAGCTTCAATTAGTTGCTCTTTGTTTGTTGGAGGATTGGGACGGTGCGAAATTGCCCTCTTGGGCTCTTTCCAGGCATGTTCATTACAGTTCATGTCCGCAGAATAGGTAGGCCACTCCATTCTCTGTATGACATGCATCTGAAGGAACTGTTTGACCACCCTAGCTCGATGGGCACGAGCATTATAGTCCACTGTGGCAGCAAATCCTGTAACGACAGGTTCAAGGATGTTGTCTCTATACACCAGACCAGTCATGTTACCGTGGATAGGAATTAGAGGCATACGTCGACCGAACATGATTCCACCCCAAATCATGACTGAACCTCCTTGCTGTTGGTGGCTTTCCTGGATGAAGGGCTCGTGAAATCTCTTACCCACTCGGAGCATTCGAGTGTGGCGACGTAATAGTGATAGTGATTGTAATAGCGATCATAACTAACACATGTAATGTTCCTAGGAGTGTTATTTACTTATAATTCATATAGTTTATACATTGGATTCCGCCCAATCTTTGGGCAAATTCAGGTTGACCGTCTGAAGCGTTACAACCTACAGGTCTTTGTGGAAATTAGACTAAACCAGCATAAAACAAAAATATTCCTGCCCTAAATTGTAAACAGCCTTTCCAACAAAAATTGAACAAGATTTAAAAGCATTGTTGAAAACTCCTCGTTTTCTTTTCCTGAAAGCCTTCCCAATTTGATTGTTGTTTGTTCTTCCATTGTCACTGACTGTTATTTGGTTATTGTTAACATAAACAAGGAAGGACACGTATCTTTACGCAAAATTTTACTTTTATAGATTTCTATACATCATTCCGAAAATAAACCTAACTCAACTTAGGCGATGACTTCTCATTTAAACCATTTTCAAAACTTATTTTCTTATCTCGTGTCTACTTTAAGTTAATCGATTTTCCGGTTAATCGATTATTCGATTAATCGATTATTCGGTTAATCGGTTAATCGATTAATCGGTTTAAGGAGTTTCGATTAATCGATTAATCGTTTCCGATTAATTTCAAATTAATCGATTAATCGATTCTTAATCGATTAATTGAAAATCGATTATTACCAGCTCTAATCGGGAGAGCGTGGGTTCGAATCCCATCTCGGCCGTCTTGAAAATGGTTTTCGTGATTCCCCATTTTCACCACCAGGCAAATGCCGGGATGGTTCCAATCAATAGGTCCTCGGCCGACTTTCTTCCAAATGTCCTCCACTGTTCCTTCCTTAATTACTGTAGGCCCAAGTTAGCAGGTCCTGGATTAATGACAACAGTCAAATGCTTAATTTTATCTAATGGATTAAACGATCTACTGTAATGGTAGTCCATTTTAACCCTTTATGTTCGACCCTGACTATTATATGTTCGAAAACTGTATCATAATTATGGTCATTATAACACTATTTTTCATTATGAAACAGTTTCTCCCATCAATCACACCTCAAGGAACAGTTGTTTGACCAATTACATAAGGTTAGCATCGCACCCGCGCTGAGTTCCAAGGCCTTCTAATTTAATTTTCACTGCGTTGCCTAGGGTCATAGTGGGGTGATCGAGGAAGCCATGGTCAAATATATGGCATTCTCTGCGTCCCATGCGCTCTGTTCAGTACAAAAAACTGGCGAAATCTCGACAGATATTTATGAATATTTATCTTCGAACATAAAATATTTATAATAATTATCGTCGAACATAAACAGTCGTAATCAACTCGCCTATAGTGGTAATTAAGACACTCGTATGGAAATTATATAAACATACTCGTGTCTTATTTATTGCCATTAAAGGCTCGTTGCATAATGTACTATTATGGGATAGTGGTCTCTATATTAAACACCTGTCATAAGGACAGTTTATGCTTTCAAAGATGCTGATAGTTGAATCTTTCAGCCAAATTTCGGAGAATTTTCATGCCGATACATATCTACTGTACCTGACGTAATATACTGGATAATTATTTTTTTTAATAAACTAAGAACATTAAAAATTTAAGTGTAAAAATAAAATATAAATACAGAAATAAAAATCACAGAAATAAAATTACAAAATAAAATAAAGGAAGTGTAAAAATGAAAATAATAAACATAACTATAAAAAACTATGAAAATAATTATAAAAATCAATTCGAATTAATTAATTAATTAAATCAATAAGAATATCAAAATTAAATCTATAAGAACATAAATTAAAATTAAAATGTAATATATAAACATTAAAATTAGAGAAAAAAAAAGTAACATTGCCCAAGAAACTACTCAGTATGATAACACAGAGCAAATGCGGCACAGAATGGCTTAAAGAGGCACAAAGAGACTTACAAATTATCAGTATACAACATTTCGAAGACCGAACTGAGTGCCAGATGAAAATCAAGAATGTTAAGTTCGAACCAAGATCATTACGACAACCTGGGAAAAAGTGGACGGATGAGAGGAAGAGGGAGCATTCCGCGAGAATGAAGAGATTTTGGGAGGAGTGGAGGAGACACACCTCCAAATGACATCATGTGATCCAAGTTTAATCGCTCTCCTGTAGGGGAATTTTCGCTTAAATAAATAAATAAATAATAGTTAAAATAAAGTGTTCAGAAGGAATATTGCGGAGGTGACAGATCTGTTCGTAGAGAAACCCAAGAGAACTCGAAGGGTGCTCTCGGACGAGGAACGAGCAAGCGGGAGCCGACGAATGAAAGAGCATTGGCGTAACAGGAAGGAACATCAACTGTCAAGGAAGTTGTGTGATCGTAACTCATAGGAGGTTGAAAAGATCCAAAATAAATAATAATAATTAAAATAAATTAACAATGTAAATACACATACAAATTTAAAATAGTTTTGCCCTATAAAGGGCACCATCACATTGATGCTGTTTGGATCGTAATTGATATGAGCTGGAAACTTCAACATTGGGTCCATTTTATTATAAACTTTCAGAAATGTATTTTCCTAACTCACTTCGACTCCATTCAACTCCCTCCGACTCAATTGCTTCAATTAGCGTTCGTTTCCGCACAACAAAAATATTTACATTACAGAACAATGTTGTTTTTGATCACAACACACAATTAGGTGAGAATACTGTACATCAATACCGCTCCAATATATAGTTTCTGTATGTTGCTTCAGAATGCGGTTTGAGTGTGCAACCTGTTATACATCAATGAACCTATGCGCGCTTGTTCTGATATCCCATTACGTTAAGATCTTCTTGGAGATGAGAAATTAGCCAGTGAAGGCAGAGAGAGTCATCTACCAACTTGAACATACGAGGTGATACCACGCGTGGAGTTATTGAGGCAAAATTCCTTCAATCCCTCTTGGATCGTACAGTAGTTAGTATAGTTTGTACTGATATACTCTCCATCATAATTGCGATCGAGAAGTTCTAAGGACTTGGTGTGCACTTTTCTAACGGTAGAAGCACATGGCAGCAAAGAGTTGGATTGATTCCTAAATCAGCCACCCTGGAAGTGGTTTTCCGTGGTTTCCCCACTTCCATTCCAGGCACACAGACCACAGCCGTTCCCTACCCAAATGCTACCACAATTGCAAAATTTGTGTATTTAATACACACACTAGTACAAGCACCATAGTGACACAGGTTATCAGACAACTTCTACACACACCCAAGTACACGGGGATACATGACCACGATGTCACAAAGCCCCTAATGAATCAACAATAACATCTAGTATCAATCAACATCAACACAATTTATAAACAGCTCTAATCTAAATGGTTACTCACAGATTTCTTGAATCACCAGATATGAAGCACTGATACTCACCTGCAATAGAAGAGAAAACAATATTAACATTGGAATATTAGCTTTCAAGGACAAGTAATTACACTTCAACAATTCGTTTAAGCTTCTGTTGAGTCTGTTGCCGGGATTCGCTCAGGTGTACCAAACTGGATTCATCAGCAGGCCTTTGATACACCCTGCATGAATCCCGATGGAGGGGTCGATGCAAAAGTTGACCACAATTCACAAGCCATGATATTATACAATGTTTCCACCCTATCGTAGAAAGCACGATGCACGTTTTTCAGCCAAGTGCATGGCTTTATTTTTCAACGAAGAATAAATTATGTAAAATTGTAGCTCACAAGACATAATAGCGTAGGAGTTGGATGTTAACCCAAGGTCGTTAAAGAGGAAAGATGGGAGAAGGAGTCCTGTCTCAAGGGAATGCCAGAAATTGTCAGTCCCTGGAAGAGTTGACAATTTTTACGGAAGGTAGCGGCTGTGGCCTATAGTTAGGGACCAACCCCGGCATTTGCCTGGAAGGAAGATGGGAAACCACAAAAGACCATCTTCAAGGTTGCCGGCGGGGGATTCGAACCTCCTCGCCTCCCGGATGTGAGCGACTGCCAGCAGTCATGCCGTAACGATCACGGCTAACTCACCCGGTTCTTTTGTGATGAAGCATATCATTTACGTACTCTTTGAAGGTCTTCCTACGATGAATTTGTAAGTTTGGAGAGTACAGTCAGTGTCACCATAAATAAGTTACATTTGTGTTCAGTTCTTTTGCTTTGTGACAGTGGCTTGTTGAAATTAAGAGATTGCTAGATAGGTTGGTTCGCTCAACAGTTTAGGGGCTGCGACAACGCAGTCACGTAGCCCCGTGTACTTTGGGTGTGTGTAGAATCTGTCTGATAACCGGTGTTAATGGTGATGGCTGTATCGGTGTGTGTTATCTGTTTTAATTCAAGTAAGGACTGCAGACAATCAATTTTCATTCAATACTTTTGCTACCAAACGCCACCGTCAACGACAACTAGCTTGTGAACTTGGTTACTAGATGCCACCACAGTCGAATCCCGGCGACGAACGTTGGAAGACCTAAGAGCAGTAATCAAATCTAACCTATAATTTAGCTTCACACAAGTGTAATTAGTGGAAGGTTCTTCTACATGCCATAAATCTATGACATGGGACCGCCGGCTTTACTTCCCCTCTGAAGGAAGGCATACTGAGGGATTTTAACGCTCTTAAAAAATCCGACTATTTCGGCCTTGGGCATAGAAACTCAGCATGCTACCAATTACGCCTCCGAAGCCGCCATATTGCTAGATAGAAACAGTCTGCAATATTACGTCGTGTGTAAAGTTTTAAAGCCATTCGTCCCGAGTTTCCCATACAAACTGTTAGTTGTAGCTTTTCAGTCGGTCAACACGATTTTGCCCAATAAATAAGTAAATAATCACTCCTGAAAAAATAATCATGTATTAGTTATAATCACTATTATAATGGGGAAATTTTGGATTACGCGTTTCGACCGTCAAGCGGTCATCGTCAGATCTTGATCATAGAGGTTGAGTTTAAATTTATATACAAATATTATCTGTGTGGTCTTATTAGGCCTATACTTCGTATAATGAGTCAAGATGTTTAGGCCTATATTACCATTCGCTGCTTGAATGTTGTTATACAGGGTGTAACCAAAATGTACGGCACAAAATGCAGGACGCATTCCTCACACGTAGACGAAGAAATTTTGTTATGAACATGGGTCCAGAAACACTTTGTCACCGGTTTGCGCATTCCAGCCTCCGGCTGCTTACTTTTTTAACGCACCTTATATACTCATCAATTGAAGACACCACGGGAAAAACGGGGTGAGTCACATACTGTATTTTGCTTTCTGGAGAGCTAGTTTAAACTTTCAACACTAAAAAGAAATACTTAAAACACCCCCAATTGAGTGTAAGCATTATTTTTTTTGGCCAAATTTATTTCTTATAAACTCATTTCCGAAAAATAATAATCTTATTGTGCTTATTTATCTTCATGTAAAACAAATAACAACTAAAGTTAAATTATGAAAAAAGTGAGAGGATATGGGACGTTCTTTCAGTTTCCATTAAAAATAGAAACCTCTGTATTTCGGTGACATTCCGATTTATTTGAAATTAATTTCAACTGATATGCAGTGACGATGGCTGGCCACCAGAATGCGCCATAAACTCATTTCCGAAAAATAATAATCTTATTGTGCTTATTTATCTTCAAATACAGGCCTGTTTGACGCAACGTACGTGCGTGTTGAATAAGGATTGCTCCAATTGTAGTTCAATGACAGGTTAAAAATGAGAAGGACAGCTAGATATAATTATATTACATACGGTACTCTTCTTAATTAGGGGTAGATTGTGACAACAGGCTTGAACAATGAGCAGAATTGGTTTCAGTGACAGAAGGAGCGAAGGAAAGTGAGGCAACGATGAGTATTAATACAGGCTTTGACCGCATGACGTCATACGCCAACTTTGGATAACGTTGGACAGACTATATACGAAGATTGTGACTGTCAGATAATGTATTTATTCCTAATAATAATATCGTATGGCCTCGGGTGCCTGGTGCAAGCTTTGTTAATTGACACCTAGAGGGTAGCTTGCATGTCGAATTTCGTCGTTCCTTTGAACGCTATGAAAGTCAAGGAGGTTAGATATCTAAACTCCTTGACACTGCAGCGCTTTCAAGTAGAGAATGGAGGAACGTTGTGTTGGCGGAAAATCCCGAGATTAATTTTGCCATTGCACACGGCCTACTGAATTCAAATGGGTTCTTTAACATGCCAACAACGTATGACATGAGTATCGTGATTTTTGTCGCCTTCAAAAATCACTTACCATGGCCAGGGGCGAACCTGCAATCTTGGGGTTGGTAGTCCGACACTACAAACACTCACCCACCGTGGCAAGCTTATTTATTCCTAAAAGGTTGGCACGATTATTCTACCATCGCTGCTTCGTGCAAGAAGCTGCCCCCTCCCCTCCTTGGACCATATAATTAGCACAAGAGCTGGTGATTGTTACGGAAGCAGTGCTGTGTTGTTTTTAACAAATTGATTGTTAGAGAAGAAGGAAGATTTATGAGACAGTACTTAAGACTTGCCTTGATGGCGTGTTTCCAAGTGTCTTGTAACACAGCAGCACAGAGGCTTCAAGTGTGCAGTACAATTAAAGCTGGGGAAGGGTTGGGAAGGGCCAATAGAAGAGCTGGTACGATTTATGTGGCAGCAGGCTGAGTTATGAGGAGAGTTCTGTCGCGCGGACACCCTTGTCACAGTACAAGACGGGGATTTATTCCTACCGCCGCCATTTACATTCTGCTTGCTAGCTTCCCTGGATTAACCACTTGTTTTGGCTGATTAGCGATTGTGACCAAAAAGACTCCTCAACTCCACTCGTATGCCTTGGACTCGGTTTCTTGCAACAGCAGCTGTCTGATGCACACAAGAGAACCCGCCAGCTTTTTGTTTCTACAGTCATTATGAAGCATTTACACACTGTTGCGATATGATATACTACGCCACGTATAGTAACTAATCCCAGCTCTCTGAAGAAGAAACCCTAATCTAACCACTGTGTTTAACTTTGTTTAGAAGACTCCCCGCGGTAGCTTAGTGTAGCTCCTCTGATTGACAGAGGATATCATACAAATTGAAGCACTCTCTTCACCCGAGCATGATAGGTAGCCATTTTTTTTAATCCATGAGACAGTCATACCGTAATAATATTATTGGTTTTACATCTCGTATAACTACTGCGGCTTTTAGAGGCGCCGGGGTGCCGGAATTTTGCCCCGAAGGGAAGCTTTAACGTGCCAGTAAATTTACTGACACGGATCCCTCGCATCTGCGCACCCTCAAAAGCCAGACGACTGCGCCAGGATACGAACCTGCAACCTTGGGTCCAGCAAGCGAGAACGTTACCACTGAGCCACGTAGCCAGCCGACAGCCTCCCGGAAGCAATACTAACTGTTAACTAACTCACGTAATTACAACATTGCCGTGGTGGCTCGTGCTTATATTTTGAGTGGTCCAATTATGTATAGCCTACTAGCAGAACCACGCGAGAACTCTCGCATGTGTATAAGCCACCCGACCTGCTTTATTGTTATGCGGGCTCGACGCGATATAGTTCTGGCAGGGGCAATCGTCTTATTTGATTAAACGCAATGTTTTAAACAAATTGTCGATATTTATGAATTCACTTTCTTTTGAACGCTTATTTCTTACGATCGGCTACTTCAGGGCGCCCCTTGTGCGTACACCACCCGCCTGGCGTTACTGTTATGCGGACTCGGCCGTCTTGAAAATAAAATACATTACCATTAACTGCATTATCTAAATGATATGCATTGCTATCGTTGTTGTTGTTGTTGTTGTTATTATTATTAATTCATTTTAGGAGCTTGGGACATCTTGGGCATCAGTGCCGTGTAGTCGGGCGTGTGTTGAACTTATTGTTCGTTGATGGTACACAACAGGGCTCAGTGTGCGTCCCAATAACTGTGCACCTACACAGGAAAATGCATTTCCAGGTATTTCTACATTATTACGTAGGCTATTAATATCTAAATGCAATTCTTAACGCTTTTTTTTTTTTTTTTTCTTAACGCTAAGAAGTTCACACAGATATCTAAATGCATCGTAGCAAAAATCTTAATCTAAATATAATATAAAACATAACTCGAAATTTGATCTAATGCCATATATAAACACAGGTTTCGAAATTAATTATTGCATAGAAAACCAACACTTTAATAACTAGAGAACAGGCCTATCCACAGTGTTGGTTCTGTTTTGTGAGATAATTTTATTTCAATTATCAATTCAATGACTGGATTATAATTTCCAAAAACGGTCTAATTGAGAGACAGAAATCTAGTTCCCAGTTTACACGTACTGCATTGTTGTAAATACTGCAAGTCTCCATACAGGTTAATTATTAAGTGATGTAGTTTTTGTTACATCATTTTCGAATGTTATAGTTGATCTTATAGTTAAACGAGGAATATTGGAATTTAGAAGCGATAGGAAGAATGAGTTATCAATTTGATCCTTAACGACTTTATAAAGGAATTTCATATTATTTACTTGCCTTCAAGACTCCAAACTAGTCATACCGAAATACAGCAAAAGTTCACCGTAGGGTGCCACTTGTCCGATAACCTGGATTTTTGTGATGACTGTAGAAGGAAGTGTGTGTGTAGCTCTACTAGGGACTGGAATGGGGAAGGTGTCCCGAGACATGAAGTAACGTGCTATCCCGATATTTGTCTGGAGGGAGTGTGGACTACTTTGGGAATACCTAACTCAGGATAGCCGATGTCAGGGCCGGGATTTGAACCTCCCATTTCTGGGCTTGCTGCAGCTGGCCATCGTGGTCGTGGTACGCGATTTAAAACACGTAGAATGTGACACAATAATCCAAAATGGTCCCGAGTGAGAGAATGATATGATGATAAAAGAGAGAGAGATCGAAGAAGTAAGAAGGAAAGAAAGAAATGGGATGAAATATGCAAAAGCTTCTCGATGTCTTAGTGCAGAATGTGAAGAAAGGGTATTATTGTGGGAAGGGGATCGCAACATCGACATTCACATGCGGCAGGACGTACCGAACGCCTTACAAGAGACGATGGATAGTTCCCTTGGGGCCTATCGGCCATGATGGCCCTGAGGGGGAGGCGGGGGAGGCTCCCGTTCCCAGATCAATAGCCTGTGGGGCACTCGACTTGCGTCTTGCTGCATGTACTCTTAAGACCTAGCACAATACAAACCTCGCCCTCGCACGTTATGCAAATCACCCCCACTTCAGAAGGACCACAGCGCGCACAATATAGTCAAACAAAGATGGCCTTGTAAACCTCTCTTCATACACAGCACTGCCAAATAATTATCTTGTCCTAATGGCGATTTATGTACAGTATTAATAGGCACTGTAACTTTCTTCAGCTTAATTAACTGGGGTCGCCGGAGCAAACCAGGCTCATTTTGGTTTTGGCCGGGGATTTAAGGCCGGATGCCCTTCCTGACGCCACGTTATTTTTCAGGTGAAAATTCCACCCTGCTATCACCGAGATTCGAACCCCGGCCGTCTGGGTGAAAGACGAGCAGCTAAGCCACTGCGCCAATACGCTCCCCATTAATAGGCACTGTAATTTTCTGTATGGTCATACTTTTTTAACCACTGCCTGAATATTACAGGCAGCTAAAATTGAATATGATTCTACTACAGTTTTCTTCGCCCATGTGTTACTCATAACCTGACAGGGACAGGCATGGTACCTAATACAAAACATATTGCTCGGATGAGGCTACAAGAAGTTACATTTGCAGGATTGCGCCCATAATCAAGAAATATTATGAGTTTCTTAATTTACTCCGTGAAAATTGACATACAGTAGAGTTAATAATGGTATAGGCCTATTGGCTTTCACGGCCAGTGAATTAAAACTCAGCAATTCTTCTAGGTTTGTGCCGTGTCTTGTTTTAATTCACTGTCCGTGAAAGCCAATATACCATCTTTTTGGAAGCCTTCGTAGGGTGGTTAAGGCTGCTTGAGCTTTTAGTTCTCGCAGTAAAGAGGTGCAGTTGCACTTAATATAAAGGGAGGTAGCGCGCAGTTCGCTGCTCCTGTGGGGATCCGGGTGGGGACATCAAGAGCGCACCGATTAGCCAGCTTGGTGTCCTAGGCGAAACCCCACACAAGACACGGCACAAACCTAGAGGAATTGCTGAGTTAATAATGTTATTGGTTTTACGTCCCTTTCAAGTACTGAGACTTTTAGAGGCAACGGGTGACGGAATTCTGCCACGAAGGGGATCTTTAACATGCCAGTAAATCTACTGACACGGCTCTTGCATCCTTGGGCACAACAGGGGAGAACGTTACCGCTGCGTCACGCAGCCAGTTGAACATATGAGTTACCGATAGAAAAACTATATATCGAAGAGTTACGAATGAAACATTTTCTGCCATCCACAGTCGTATATAACGCAAGCCTGGAGACGCTCCATTGGAAGAAAATTTGTATATGGAAAAAGCTTTATGCCCTGATATCGTGATTGGATGAGATGGAAATATGCGTCACGTAATGACGTGAATCGCAGTGCATGGAATCCACCACAGGCTCTGCATGATCGAAGGTTTTCATCAACGAGGGCCGCATTGTGGTATGTTCTGTGAGAGGTATCATGTGTTTACCTGTCTACTTCGAATGGAATCATTAACAAAACTCTGCATCGAAGAATGATACAGTACGATATCGGACTAATGTGTGTTATAGTCTCGCCGCTAAGCCGTTATATCTTCTAAGTGGCTAGCTGCAACAAGTTTGGAGAGGAGGTGGCTGGGGCCTTAAGTTAGGCACCATCCCGGCATTTTCCTGGAGTAAAAATGGGGAATCCACGGAAAACCACTTCCAGGATGGTTGAGGTAGGAATCGAACTCATCTCTTCTCAATTTTGTCTCACGAGGTTGAGTGTACCCCGTTCCCGCCCTCAGACCAGAATTAAATTTCTTGGCCCGACTTTAAATTATAGCCTACACTAAAAGACATGTTTTTGTTAAACAGGCGAATATTAATTGGGAATCGAACCAGGGCCTCCACGATGACAGCCAAGAATGCTAGCCACTACGCAATGAGGCGATGTCATCACACCCTAATGCAGACATCACAATAACACAGGATATCAGACAAATTCACACATACACACACCCAAGCACACGGGGCTGCATGGCCACAATGTCACAAAACCCCTAAATGAATCAAAAACAACAAAAATAAATGAAATCCTATATTCAGAATTTCCAAATATAAGCTAAGAAAAATAAATATGATTTTCTAACATTAATCAAAATTGAATTTTCAAAAGGAATGTAATTTGTTCGAACTATGTAACTATTCGAATTACATAACGTTGAATTAAGTAATTCCATTGTCAAATATAATTATTGAATGACAAGAAGCTAAAGGGATTATCAGGGAGCTTTTTACACCACGTAAGCCTATACTACGTTTTACGTGTAAGTCACAATTAATTAAATTTAATAGAATAGTACTTTTACAGAGCACGTTAAATCAATACGGTACTTCATTTGTCCTCTCAGTCCACATTTGTTTCATCCTCTATGATCTCTACTTCCTGTTACGTGGATGCTTTCTCTTTCTTTCTTGTTCATCCCTGAAGATCACTTTTTGAAGTTTGTCCCTAAATAAATCCCTATTATGTATAACCTTAATGTCAATGTTGTCCTCCTAAGGTCATTCAATGTCTGTGGAGGGGGGCGTGGTGGCTCAGCGGTCAAGCTGTCTGCCTCTCACCAAGGCAATGCATGTGAGATTTTCGAAGTTAAATGCCATGTCCTGTGGATCGGATTCCACATAAAAAGGAGGTCCCGTGGTTCATGATCGAGCGATTAACGGACACATTAAACTACAAGCTTCTTTACTTTCAATGTCTGTGTAAACAATGCTGTTTGTACTTTAAGCTTTAACATTTTATTAAAAATTTGTTTTGTCAGCCTGTCATTATTCATTCATTCTCGTATTTAAATGCTCACAAAAACGACAATCTACTTTTGCGCATCGTGTGTATTATAGCCTATTCTCTACATGAGTGTGTATATTTTGTTTGGTCGTGGCCAGTTAAAATTCTGTTTCAGTTGTTATAATTAAATAATTTAAAGACAAGATTTCTTTCTTTCTTTCTTTCTTTATTTATTTATTCATTCATTTCTTTCCTTCCTTCCTCGTTTCTTTCTTAGAATTCCTATAATATTGTTTGAATTCTTTCGAAATAATTTTGGAATCGCCGTTCATTTTATATTTTCTGTAGAGTTACGGAATGAGAGTTGTTAGAAAGGGGACCTACTAACTCTCCCTTACTCCCATTTCCCCTCCATCCGGGACCAGGGTATCAGCGAAAGCCTTATCACCACTACTAAGAAGCTGAGAACTGGTGACTAATGGCTAACAAGAGGGGAAAGAATGGGGACCAGAGTGTTGGAGAGAATAAAAGGTGTTGAAGTCGGGAGAGAAAGAACAAAAGACCACTGTTAGAACTTGGAGAGTTGATAGAAGACATATATATATATAACACATGAAAATCAACTTAGAAGAAAGATAGGGGATATATTTTAGAGTCAGTAGCGGCTTTTACACCGCTTCTGGTCTTTTCTGAGATTAATTCAGGGTTGTTATTCTCAAATAAAATGTCACATTGTTAACGGTGTTCAGCTTCATCTCATAATATGTATGCATATCCTGGCAGTGATTTACAATTTCAATTAGTATTTTCACGTGATTATGAAATAGATTAATATGATAAACTACACATGGAATTTAAATTTGGTTGTTGAATATTGTAACCGTTTGTGAATGATGCAGTTGTAGACCTTTAATAAAATAACATCAGCCGAACCTCGGGGTCATACAGGATTCTTTAGGATTAGAAACACTACCGCACATAATGAGGTCAACATTCAGGTTCTTAAGAGTAGTGAAATGACTAACACATATCCTTCGTAGTTTACATTTATAAAATTTAATTTTCACAACAGACAAAAAATATAATTACAAAGAAAAAAAACACAATCATAATAATTTCCCAAAATGGAGAATCACGTGAATAAACAAAAAACACTTACCTTCCGTACTCTAGGACATCGTGATCACTTCATTCCTATGTAATTGATTGGTGGATGTATTATGGTGGCGTCGGTATTAAAGCGTGTATTTGTAACCGAGGTTAGAATTGGGAAGGGGGTGGCCGAGGCTTTAAGTTAGGAACCATCCTGGCATTCGTCTGACGTGCAAGTGGGAAACCACATGAAATCACTTCTAGGATGGCTGAAGTGAAAATTGAACCCACCTCTACTCAGTATTACCTCACGAGGCTGATGTACCCCTTTCCAGCCCTCAGCCAAGTATAACATTTCTTGGCAGGACTTCTGGATGTGGAATCTCAACACGTACTCCGAGACCACAGAAAGCGGTTGTTTGAAAAGACACGAATTGAAGATGAGAAGGTAAAGTATGTTAACTTACGTTAATAAGAACGTAGTCCTAAGTTACTTGAAAATAGTTTAAGTCAATTTGTCCTCAGTGGGTGTAAATACGCTCATACCTCATGAATTCCACCAAATAATTATAGATATTATTACTAAGAAAAGGTTTAGAAAAAAAAAGTTCTTCCTCGCCCAGCTCTTCGCAATACGACCACAGAGGATTTGTGTAGTGAGGGAGATGGAGTGTAGTTTCAGCAAAAACCAAAGCGACAGCAAATGCTTAGGGGCAGAACGCTGTCCGAGGAAGACCCTATACCACTACTTTTAGACCTATCAAAATTGAAGTCTTTCCACTGAAAAAATATCAAAATATTACAAGTAGCCCATTCGGAAACCACCGACAACTATGAATGTCATTTGACATCACTACTTTTCGAATCTACACAAGAGATATCTACACATTTAGTTGAATGAATAAAATCTTGCCTATTTCCTAACAGAATCGCAACAAGTTTAAACAGGGCACAAGTCTGCATCCATACCACTTAACCCAAAATTACTAGAGACGTATTAGTTTTAAATAAATCTTAATTTATATAGGCTCAATTGGTTATTCAAATAGCTGTAACATTTTCTCAAAATGTGTCAAACCAGGATTCCCACAACAGATTAAGGTCCCAAAGCCAATTCCATACCTTATAATACTTAATTGTATCAAATCTCCCAACGTAACCTAATACTGTACTGCATACCCTAACCCTGGAACAGGAGGCGGTAAAGCCCTACTGCTTACAGAAAGCATCACGATAACCTTGTTAGGAATTCAAACACCACTATTAAAGCCAACTGAGATTGTAACTGATAGAACATCTTGTTGAGTAAGGTTGTCTTCGTGACTAAGCCGGGGTGGAGTAGGAGGTGGGGTAGGACGTAATTAGCCCTGCACGGCAGTCAATCACAGCGTGTCGCGTTTCCGGCACATTCAGAGTCCGGATATTACAATACAAGTCATTAGTCGCTCCGCTCGGCCAGGTGGCTGTGGCATCGCCGAACAAATGAAGACGTTGTGTCGTGCTGTACGCCCTTAGTCCGGAATATACACAGTCCGCATCACCTTCAATCTATACTAATTAAATTATACAAAGTGTAGCGGTGTCTGTCTGCTCGTCTGTAACACAAAAATTACTCAACTGTTACAGCTGAAATTTTGCTTATATACCAGGTGGCGTAGTTTGTAGCATGCTGAACTGCTGTGCCCAAGATCGCGGGTTCAAACCCGGCCAAAGTCGTCGAATCCTAGAGTATGCCTTCCATCACAGGGGAAGTAAAGCCGGCGGTCCCATGTCATAGATTTGTTGTTGTTGTTGTTGTTTGAGTCTTCAATCTTTTGATTGGTTTGATGCAGCACTCCATGCCTCCCTGTCCTGAGCTAATCGTTTCATCTCTACATAGCTACCACACCCTACATCCGAGGCAATCTGTTTAACATATTCTAACCTTGGTCTACCCCTACAGTTCTTGTCCTCGATCCTTCCTTCCATAACTAAGCTTGATATTCCTGGGCGTCTTAGTATGTGTCCTACTAACCTATCTCTTCTCTTCATTAGCAGTCGCCAGAAACATCTCTCCTCTCCCACCCGTCTTAATACATCTTCGTTTGTAACCCTATCTACCCATCTGATCTTCATTTTTCTCCTGTAACACCGCATTTTAAAGGCTTCAATTCTCCTATTTTCTGCTGCACCAATAGTCCAAGTTTCACTTCCATAGAGCACCACGCTCCAGACAAAGGCTTTCAAAAATGACTTCCTAATACCTAAATCTATATTCGATGTCAACAGATTCCTTTTTTGTAGAAATGCTTTCCTTGTCTGAGCCAACCTACTTTTTATATCCTCTTTGCTTCGTCCATCACTGGTTATTCTGCTTCCTAAGTAACAGAAGTCTCCTACTTCCTTCAGCTTTTCACCTGCCAATTTGATAGAGGTTTCTGATTTATTTCGGCTGCATTCCAGTATTTTTGTTTTACATTTATTAATTTTCATCATGAATTCTTTCCGTAAGACGGAGTCCATACCATTCAAAAACTCATTCAACTCCTCTGGCTTGTCGGCCAAGATGACGATGTCATCAGCAAATCTCAGAGTTGAAATTATTTCTCCTTGAATCTTCACTCCCACTTTAAATTTTTCTCCAATTTCCTTCATTGCTTGTTCAATGTAAAGATTGAAAAGTATGGGTGATACGTTGCAGCCTTGCCTTACACCTTTCTGAATAGCAGCTTCTCTCTCTTGTCCTTCAGCTCGAATGACTGCTGTCTGGTTTCGGTATAGATTTATGACATGTAAAAGATCCTTCCACTAACTAAACTTGTGTGAAGCTAAATTTCTAGGTTAGATTTCATTGAAACGCTCTATCTAAGTTCCAACGTTCACCACTACAGTAGGTGTCAGAGACATCTGGTAGCGAAAGTTGGAACAACAGTAGTCTACTTGAAATTGAACGGAACTTGTAGCTCACCCCATGGGTGTCCGCTTGAAGCAGATACAGCCTCTGGCGAGCCGAACATGTCCTCGGACACTCCCGGCACTAAAAGCCATACGCTAAATAAATAACAGGGAAGAACATAAGACCTCGTCTTTAATATACGAATTGCAGCCGAATGGCCATTAGATGGGTATTTTTTTATTGTAGGCCCGAGGGCTCCCAACAAGTTCAATTTCAAGTAGTTCCAACGTTGGCTTGCAGATGCTACTGTCACTAATAACTAGCGGCGAACGTTGGAACTTGATAGAGCGTTTCTAAATAGCCAAATATAACCTACAAATTTTGCTACACGCTACAAATTGCAGTGGTAGTTTCTTGAAATGCTGATTTTCATACCATATTCCCTACATTTCTGTTCATGTTCTAAAGTGATAACTAGGGCCCGGATGTTGATGGCATGTCATCTTTTTACTGAGCCGTCTAAAACAATGCTGAAGTACATAGAAACTCCGGACGGGCCATCCCGTCTCCAAATATGTCATTTTTATTTTGCATCTTTTTGCATTTTTTGCTATTTTTCCATCTTAAGGGCTTTTTTTTTAAAGTTTGGTAGATTTTTTGGGACATATTTTAGAGAAATCAGCCTATTGAGGTCTTTTTTTTTTCAATTTGGTCATATCACAGCTTTATATGAGGGAGTTATGTCTCTCAGAGAAGAAGCTAGTAGCTATGAATATAAACCTTTAGTTAAGTGCTAGAAATCTATCTTGATTGACTTTTCAGTTTGAGCTTCAGATGTCATTTTTGAAATATTGGTGAGTTTATTTTTATAAGATCATTTTCTCTATTTTATTGTGAATTTTTCGAATTTTTGAAATATTGGTGTGTTTAGTCTATTATAAGATCATTTTCTCCATTTTATATTGCATTTTTCGATTTTTAGGCCATTTATTACAGTCATTTTTTAAAATTTGAAGTGCATTTTTTAAACTTTTTTATTGCATCAACATCCGGGCCCTAGCTGATAACTTGTAAGTTTTCGACTGAGTCTGCCATTAAAGCAAGCCTGACAAAAGAACAATGATACATTTTCACTCCATGTAGACTATGTATTCTGTCTACTGCTTATTATTGTCCTCATCGCTGCGTATTGACGGGTGATACCGAGCTACGCTAATGAGTTCTCTCCATGGGGGTCAATTAGAAAAATCCTAACAGGGGAAGTTGCCTGAGGCGTGTTTCATTGCCCCCCACTCCAAACTGTAAGTGAAGATAAATATATTTTGGAATGTGCCAACCCGCCCTGATCTTTACGGTGTTCGCCACTATCTACTCTTTGTTATCTTAAAGACGTATTCGATACTACTCATTAGCAACGTTTGGTATTATTCCAGATTCCTGGTTTTCTTTAGCCTTGCACTTGATAAAGATAAGGTTCGGTTATTTTCCTTGTGTTTCACAGTTACTATTCAGATCTGCACATTTTAATTTTTATGTTGTGGCTTCGTCAACATACAAGTTATAGCCTGCACTGTGAGCTTTAAAACGATATCTTGGGAACCAAAATGCTTATATGTATTCTGCTACGAAATAAGGTACATTCGTAATCGAATTCCTTGTTGGAACACGTCCACTTTTGGCCCCGTTGAGACAACTCAAACTTACAAAACATTTATAGTTTCTTATAACTCTCAATCGTGCACTTCTTTGACTGTCCATGGATAACATGTTAGCTGCACAAATTATATCTACGGGGGGGTCCAGGTGTATGTAGCTGTCAGTCAACTCATGGCTTAACCAACATTTCAGGGGAGGTTGCCTACCCCCACTCTCTTCCCAAACCCATTAGCGTGATCTGACTGGACTGTTTGGGTTTAACCTAATTAGCGGAGTTCGACCATCCCGGTATTGACTAGCATCCTAAGCTGTAAACGCGGAGGCTCGGGTTCGATTCCCGGCTCTGCCAAGAAATTTAATTGTGGTCTGAGGGATGCATTTTCCAAGCATATTGAGGTCAACACGCCCATCAAATAATCTTATTTAACACTTAGCTATTAAAAACCAACAGCTCTTAATCTATAATCTGTCGTTGTGTCATGATTGAATGACATTAACGTCAAGCTTTATAGCTTCTGTAAATTATCTGTTTATATATTCCAACTAAATAAATATGAAGTATTCTACCAAGTTGGACGTCTGCATTTCTATTGAATACGATACGACTCAGCGCGTAAAGAAACCGAAAGGACCTAGCTTAACAAACAAAACGAGCTAAGAACACACGTTAAGCTAGAAACTTAACCACTGGTATAGTACAGAAGTACTGCTATACGTTAAAAGATGGAAGTTTATATTTTGGATATGTGATGCGGAACGATAAGTAACTTACAAGATCCTACTACAAATAGAAGACCGGGGACCTGACTGACGAAGAACTTCCTGGTTTAAGAACCCCTAAAGACTTGTTTGGTTGGTTCCTCAGTTTAGGAGCTGCGACAACGCGGTCATGTAGCTCCGTGTACTTTGGGTGTGTGTAGAATCTGTCTGATAACGGTGTTAATTGTGATGACTGTATTCGTGTGTGCCTTGCTGGCATCGGGAGAGCGTGGGTTCGAATCCCACCTCGGCCGTCCTGAAAATGGTTTTCGTGGTTTCCCATTTTCACCACCAGGCAAATGCCGGGACGGTTCCTTTCAATAGGTCCACGGCCGATTTCCTTCCAATATACCTTCCCTGACCCGTCCTGAAAAGAAAAGTACATGGCCATTGGCTGCATTAATAAAATTATTATATGTTTTTTAATTCAAGTAAGGACTGCAGACTTTGAATTTTTCAAATAGTTCCTACTTTTGCCGCCAAACGCCACTGTCAACGACTACTAGTTCAGAACTTAGCTACTAGACGCCACCGCAGTCGGCTCTTGGCAACGAACGTAGGAACTTAAGAGCGTTGTTTACATTCCTAACCTATATAATTTAGCTTCACACAGGTGTAATTAGTGAAAGGTTCTTTAACATGCCATAAATTTATGACATGGGACCGCCGGCTTTACTTCCCCTCCGAAGGAAGGCATACTGATGGATTTTAACGCTCTTAAAAAATCCGACGACTTCGGCCCGGATTTGAACCCGTGATCTTGGGCATAGAAGCTCAGCATGCTACCAACTACGCCACCGAAGCCCGCTCCCTGAAGACTTGTACCAGACGATTACGGATGAACTTTTCCGTTCGGCAGTATCCACATGCTGATCGTCAAAAGATAGCTCACCAACATTGTTGTCCTCTACTTCTCAAGCCCTATTTGAGTTTCTCCATCACAAAATTATCACACTGACTAAGTTTAGCTGCTCGCAGCGTGTTTACCCAGACGACCATGTGCAACTCGATTAACGTGTCAGCTCTGATAACAGTTGAGATTTATGTCAAGCGCTAGTTAAGGATTAACCATACAGTTATACAGTTAGGCCAGATAATGCTACATCACGATGAAGCCTATACGAATTATATTTCTCGCCAAAAATCATGTGATGTTAGCAAGGTCGGTAAGTGGCCAAATATTGAATGAAGGTGGCACTTATATTAGAATAATACATTGCTAACCAACACCATTGGGTTAGCGTGCCCGGAGGCCCCGTAATCGATTCGACGTGAGGGCTGGAACGGGGTGCACTCAGCCTTGTGAGAACAATCGAGTAGCTGTCTGACAGTGAGACAACGCCCCGATCACGAAAACCAAGATTAACGGCCGAGGGAACCCGATGCGCTGATCACGCATCACCCCAATATCTGCAGGCCAAATGGCCGGGCAGCGGTCGCTTGGTAGGCCTAGTCCCTTCACGGGCTGTAGTGCCAGGGGTTATAGTCATTATTAGGGCCCGGATGTTGATGACATGTCATCTTTTTACTGAGCTGTCTGAAACAATGCAGAAATACATAGAAACTCCGGATGGGCCATCCCGTCTTCAGATATGTCATTTTTTATTTTGCATCTTTTTACATTTTTTTGGTGCTATTTTTTCATTTTAAGAGCATTTTTTAAACCTTGGTAGATTTTTTGGTCATATTTTAGAGAAATCAGCCTTTTAAGTTCATTTTTTTTCCAATTTAGTCAGGTCACAGCTTTATATGAGGGAGTTACGTCTCTCAGAGTTAAGAAGAAGCGAGTAGCTATGAACATAAACCTTTTGTTAAGCGCTTGACTTTTAAGTTTGAGCTTCAGATGTCATTTTTGATATATTGGTGAATTTATTATTATAATATCATTTTCTCCATTTTATAGTGCATTTTCCGATTTTTAGGTCATTTATTACAGTCATTTTTTGACTGACAGTAGTGGCTACGCTGGCTAAAGCGCAGCATTAGGTCATGGGGCCAAGCTCTCTGCTGACTCGGTAGACGCGTGGTTTCGAGCCCCACCGTCGACCGTCCTTGAAATGGTTTTCCGTGGTTTCCCCATTTTCAACACCAGGCAAATGCTGGGACGGTACCTTCTGACAGGCCACGGCCGCTTCCTTCCACATCCTTGCCCAGTTTCATTCACCATCATTCATTTCATCTCTCATTAACTCCTCTCATGAGGTTGGCGTCAGGAAGGGCATCTGGCCGTAAAAACCATCGCCACAAATACTTCCATCGCATCTCATCCCCGACCCCGTTGGAAAACGGGAATAATAAGGGGTAGACATACATACATTACAGTCATTTTTGACAATTCTAAGTGCATTTTTTAAACTTTTTTACGGTATCAACTTCCGGGCCCTAGTATAACTAACACCATACAGTATAGCGTGGCAAGTTAGACCTGGCCTGTCATGGCGGAGTCTCGTCTAGGAGGGGAAGTGGTGGGATCACTAGGCGCAAATGCGATTTCCCCTCTTTGGTGCAACAGCTGTTTGGGGCTGCTCGTAGCTCGTCGTGGTTATATTATGCAAGCATCGAATAGGAGCATTCTCAGTGACATAGCATTGGTATTGGTGGTAATGAACTGAGAGCGCGCCCACTTCACACACTCCTGACAGCAAGCTTGTTGCCATGCTTGACAAAGAGCAGAGCCGCTCAGTCTTGCTTCGCATGCCTTGACAGCATCTGTACCCTGCCAAGGTTCTGGGAATAATGACTACTTGGCAACATCTAACCAGCGCGTGATGAAGTATGTGCTCACTGGCTTCGGTGGCGTAGTCGGTAGCATGCTGAACTGCTGTGCCCAAGATAGCGGGTTCAAATCCGGCCGAAGTCGTCGGATTTTTTAAGAGCGTTAAAATCCTTCAGTATGCCTTCCTTCGGAGGGGAAGTAAAGCCGGCGGTCCCATGTCATAGATTTATGGCATGTAAAAGATCCTTTCACAGACTAAACTTGTGTAAAGCAAAATTTGTTAGGTTAGATTTCGTCAGAACGCTCTATCAAAGTTCCAACGTTCACCACTAGGTATCATTGATATCTGGTGGCGAAAGTTGGAACTACTTGAAATTGAACGGAACTTGTAGCTCGCCCTTTAGGGTGTCCGCTGGAAGCAGCTACAGGCTCAGGCGAGCCGAACATGTCCTCGGACACTCCCGGCACTAAAAGCCATACGATAAATAAATAAATAAATAAATAAATAAATAAATAAATAAATAAATAAATAAATAAATAAATAAATAAATACTGGTTGACAAAGAATCCAGGCGGGGGGATGACGTAATGCAACTGGACGCACATGCGCATCGGAAGGTTCAGATCTAACTTGTTCCGTTATACCTACTCCAGGTCTATCACTTCAACTGTATCTTCGAAATAAAATACCAAACCACCCACTAGAGGTCTATAAAAATGTCAATTTCATAAAATTACAATACTGCTGCAGCATTTCGTTAGTTAGTTAGTTATTAAGGTTTTAAGGGTCGGAACAGCGAGGTCATCTGACACTCCTGCAGCATTTAAATAAATAAATTCCCTCATATACAGGGTCATAGAAACTTAATGCCTAGATTTTAAATACCTGCAATAAAAATCTATTAGAAGTAATGTAATGGTTTTAGCCTTAAAATGCGAGGATTAAATAACATTTTATTTTCATACGCTAGTAAGTTTCAATGTGAGCTCCGATTGTTGCTGTGCAGACGAGCGTCGACTGTATCGCGTACCGCCCCACCTAGCATAAAAATGACACGCTGTCCCGTCTGTTGCACGATACCTTCTATTTGAGCGAACAAAAACTGTTCAAGCATGTCGAGGTAAATTAGGCTTGCAATTTATTTTTCAGCGAATAAAGAAGGTCAAATAACTTGATCATGAAGTAACGCGCATTATTCAGTACATTGACACAGATTAGACGTCCGCAGAGTAACTAACGGAGCTCACATTGAATCTTACTAAGGTATGAAAACAAATGTTATCTTTTCCACGCATTTTAAGGTCCATTCTACACGAGCGGGTAAAACGCCGCGTTTCGCCCGCCTCCTACCGCGCCATCGGACAGAACCTACAGTAATGAATTGGTCTGTCTTCACGAGCGTTTTGCGGGTCGCGGGAGGAGGCGTTCGAGACGCGTCGGGCGGGAAGCACGCCTCTGGAGGCGTCCTGCCCACTAGCGGGAGGCCCGCGAACTAAACTACACGTGGCGTTTAGCAAGCGGTATACAAGCGTCAGTAACTTCCTTTTGTTTGCTGTGAATTCACGTTTATTGCGCTGCACTTTGTTTGATACGGAGAAGTTTATTATTGAGGTCGAGAATCGACCGCCACAAACGATTCGCTAATGTGGAATGAATCCACCAGCGCCTCTTTTCCCCATTATGTTCATTATTAAACATATCATTTAACAATAAGATTCCTGCCTCCGTGGCTTAGGCGGCAGCAAACCGGCCTCTCACCGCTGGGTCCGTGGTTCAAATCCCGGTCACTCCATGTGAGATCTGTGCTGGACAAAACGGAGGCAGACAGGTTTTTCTCCGGGTACTCCGGTTTTCCCTGTCAAAATTTCATTCCAGCAACACTCTCCACTATCATTTCATTTCATCTGTCATTTATTTTATCATTGCCCCAGAGGAGTGTGTCAGGCCTCGGCAGCCGGCACAGTCCATATCCTCGACGCTATATGGGGGCTTCATTCATTCCATTCCTGACCCGGTCGGAGACTGGAAGCAGGCTGTGGATTTTTTTTTTCATTCCTGCAACGCAACCGACTTCAACTGTATCCATGTCCATCGCAGCACTAAATAGATGCGGGTAGACTACTTGTCTCAATAGATGAAATAGAACAGAATAGAATTGAATAGTAGGCGCTTCTATTCACACGCCACGTTTTGACCGCCACGTGTAGATCGAAAAATTTTGGTGCGGTAGGAGGCGGGCGAAACGCGGCGTTTTACCCGCCCGTGTAGAATGGCCCCAAGGATAAAAACCTTACATTACCTTTAATAGTTTTTATAGCAATTATTTAAAATCTAGGCACAATTTTTCAATGAACATGTATTATCAACACTATTAGGGCCGTTTTCTCCAACTCTTCACTAACGATTATTTAGTTAATTCCCATTTAACTTAAATACGAGATTTAATGCGTGATTATCTTCAATGCATTTCACGAGGCCATTCGGGTTCGCAATTACTTAAATAAGATTTACGGCTCTCGCGCATGCGTAGTCTCGGTTTCATCTTGGAGAGCATAGCGGACAGAATAAGAAGCGTCTAGCACTGATCATTGTTTGCGATGCTTCCTTGAGACTTTCTGGAACATAATTATAAAGGAAGGGAAATACAGAATACCTTATTCGTGGCAAAAGCTTAAAATGATACGAACTGGCAGTTGTGGGAATAGATACCGTATTAGGACGCGGTACCGTGTTGTTTTCGTAGCGTAAGCGGTGGAGGTGCAGACTCCCAATTTATTATGCAGCGCTGGGAGCAGTTCGAAACCCCCTTCGGATATATATATATATTAATTACCGTATTCGTCTTTCTTGGTATTACAACTTAGTAATGTGTGTGATCTTTTGTAATTTCATTGTCATAAACATATTTTATATTCATATGGATGAAAGTTCGTTTGAAACTCGGGAAACAAACCGCCATTGTGGAATGGCGCAAGGCACAGTTCAGCTGTTTCCCGCCACTTTAAAGATGCTTTAGAGAGTTGAGTGGCCAGATTTGGCCATTTAACGTAATTCCTTGTTAGTGGTAAGTTAACGAGCGTTTCTGTTTGGTGAAATGCTCGTGCAAAGTTAAATAACCTTTAATGATGATTGTGGTGTTATCTAGGTTGGCAACACCACACATAAACACATCGCTATCACTCCCCACAGCACGTAGGGACAGGGGGAGGAGGCAGGGGAAAAACCAGTCGTTAAGATAACCACCGCAGTCGACCGCACAGCGAGTTCCAGTGAGCACGAAAACTGCGAGTAGCTGTAATACGGAAGACAATCAGATAAGTAGTTAGCCAATTTTTTTTTATAGTTTAACCATAGTTTACAACCATATAATCTCTCTAAAGTACAATCTCCGGATAGCTATCACCATTTAGCATTTCACCTAACATATATACTGCATTTAGCACACACTGACAGTTGCAGTACCAATACTGCAACTAAATAATTGTACATATTGTAAATATTTTCACCTGTATTTCAAACATAGATTTTGTAGCCTAAGTGTAATGGATCTGATGATGATCGCTTGACGATCGAAACTGGTCATCCTAGTGTTTTATTAATCTCATTTAATTTATTTCAGGATTAGGGCATAACCCATCTCTTTTGGGTACATTCGTGTTGACCGACTGAAAAGCACTAAACTCTTCTTTAATGATGAATTAAGAGATAATTGGCGTTGGTGAAAACGGCCCTTAGTCTATGTACCATTAAACTAACGGCCATAGCAACTACAGTACTGTGAACTTTCCCAACACGTAAGTGACGGTCATCGGCTAAGGCTACACTCAAATGTCACCAACCCATAGGAAAGGCTGCTGTAAACCACAAATAGATCTACCATTCTATTATTCTCTAACGACCAAATTAATCAAAAATCAACTAAACCAAACAAAAATATATATATTAACCTTACACAACAAAGCTATATTAAAGACATAGCAGAGAAAAAATCTTTTAAATTCAAGCTATGTTAATGTAAACCAAAATTACAAAATAAAAAATATATCTCCGGAAGATAGAGTAAATGGAGTCCTCTGAGGCAGCAGACTCTATAAAACCTATTGCGTGTTGCAATATTACTGCTTGAGAATAGTAGGGTAGAGTGTTAACTACATTGACATGGGGAGAAAAGAGCAGGTGCAGTGTATACAAGTAGATCTAGCTAACAGTTAAAATCTTAAATTATGTTGAAATCATAGTATGACCCGAAACTTCTTCGGGAAACTGACCACCTATAGACTGTTTTGAAAATATGTATTTGGGTTTCTTTAATAGCCAGTCAGACGTTAAACCCCTCGTCTGAATAGTAAGACCACTGATCGTCGACTGTTAACATGGCATTATAGGATGTAGATGGGAGATGTGATGTTGTGGTGATTCATATCAATAACGAAGGTAAATTCAACCGCGTCTCAAGCAGAACCTTGTTAGCGAACAGATAACAGCATTACACTTTAGTTCACCTAGGAACCGATCTCACTCACCGCAGCCTGACTATCAACAACAACTTCGTTATGCTCGGGTGGTAACCAGAAATTTCTCCAGTTTTAACCAGGATGGAACGGGCAATAATACAGGAACTTCAGTACGGAAGAACTTCCTACTGCGACTACTAAAATTTAATGACGTAATGTTAGACGAGATCATTCAGAAGTGGCGGTGAAACTTACACAAACGTCTCAGTTAACATGGGACCAGAAATTAACAGTTTCTCTTTTTCAACACCTTCTGCAAAACAATGTAACCTAAACCAAAATCATGTTGGTCAGTACGGCCACCTATTTTGATCTCCGGTCCTTAAGGTCCTAGGTACGAATCTCGGCTCTAGCAAGAAATTTAATTGTGGTCTGAGGGCTGGGGTGGCGTACCTTTAGGTACGTGAGGCATATTTGTGAAGAGGTGGGTATCTCTCTTCTACTCAAAACACAGTTAGTTAGTGATTGAGGTTTTAAGGGGCGGAACTACGAGGTCATCTGCACCTACTACTCAACACACACTGCGGGATGGTTCCTAACTTACGGTAACGACCGTCTCCTTCCCAGTCCTCATTTGATTTACAAATACACACACTAACACAGACATCACAATAATACAGGTTATCAGACAAATTCCACACACACTCAAATACAAGGGGATACATGATCACGACGTCGCAAAGCCCCTAAATAAATCATCAACAACAACACTTATTTTTTCACTTCATTCGTGTGAGTTTTCCACCTATTAATCTATAACTTGGCGTTTTATTGTTTTTTTACATCTTTCCTGTGAGGCCTGCTTCGTGCTGCCCTGGTCCAGTTGGTCTTAATAGATGCTTGAAGTCATCTGCCCATCTTGGTCTGTCACGGCTTTCCCTTCCTACGTAGGAGTCCCGCACAGTTATCCTCTGCGCCAATCTGTTCTGTCGTACTCTCGCAATGTAGGCCTACCCTATCCATTTCCACCTTACTTTTGTAGCCTGTTATATGGAGTTCTATGAAGATTTAATTTCTTGAAGTCTCTCAATGTTATGCCCTCATTTTCCTCTCAATTTTCCTTTCTGTTTCTTTCTTTTACCTGGCCGTTAAGTCTGACAGGCATAGATCAATACTGACATGATGCGAAAGAAGTAAAATCCAGTGATGGACGAAGCAAAGAGGATATAAATAATAGGTTGGCTGAGGTAAGGTAAGCATTTCTACAGGAAAGAAATCTATTGACTTCAAATATAGATTCAGTTACTAGAAATTCATTTTTGAAAGTCTTTGTCATGAGCGTGGCACTCTAAGTGAAACGTTGAGCATTTCTACAGGAAAGAAATCTATTGACTTCAAATATAGATTCAGTTACTAGAAAGTCATTTTTGAAAGTCTTTGTCATGAGCGTGGCACTCTAAGTGAAACGTTGACTGTTGGCGCAGCAGAAAAGAGGAGAATAGAAAAAAATGAAATGTGGTGTTACAGGAGAATGATGAAGATCAGATGGGTAGATACAGTAATAAATGAAGAGGTATTAAGACGAGAGGGCGAGAAGAGATGTTTCTGGCGACTGCTAGAGAAGAGATAGATTGGTAGGACACATACTAAGACACCCAGGAATAGCAAACTTAGTTGTGGAAGGAAGGGTCGAGGATAAGAATTGTAGGGGCAGACCAAGGTTAGAATATGTTAAACAGATTGCATCGGATGTAAGATGTGGTAGATATGTCGATATGAAACGATTAGCTCAGGACAGGGAGGCATGGAAAGCTGCATCAAACGAGTCAAAAGACTGAAGACTCAAACAACACAAGAAGCAAATATTCAGATTCTTGAGTCTCCTATTTAATGATCCATCTAACAGTATGAATTTTAGTTCCCAAAAGCCCTTCCAAGCTTGAGCTATTCTTCTTTTTTTTTGTCCATTTTGAGCGTCGGTTGACCTCGATATATATGTTCGCCAATATATTGCAGGGCATTTCCATCGAGTTAGCATAATATGTAAGGGTACATAAACATTTAGTCTTTATTCTTCATTCCCTGAATTCCCAGTACACTCAAAACCGTGCACTCGGCGAAATTATACAGTATCTCGAATTCAAACCAAATGCCAGCCAAGCAGAGCTACGGTATATCGTATTTGCAAACACAGCTTACTTTCCAACTGGGTATTTCGCATTAATATTCACTTATACGAGATCTTCCGTTAAACATTTCTGATGAGTATAATAAAAGCAAAAGATAAATCCAGTATCACACAAACGAGGAAAATGTAATGAAGCGATACATGCACCTTTACCTGTCGTTCTTATTTTACTCCGGGTAATATTTTAGCCAGTTCATGAATATTCTAATTAAGGCAGTATACAATAATATTCTACTCAAAACATTAATTGAAATTTTGTCTCATTATAAAACATAACAAAAATGAAAACAATAAAATATTTTTTACTAATGTTACTTTCATGGGCAACAACCCAACATCTTTAAACACTTTACACACAGAACTATTTTTAGCCTACTTTTCACATTTTGCAAAAATGAGGAAGTAGACTTATGAGATCGGGCAAATGTCTGTCTGTCTGTCTGTCCTTCTGTCTGTCTGTCTGGCTGTGTGTGTGTCCCCCCCTATCAACTCCTAAACGGCTGCAGCAATCGAAACAAAATTTGGTAGGAGTAAAGATCTATACCTGAATATCTCACGGCCATATTTGAAAATGATGTCAGTGCTACCAACTGCTAAAAAATCGCAATTGAAATTTGAGCTCCATGTTGGATATCTTGGAAAGTATGAATGGGAGCTATTTCAAAATTGGCACACATACAGATCATAATAGGTCCAATTTTTAAATGCATATAACTTCTACACTATCAATTGGAATTCAACCAAATTTCGTATGTTGTATGTGTGCATAACCAGATATGACTGAGCGTATTCTTAAGACCTATCAGGGCTGCCAGCTGATAATAAATGCTCCTATTTTTTTAAAATCCAAATACCAATATATCAGAAAGTATGCAAGCCGACAGCTTTAAACTATGCACACGTATAGTACCTGACATTCTATATTAATTTGGAGTAACTTATATACGTCAGTGCTACCAACATGATTCTAAGCCTGCTGACAGATCCAACTTTAAATACATGTAACTTCCATACTATCATTTGGATTTCAACCAAATTTCGTATGTGCTATGTGTACCATAACAGATATGACTATGCGTATTCTAAGGAGCAACCAGGGCTGCCAACTGTTAATATGTGCTGTCACTATTTTTGTTACCTTAATATCAATATATCAGAAAGTATGCAAGCCAATAGCTCTAAACTTTGTACACGTATAGTACCTGGCATTCTAGACGAATTTGGAGTAACTAATATACGTCAGTGCTGCCAACATGATTCTAAGCCTGCTGATAGGTCCAATTTTAAAATGCATGTAACTTCTATACTAACTAATGGATTTCATTCAAAATTGGCACAACAATAGATCATATTATTTCAGATTATTTCTGACCAATACATGCATGACATTGTTGCCAACATGATTTTACGCGCACTGTTAGATCCAATGTTTAACTGCATATAACGTCCATGCTATCCAGTGGACTTCAACCAAATTTTGTATTTAGTACCGTAAGAGACGGAACTAAGAATATATTCAGTCACCAGGGCTGCCAACTGTAGTGCTCTATTAGGATACATTATGCCAGGTATACAGTATTTCGAACTAATTGGAAATTTCGATATTAGCAAATTAATTTCGTCATTATTCTAGATAGGTTCATATTCTGTAGAATAATCATTGGCATGAAAAGTAGGCTGTATAGTTCTTCACGGAACTTCTTGTTATTTCTGTGGAAAAGTGATTTGTAACTAGAATTCCAAAAGTCTTGCGATTTATGATGATATCTTCTGTAATGTTTATTTCTTTTAAGTCCTGTTTGATTTCTTCTAACCAACTGATATTGACCTTCTTTGAATTTATTATATCAAGCAGTTTCTTTTTGCATATCTGGTGTTGTCTATTCTGCAGATGTGACCATAGAATTTCAATCGTCTCTTACGCATGGTATGAGTGAACTTTTTTTTACAGTGTACAAGTCTGTGGTTTTCCTTTTAATCCATATACCATTAACATAAAAGGGGCCATATATTTTCCTGAGAAACTTACCATCTTGGTTTTCGATTTCACCAATTTGAGATTGGTCTCCTAGAGATATAGTTTCGGAGGCGTACAATGCTTCCGGAAGAACAACTGTCTGGTAGTGCCGTAGTTTCGCATTTCGTGACATCACTCTTTTATTATAGTGATTCCATGTTATTCTGTATGCCTCCTGGAGAATGGTAGCTCTTTCTAAATTAGCTTTGCTGTCCAATCCAGACAATTTTTGGCCCGAATGGATCTCAAATATCTACTTTCATTTTTTTATTTTATTTTTTGCAAAAATTTAAAGTAGGCTAATGAAAATGAAAATGTTAAGTAGTATTGGGCTGTTAATTAATTTTATGAAGTTTTTAATATAAAAAGTTAGAAAATTTAGGCACTAAATAATTTAATGTAAATAATTACGAGTATAACACATTTTGACATGATAGAACACTGTAGAAATAGCCACATATTTAACTTAATAAATTCCGCTACTCCTTTTATGGTGTGTAAACCTTAATTCTTTATTTATTTAAACTTGCACCTTTAATTTATGGATTTGTTTACGGCTAACTCCGCCAACGTTTGCATATTCATCCATAATATTTCCTTTATGCGAATAAAGTTTGGTTGGTTGGTTCTTAAGTTTAGGGGCTGCAACAACGCGGTCATGTAACTCCGTGTACTTTGGGTGTGTGTAGAATCTGTCTGATAAGCGCTGTTAATTGGGATGACTGAATTGGTGTGTGATATCAGTTTTTTAATTCAAGTAAGGACTGCAGACTTTTGAATTTTTCAACTAGTTCCTACTTTTGCCACTAAACGCCACCGTCAACGACTACTAGTTCAGAACTTAGCTACCAGACGCCACCGCAGTCGACTCTTGGCAACGAACGTAGGAACCTAAGAGCGTTGTTTACATTCTTAACCTATACAATTTAGCTTCACACAGATGTAATTAGTGGAAGGTTCTTTAACATGCCATTAATCTCTGACATGGGACCGCCGGCTTTACTTCCCCTCCGAAGGAAAACACACTGAGGGATTTTTAACGCTCTTAAAAAATGCAATGACTTCGGCAGGATTTGAACCCGCGATCTTGGGCATAGAAGCTCATAGAAGCTCAGCATGCTACCAACTACGCCACCGAAGCCGCGCCAATAAAGTTTCATAATCAAGCACTGATAATACTTTGAGAGAAGGAAATTCAATATAAAAATACAATAGCGATCCCTGCTTTTTTTTTAGCGTATGGCTTTTAGTGCAGGGAGTGTCCGAGGACATGTTCGGCTCGCCAGTTTTGTAGCTGCTTCGAGACGAACACCCAATTGGTGAGCTACAAGTACCGTTGGGGTGGGAAGTTGGAAGGTAAGGACGAGGAGTTGGAAGGTATCGGCTGTGGCCTATAGTTAGGGACCAACCCCGGCATTTGCCTGGAAGGAAGATGGGAAACCACAGAAGACCATCTTCAAGGTTGCCGGCAGGGGGATTCGAACCTCCTCGCCTCCCGGATGTGAGCGACTGCCAACAGTCATGCCGTAACGACCACGGCTAACTCACCCGGTAATCCCTGCTTGGACACAGTCCTTGGTATCAAGTAGATTTTGTGCCAAACATCGGTGCAATCGTCTGCTCCTTAACTTGGGTTATAACTTGGTTGGGAATTTAATAATTGATGATTTTGATTGTTTAATTTAAAGTTTAATTGATCATTTTTCATGGGCGTCATTGGCTGCTTGGCAATAGTTCACAGACGCTACTGTCAACTTACGAATCTTTTATAATTTATGCTTGATGTTACATATAACTTAGATGGCAGTTTTGACACGGATGTTGTAGTTGTATGTGTTGGTGGTGGGTATTACAGTCGAATACACACAGTCGCGAAGCTTGGTTGCGTGGTTTATCCTCCGGCGCTACATCAGATCTCTCACGCGGCCAGGTACCGGCATAGGGAGGCATGGTCGATCGGGTTGTTTTGGTGTATGTTATTATTGATGGATTTATTAAGTTTAACATTCATTTCTTTTACATGGGTTTACAAGAGGAGATAAGTGCAGTGCAATTAACTGTTCAAACAACAACAACAACAACAACAACAACAACAACGAGAAGACTCTCATGACTCCAGTAATCATTCTTTAGGTCTCCGAAGACCCTGAAAGGTAAGACTTGAGTTATGCATTTTAGGTGATATTACAATGCTCTTCAAACAAACAAAGGTGCTAGGATTTTAACCTTCCGTCGGGCGCAACTGATCTGACAGCCACACGTGTTAATTCTCATCGCAAATTCGTCATTCTTTTTTTGTGATCAGTACAATTATCACACATGTAACATTTCTCCTACGTATTTCCATAACACAATTTTCGATAAGTCGAATTCATGTTGACATCCCGTAACGATTCGTGATATCGAGGTTCTACTGCATTAGAATTCGATAATTCAAACATAAGCCCTGAAAACTTTCTGATAAAGGTTGTATTTATTTCAGCTGACCAGTATAATTATCACACCTGTAGGCCTAACCTTTTTCCTACGTATTTCCATAACACGAATTTTCGATAAGTCGAATTAATGTTGACATCCCGTAACGATTCGAGATATCGAGGTTCTACTGCATTAAAATTCGATAATTCAAAAATAAGCCCTGAAAACTTTCTGATAAAGGTTGTATTTATTTCGGCTTAAATGTTACCCGTCAATCAATTATACACATTTCTGACTATTACTAAAGGCATCAAAGGACGTTTTGTATCACTGTTCGTCCAATTATCTGTTAATTATGTATTATTTTACCCATGAATTAGTTAAAATATTACCTAATAATGCGTAACAGCTGCATGGCAGTTTTTTTTAAAATATGGTTCATCGTATGAAAAATTAGAATTTGTATTGATGTAATGGCATGGTGCACAGGGATTCTCTCCTCCCCCATCAATCTGTCCCTTCAAACATTTCACCACCGCTCAACCACGCACTGGATATAGGAATATTGATAAGAATAACGGTATAAACACATGCTATGGTACATTCATATTATTGATATTGCAAACATTATGAGGCAGGGGTTGGAGTATGCATATTCAGCACAGCCGCACATATACGATATAACGGCAACGCGGTGTCCTGTGTGTATGTGTGTGTGGAACATTTGAGTGACCGGCTGATACCACTAACGAGCGAATTTCAAACAAACATCGACTGAAACATTTAAATTAAGATCCAACCCCACACTGACCGAACAGCTGGCATTGCAACTCACTCATTGACTCCTCTCTATATATCTATATACATATATATGCTTTATTGTAATTCGGTACGATAATGTGTGGTTTCCAAAATTTAGTGTGGTAGGGTTGGCACGCATAATCACCACTGATATTAGCAGAATATCACACGGGTTTCATGCGTAATTTGCTATGACCCTGCTAGGTTAGCTAAATCGATTCGTTATTACTTGTTACACACGAAGGACTCGCAACCATGCTAGTAGTTGTTGAAGGGTTAAATCACGAAATCTGTATAAGTTAGTTGAAATAGTCTATGATCACTATGCAGATAAGTTACCTCTCTATCGTACGACCAAATTCAATAAGTCATTTATTTATCATCAAGCATTTATAATCAGTACAAGTGGTATATCTATGAGAATTCTCATTGTTCAGTACCCAAGAGTCACCTTACCAGTGCATTAATGGCGGGCTATAAGTTACAATGATTACGAGATCGTGTCAAGTACATCATGGACTCACATAGATATTAGTGTAGATTAAAGTTTGTAAATTTAACAAATGATTTATCAAATGATTAATGGTCATGCTGTATCCAATGGGACCTTTTAATCATAATTATGTATGTAATCCTTAAATAAACAATCAATCAATCAATCAATCAATCAATCAATTTCCCACGAACGGTTTGAAAGTTGCTCATCATATGATGAGATAATTAGAGATACGAACATTTCACGGGTAGGCCTACAGTGACCTGCAGACGTGACTCAATCTGTGCATTTGTGGTGATAATCTGTGTTCATTGACTCTTGTCACCTTCTGTAGTCTCGAAGTACGCACTGAGAATTTGTGATCCAAAAGGTCCTGGGTTTGATTCCCAGCACTGCCAAGAAATTTAATGTTGGTGTGTTGAAAAGGGGCACACTAAGCCTCGTGAGGGAAAACTATAAAGAGACGGATTCAAGTGGTTTTCCATGGTTTCTCACTTCTACTCCAGGCAGATGGCGGAATGGATTCTAATTCAAGGCCACTGCCAACTCCTTCCATATCTTAGCCTCAATTTCATACACACACTAGTACAGGCATCACACATAGGCTACCAGAGACATTCCACATACCGAAGTACACGGGGCTACATGATGCTAAATAAGTAAATAAAGAACAACAACAAAATTGCGCCGGTCTCAGAGTCAAAGGAAGGAAGGAAGGAAGGAAGGAAGGAAGGTAGCTTTTAGTTTTACGTGACCGTTAACCATGCGATCATGAGCCACGGGACCTCATTTTTACGTGGAATCCTAACGACAGGACATGGCATTTCACTTCGAAAATCTCTCATGCATTGACCGGGAATTGAACCCGGTCCACCTTGGTGAGAGGCCAACAGCTTGACCGCTGCGCCACCACGCCTCCAGGTCCCCGAGTCAGAAATGGAGAGTTAGTTTCTTTGCGACAACTTTCGTAAGACTCAGATTGGTGATTTTAAGAAGTATTTATGGTCGTCCTTGTGTGACTACAGTATTATTATTATATTTGAATTGCAGCCAATGGCCATAGCAGGGTATTTTAATTGAACGCCCGAGGGCTCTCCATCAAGTTCAATTTCAAGTAGTTCCAACGTTGGCTACCAGAGCTACCACTACCACTGCTACTTAGCGGCGAACGTTGGAACTTGATAGAGCGTTTCTAACCAAATAAACTTAGCGTCTTCGGTGGCGTAGTTGGTAGCTTGCAGAGCTTCTATGCCCAAGATCGCGGGTTCAAACCCGGCCGAAGTCGTCGGATTTTTTAAGAGCGTAAAAATCCATCAGTACGTCTTCCTTCGGAGAGGAAGTAAAGCCGGCGGTCCCATGTCATAGATTTATGGCATGAAAAAGAACCTTCCACTAACTACACATGCGGAAGCCAAAATTTGTAGGTGAGTTTGATAACGCTATATTAGTTCCAACGTTCGCCGCCAGATGCTGACTGCGATGTCATTTAGTAGCCAAGTCCTCAGCTAGGTGTCGTGGACGGTAGCATTTGGTAGCAAAAGTAGGAACTCCTTGAATAATGTAATCGTCTGCAGTCCTTCTACCTGAATCACAAATGGCACACACTAATACAGTCATCACAATTAACAAACCTTTTATCAGACAAATTCTACACACACCCAAAGTACACGGGGCTACATGACCGAGTTGTCGCAGCCTCTGAACTAAGGAACCAACCAACCAGCTTACACATTTAGCTACACACTGCCAATTGTAGTGGTAGGTTCTTTTTTACATTCAATAAATCTGTGATACGGGCCGCCGGCTTTACTTCCTCTCCAAAGGAAGGCATACTGAAAGATTTTAACGATCTTAAAAATTCGACGACTTCGGCCGGGTTTTAACTCACAATCTTGGGCATAGCAGTTCAGCATGCTACCGACTGCGCCACCAAAGTGACTACAGTAAAGATAGCTTTGGAGTCATTGTTCAGTGTTTCCTTTTTAATTTATTTATTTATTCGTGTCAGAAGCAAACAAAATACTGGATTACACTAAAATTACATACATATTTACAAACAAACAAAAAAAGAGAAGTAAACCATACAACACACAATGTCTTTTCAAACCACGGTCAACCAAAAATGTGCAACCTGTATAGCATTGGAAGTTGCTAGTAAAAGATCTTCTGCTGTACAAGTGGCAGGGCACAGCGGACAATTCAGTAGATGCTCCATGGTATGGGGCATACCGCAGTCGCAGTTGGTGGAGTCGACGGGGAAGTGCCATTTCTGCAAGTTATCCTTAGATCTTCCAACAGCAGAACGGAGACGATTAAGTGCCCTCCACACGATCCATTTCTGATCATGTCCAGGTGGGAGGCTTTCCGAAGGGTGATCCCATAGAGAGTTATTCCCAAGCCGAGAAGTCCACAATTGTTTTCTAGCTGTAGCTGGTGTAGTTAGCAAGACTGCAGTGGTGTTGAGGAAACTTCTCCTGGACTTCAACCTACGGGTGGCTGGTACATAACCGTACAACGGATGGGAAAACTGATTAACCTGTTTAGCTCTCTCTTCATTGGCTGCTACCTCACGACGTATATCCGGTGGTGCTATCCCTGCAAGCTGGTAAAGTTTTGCAATAGGTGTAGGCTTCAAACAACCTGTAATAAGCCTACATGTTTCATTAAGCGCCTTGTTAACATTATTTGCAAGGGTGGATTTGTACCACACTGGACATGCATATTCTGCAACACTGTAACATGTTGCAAGCGCCGTCGTTCTCAAGGTTGATGGTTGAGAGCCCCAGGTGCTACCAGTGATCTTACGTAGGATGTTATTCCTAGCTTCCACCTTTAGTCTGGTATTCCGGCAATGCTGTTTGTAGGTCAGAGTACGATCGAGGGTAACTCCCAGATATTTTGGATGAGGAGTGTTAACTAAGCGTGTTCCTTGCCAAGAGACGTTAAGTTCTCGACGAGCCTGCTTGTGCTTCAGATGAAATGCACACAACTGAGTTTTTGATGGATTTGGACGAAGTTGATTATCATAGTAATAGACATCCAACTCAGTCAATGCTTGTGTTAAATGAGCTTCAACATCTTCGAAGGATTTCCCCTGACAAGCTAATGCTAGATCGTCGGCATAAAGAAAACTTCTAGTGTTCCTTGGAAGTGGTTGGTCGTTAGTGTAGACGTTAAACAACATTGGTGATAGAACACTACCTTGAGGTAAGCCATTTCTTTGACGTCTCCATCGACTGCGCTGTCCTTGGAATTCCACATAAAATCTCCTGTTTTGAAGGAAACTTTCAATAAGTTTTGTGAAACTGTAATCCTTCGTGATTCCATAAATCTTCTGTAACAAAGCACGATGATTGACAGTGTCATAGGCAGCGGTCAAATCGATAAAAGCTACTCCCGTGATATTCCGTGTTTCAAAGCCATCCTCAATGAATTGAGTGAGGTTAAGGATCTGGGATGTACAACTTTTCCCTGGTCTGAAGCCTGCTTGTTGTTGTATGAGAGCAGGCTCTACGACATGAACTAGGCGGTTCAGTAACATTCGTTCAAAGATTTTAAGCAGGTGACACAACAAGGATATTGGCCTGTAGTTTTGAGGTTCAGTTGACATTTTACCAGGTTTCAGAATCGGTATGACTCGTGATTTCCTCCAGGTTTTTGGGAAATTGCAGGATTTCAAACAGTTGTTGAAGAAAGCTAGGACCCATTCTCTTGCTCGTTCCCCAAAGTGTTTGATCTGCTCTAATCTGATATCATCTACTCCTGCTGCCTTGCCGATCTTACAACTATCAATGGCTGCCGTCAGTTCTGCCATGCAAAAAGGTTGCATAAGTTGACTAGTCTCGAGTTCTTCTGACCGAGCAATTTTATGATCTGACCTGCGTAATGGATGGTCAGATTTACCATTTTCCACGAGCTGACGAGCAATCTGATTAGCTGTTATATTTTTGTGTCCCTCTTTTGTTGTTGGATCACAACTCAGGTACTTAAGGAGTCTCCAGGCTTTCTGACTACTCTTACTTAGATCCGTCTCCTCCATCAATTGGCACCATGCATCGTTCCTGTTCTTGGAAATCGCTGTTAAAAGATCTTCCCCAGCTTGAAGGGTATCGTTACCAAATGGGTCATTATCAAAGAGGTCAAGATAGTTTTTCAAAAGTTCCTCAGTTTCCGAAGTCAGACCTTTTATATATTGTGCTCTGCAGCCTCGGGGAATTGAAACACGGGAACAATACTTCACGATATTTACAAAGTCGTCATATAATTCAGGAACTGGCTCAATATTTAGAATATTCTCATCTAGAGAAATGGTAAATTTCTCCCAATCAGCCTTCTTAAAATTGTATCTACGTCGGAAAGGAACTGACTGTGGTCGAATGGCAGCATAAATCTGGCATATAATAGGCCGGTGTTGCGTGTGAGGAATAGCTTGACCCACTGATTTTATTGATAAATGAGATATGTTTTCACTCACAAATATCATATCGGGATTATATCCACGCCTCCATCTTGCACTGTTGAAAGATGCTGGAAGTTTGTTATCATGCAATAAGTTGAGATCATATGAGTCTGCCCATTCAGCCACGGCCTCACCACTTTCATCGGTAGTTGAGTAACCCCATATTGTGTTACGGCTGTTGAAATCACCAACAACAAACTTCACAGATTGATGCTGGAAGTTGCTGGGTTCTACAAATTTAAATACAGTACCTGGGGGCTTATAAACTGATGTTACAGAACAGTTGCTAAGCTCTACTGTAAGAATTTCGGTGTCATCTACAATGGAAATTCCTGTGGAGACGATCTGAATATTAGGTTTGGCAAAGATAATGCTGCCATAATGTCGATGAGGATGTTCAACTATTAGGCTCATACCCTTGATTTTTGGACGGTAGAGAGTCAAGTCTCGGTGGGTTTCTTGAATACATAGTAAATCACATTTCTGATCATGGCATATCTGGCTTAATAACTCTTCCTTTTTAATAGTACATTATGCAACGAGCCTATAATGGCAATAATTAAGACACGAGTATATTTTCCATACGAGTGTCTTAATTATTGCCATTATAGTCGAGTTGCATACGACTGTTTATGTTCGACGATAATTATTATAACTAGTTTATGTTCGAACATAAATATTCATAAATATCTGTCGAGATTTCACCAGTTTTATGCACTGAACAGAGCGCATGGGACGCACAGAATACCTTGTATTTGACCATGGCCTCCTCGATTGCCCCACAATGGCACTAGGCCAGGCAGTGAAATTTAAATTAGAAGGCCTTGGAACTGAGCGCAGATGCATTGCTATCCTCACCTAATTGGTCAAACAACTGTTTCTTGAGCTCTGATTGGTGGGAGAAACTGTTTCATAATGAAAAATAGTGTTATATACTGACCATCATTATGATACAGTTTTCTGGCATATAATAGTCAGAGTCGAACATAAAAATTATTAATATTGTAGCTTTTAGTCGTTCAACACAAACTCATTCCAAATATTTCTGGTGTCTTCTTCTGTGGTGTTCAATTCGAAGATTCCAGTTTCCCAGAAGATAGGCTAGTGTTTGTTTCGTTAATTTACGCATGTTATGGCAGTGAAGTATTGGTTTAAATAGTGACCGGGAAGTGTAGGGCTATGTTCACAGCAGACACAGGAACACATTAACAATCTTATTGATTTAAGGTAAGTCTAGCTTGGTTAAAACATGGTTATGCACAGAGTTGGTATTTGAAACTACACTGCGGGCGAAAGGCGTAATGGAGTTCACCCATCTGTGGCTATATCAGCAGTACAAACAGAGCCAAAGTAAACATTCACCTATGCATTTACAAATGCTCTGCTTAATACGAGAACATGCTATTTGAATAGTAGTATAGACATTTCGATTCGAAAATTAACTCATGTTACATTTCTTGATTACAATTTTATTTAAATGTTCACTCAGCTATTTGTGAAAGTGATTCCAACGAATTTTTAGGACGAAGGTTTCTGTTGAAATCTAGCCTATTCGTACAATAATCTTTAAAACGCCAAGGATCAATAACATTGAAAATGAAAATCCAAAGCCTGCTTCCAGTCGACCGACCGGGTCAGGAATGGAATGAATGAAGCCTCCATCTAGCGGAGAGGATATGAACTGTGCCGGCTGCCGAAGCCTGTCGCACTCCCTTGGGGCAATGATTAAATGAATGACAGATGAAATGAAATGAGAGTGGAGAGTGTTCCTGGAATGAAATTTTGGACAGGGAGAACCAGAGTACCCGGAGAAAAACCTGTCTGCCTCCGCTTTGTCCAGCACAAATCTCACATCAAGTGACCGGGATTTGAACCACGGATCCAGCGGTGAGAGGCCGGCGTGGTGCCGCCTAAGTCACGGAGGCTTCATCAATAAAGTTCGTGACAGCTATTATTATTATGGAAAATATTATCCATTCAATCTGTAAGTTACATGTTATTTAAATTCAAGAAAAATATGAAGGGTCCTTGACTAGAAAGATACAGCAAAAGTGTACCTTAATTGAGGAATGTATAATATATTATGAAAATGAAAATCCACAGCCTGCTTCCAGTCTCCGACCGGGTCAGGAATGGAATGAATGAAGCCCCCATCTAGCGGCGAGGATATGGAAGTGTGCCGGCTGTCGAAGCCTGTCGCACTCCTCTGGGGCAATGATTAAATGAATGACAGATGAAATGAAATGATAGTGGAGATTGTTGCTGGAATGAAATTGTGACAGGGAAAACCGGAGTACCCGGAGAAAAACCTGTCTGCCTCCGTTTTGTCCAGCACAGATCTCACATGGAATGACCGGGATTTGAACCACGGATCCAGCGGTGAGAGGCCGGCGCGCTGCCGCCTAAGCCACGGAGGCTCATAATATATTATATCTTTTTTAAATTGACTTTATATTTCACCTTCCTGTACTTCATATTTCTTAGCAGCTGGCTTAGGAAGGCTAACTCTTTGTATATTGTTAAACTAGCAACCCGCCCCGGCTTCGCCCGGTATTCTTAACGATTAATTCAGCGTAAGCTTATAAGACGCACGGATGGCAGGTCCCAAACGCAATTCAGAAAGGCCGAGGTAAACAGCGCAACTTCAAACACATATAGGCTACTCTTCTCTAATGTCGTAACTTGACACGACTCGACAGTTTGATGCTGGCCGAAGGTGAGTTGATAGGCTCGCTAGCTCGTAAACTCGCTCCGGAGCTCGTCATTTAAATTTCCACTGAATGGAGATTGTTGGAAGAAATGAAAACGTAAAAACACTTAATGTGCGATGTATTGAAGATGGAGGTATGCTGCCGTGATCTTTCTTGTAGACCATTTTCATGCTGAACATTTCTTACACTCATAGTACATACGGTACCTAGGTAGATATTTTTTACAGTTTACCCAGTGTAAGCTTAAAAGGGGCACGAACAGCAGGTTTTTCTTCGACTCGATTCACTGAAATCGTTACAGCTCGGCTTCCTTTGGTCATAAATGAATGTTTTTGTACATAAACCTTCCTTCAGAAATTCTTTACGGAATGGTGGAGACCGCATGAACATCCATCCTGTTTTCCTCGAGATTACCCGTGACATCTAAGAATCGGGGGCTTTGTTTTATACTATATGCAGGTAGATGCATAACCATCTGCCATATGGAAGTAGACGGAATATAATTTTAAAATGTACCGAATATATTAAAAGGCGTCAAATAAGCCATTGCCACAACCCCAGTGTCCTTTAAGAATTGAAAGAAAGAAAAAAAAAGGTGATACAACGAGTATATTCACGGGAAACTACAAAATGAGAAATGTAGATTTGTCAGGCGAACATTGGCCAACAAGAGAGGTAGAGACTACAGCTCTCTGTAAGTAATGACAACTGGTCACCAGCCTGTGAACTTGGATTACAAAGCCAAGAGTAAAGTTTAGAAAGCCTCCATTCAGTTGCCCCCAACTCACCTCGTACATCTTTCTTACTAGCAAAGGGAAAAAAATTCCTCTGTGGGGACGCTGGACTTTAAAGCTGATAATACAGCTCGGGCCAAGAGAATGAGCAACAAAGGGAAGAAGCACCGTGGTCACATACAGAAACTGCACGTGAAGGGCGTGATGGAGCAGTGCTCAGGCTGCTTGCCTCTCACCAAGGTGAGATTTTCGTAGTCTAATATCACGTCCTGTGGATCGGATTCCACGTAAAAATGGAGGTCCTGTGTGGATCATATTTTCGAGATAAACGGTCACGTAAAACTATAATCTTTCTTTCTTTTTATTTCTTCGTTTTATGGCCATTGGAAATCTTGGTCATCAGCCCCGTGAACTTGGGAGTGTCTTGAATTATGTCTGATAACCTGTGTTTCTCTGGTAACGGTAATAGTGTGATAACTTGTAATTATTAGGGTCGGGGATGGAGAAGGGGCCGTAGGACTTAAAATAAGGTACTATCCAGTAATTTGGCTGGATGGAGAGAGGAAATACTACACTCAGGATAGCCGCTGTCAGCGCTGGGAGTCGAACCTCCGATCTCCAGACTTGCTCCAGCTCTCCATTGTGTTCGTAGTGGGTGATTTAACGCACACTGGTACGGTGCGGGGTGCAGACATAATATAGTACAAACAGAACTCCGAATATAAGTGAATCATTCCATTCCTACCTCAATTATTATTTTTTATATCGTCCACCTACAGGTTTTACATTTCACTGATGTATTGAACGACTTTCAGTAAGATGTCTGCATGTTAAGCACAGAAATGAAAAAGAACAATCAATCAGAGAAAAAGTGACCTCGATTTTTTGGGACTATCCAATTGGGAGTTGCTAATTGGCTGGAATAAATTTACCGAGGCCCTTTTCCAAGTTGGGACCAAATGAACCATATTCTTCATGCTGGGACTATGTTAACCGTTTCCGGGTACTTTGGTGGCATGATTGCACTAACTGTTGATTGCTGCTATTTGGGTGGGGCCTGGACCGATGTTGCCTACATGGTAGGTCATTCCCATTCTTACCACGCCCCAGTGAATCCATTCGGTTTCAAGAGACGCCTACCAGTTATTACTCACTTCTATGTTCTGCGTTGTCACAGACATAAAAAGTTTCGTCATTTTTTTCCTAGGGACCCTTTATTGCCAGCCTAGTGGCTTCGGTGGCGTAGTTGGTAGCATGCTGAACTGCTGTGCCCAAGATCACGGGTTCAAACCCGGCCGAAGTCGTCGGTTTTTTTTCAAGAGCATTAAAATCCTTCAGTATGCCTTCCTTCGGAGGGGAAGTAAAGCCGGCGGTCCCATGTCATAGATTTATGGCATGTAAAAGATCCTTCCACTAACTAAACTTGTGTGAAGCTAAATTTCTAGGTTAGATTTCGTTGTAACGCTCTATCAAAGTTCCAACGTTCACCACTAGGTGTCAGTGATATTTGGTAGCGAACGTTGGAACTACTTGAAATTGAACGGAACTTGTAGCTCACCCCATGGGAGTCCGCTTGAAGCAGCTACAGCCCCTGGCGAGCCGAATATGTCTTCGGAAACTCCCGGCACTAAAAGCCATACGCTAAATAAATAATAAAAATTGCCAGACTGACATACACCATGGCACACACCTTGCACTATTTTGCGACATAGTCACCACTCACATTGATACACTTGTCGAAGCGTGCAATCAGTTTAAAAAAAAAACACTCTGGTAAAACTCTGTGCCCTGTGATGCAAGGAATTGTCGCACAGCCTGCTCCACCTCTGCATTGGTGTGAAAGTGACGTCAAAGAAGTGCGGGTTTCAATGCATGTGATGCGCCCGAGCACAACCAATACGCTGTGTGGACGCCAAGTCTGCCACCGTTAAGTGCCTGTCCGCTAACGCCATGTCCTGTACTCGGGCAATATTGTTTTCATTCGTGGATGTGGAGGGACGTCCACTTCGATCTTCATCCTCCACACTCTACCGTCTTCATTGAACATCCAACACCAGCGACCGACCATTTGACGAGACATGACCGCTTCACCACACACGGTCCATAGGCATTCATGGATGACTGACATACTAGTCCCACGTGCCCATTCATACCGGATAACAGCATGCACTTCCATTGGCGACCACGTAAGTACACGTCTGTCTGCTATCGTGAGTTGAAGGAAAAGGAAGATTGTAGTTTTACGTGACCGTTAATCTCGAGATCATGAGCCACGGGACCTCTTTTTTTACGTGGAATCCGAACCACAGGACATGACATTTCACTTTGAAAATCTCACATGCATTGGCCAGGAATCGAACCCGGTCCACCGTGGTGAGAGGCCAACAGCTTGACCGCTGCGCCACCATGCCGCCCATCGTGAGTTGTACTCAAATGATATCGGGCACACTGATCTGCTGCTCCTCTCTCTTCGTCGGCGCTCTGCGCATGCGTCATTCCCCCTCCATTGACGCTCCTTCCGTCGTTCAACCAGCCAAGGGTGTGGATTCTTATGGAGATTGTTTGCATCACCTGGTGTACCATAAAATGACGGAACTACTTTCGGTACTTCCCTCGTACCACAAACAAGCTTTCCATCAATGATGAACTTATTTTCAATAAACGTTCCTCCTCATGATATTCATTTACAACCCGTGTATACTGATTAGCTGATGGAAAAATAAAAGGTTCTATAATTATCCGACTGCCAGCCATCTCTATGACATCAATGAGCTATTATGTTCACATCGAAGCCTTTGACATCTATCAAGAGTATTCAAACAATATGGCATCGTTAGTAATATATAGTCTATCTATTGTAGTACCGATAGTAATAATATGGTGCCTTGGAGTTGAGTAGTCTGTCCTCCTAAAAATGAAAAATGAGGGGGAAAAAACCTTTCTGTAGTGATAATATATGGCATGCTATAGATTTTAAAAGCACGGTTTCATATCAACGAGCTGTGTCGCTCACTATAATAACCGAACGGAACGCTTCATATCAACATGAATTGATCCACATTTATACAGCAGAAGACATCAATAGCAATAAGCCGCGCTCCCATACACTGGTGCTATACATTCTTGTTATCAGTTGAGTTCCATATGCTTTGCAAATATATAGAGGGAGATCGAATCAAATCGGGTCGGATATCGTGCTGTATCTCATTGGTGATTGATTTATGAAGCGGGGTCTAATATAATCCTCCTCTATTCCATATGTGGCAATCTTGTATGGGCTGGATATTGTCATCTGTCAACTGTTTATTAATATCAAGTAGCATTCCATGCATTTGTTATTAAGGTCTATGCATACTTCCTTCCACTACACTCTGGTAAATTTGAATATGAATACTTTATTACCATTCGTAGAAAATTGTTACAGGGGTATATAAGATTTTGTAGCCAGGTTGAATCACGCGTCCACATGTCCTGAAAAAAAAAAACCCAGGACCTTTCTGACTTAGAACATGTGATAAAACGTCCTACTGATTATTATTATTTTTGATCCGTTGTGCCCAACTAAGGAGCGCGTTTGAATTTTTTCTTCTTCCCTTCCCAATATCTCTTCATCCTCTCACTGTGTTCCCTTTTACGCTGTTCTGTCCATCCTGCATTTTGTCGGGTGGGCTTCTCAGAACATTTATGTTTGTGAATTGTTGAAAATGTTCGTAGTGAGTCTATTATTATCCATTCTATATAGGTGTCCGTAAAACTGAAACCGTGGTTTCCTTATGGTATCTGTGATTTTCTCTGTGCCTTGTTAAATTTCATGTGATTTCACTTTCATCCAAATTCCATTTTCACATTTTGGTCCTAAGATTTTCCTGAGAATTTTCCTTTCTTGTCTTCTTATACTCCCTTTATGGACTTAAACTGATTCATTATTATTACTTACTTAGCTTGCCACGGTGGGTGAGTGGATAGCGTGTCGGTCTACTAACCCCAAGATTGCAGGTTCACTCCTGGCCGTGGTAAGTGATTTTTGAAAGGCGGCAAAAATACGACACGCATGTCATACGATGTTGGCATGTCAAAGAACCCATTTGAATTCAGTAGGCCGTGTTCATAATGGCAAAATTAATATCGGGAGTTTCCGCCAACACAAAGTTCCTCATTTCTCTACTAGAGAGCGCTATAGTGTTCATGCGAAAGTGACGAAATTTGCCTCTAAAGCATTGCCTACCGATTTATTTACAAGTTTGATGTTTTATTTTAGGGGCTTCGACATCGTGGTCATTTTAGCCCCATGGAGAATAATTTGTATGATAGCCTATGTTATTGAGGTGCCCATAGTGGTGTGTGCATTTCAATTGAGTTGAGGACTGGGAATGAGTCAGCCGTGGCCTTAACTTAGGAACCGTCGCGGTATTTGCGTGCAGTAGGCATGGTAAATCACGGAAAAACACTTCCAGGATGGCTGAGGTGGGAATTGAATCCATCTATTCTTATTTTTGTTTTGCACCCCATTCACAGCCCTATGGCCAAAATTAAATTTCTTGGCAGAGCTGGGAGTCGAACCCGGACCTCCGGCGTGTCAGCCAAGATTACTAACCTCCACACCGAGAGTGGTCTTATATGCAAGTCGTTAACAACTGGGCATTTTTCTACGTTTTATTTCTTTGGCATGGCTCAGACAACAATAATAACGGATTTTTTTTCGCTAGAAATAGGATAGGCTGCTATTGTCTAGGATCATAAATCGACTTGATTGAACGTCAAAAAACAAACAAAAAGTAGCAACGAGGTCAGGTAGGCAGTGCTTTGCGGCATACCGCGGCCACGATTGTCAAGGAACAAGGAGACGGATCGAGTCGGCTGTGCATTTTTAAACCTGAACGGACCAACGCTCTATTATATCGCATTCAACTGCTGACAAAGCATGTAAGGTTCCTAATACAGTATACGGTAACGTCTAAATTATGCCATTTACTGTAGGTTTCTCATTAAACAAAGGAAAACCCCGGAAACAACCTGACTGGCATTTCGGACTGTGGAAACCTTAATATAATTTGTGTATAAAATTGAACTGTGTGATAACGAATCGAAATGCGTCTTTGATTGAGGAGCAAAATATGCTGAAGTCCCCCATTCTTCCTAGCCACATCATGAAAAGTGCCGTTATTCCATTCAGCTCAATAGTTGACTGTGTGTTTGTTCATTATATTTATATGATTATTATTAAACTAGAAATATAATAGGGTGTGTATTGCCGTGTTGATAGTAATAATAACTCTTAATAATAATAATACGCCTCTCGTTACAAATTATGAAGCATCTAAGTAACTGTACATGTTTAGACCCTTCAATGGAGTCTTCTTCAGCTTAAATCTAATTTATAATCTATTCTAACTAAAAAATAAGAGCAAAAATAACTAAACTGTAAATAAATAAATAAATAAATAAATATCCTTATACTAAAAACAAAAAAGAATTGAAACAAAATAACTTTAATTCAGTTAATGAAGTAAAAAAAACTGATGAATATTGTCAAAAATTTACGAGCTAACAGATATCAATATGAGAATTTCTGGAATTACTATCCAAACAAACTGTATCCAATCATCTATAAGGAAAACATCTCCCAATTTAGATCCTATGACACATTGGGGTGTTAACTATAAAAAAAGACAATATCATAATAGGCGATTGGTCTCAATCTGTAAGAATTGGGAATCGAATATTTAACATTAAACTTACTGGAAAGACGCATATTAAACACGTTGATTATATTGGACACTATTTATTATCTTAAACTCGTAGGTAATTCATTTACACAGAATGGTAAATTTTATTGCTTAGTAATAATAATAATAATAATAATAATAATAATAATAATAATAATAATAGTAATACGAAATTTGTGGTAACCATCGTCGACTTCAAGAAGGCCTATGATTCGATTGATAGAATAGCTCTTATTCAAATTCTAACATCAAACCAGCACCAAGGGAGCTAAAAGTAAACCAGGGGAAAATCAAACGGACAGATAAGTTTAAATATCTTGGCGAATGGGTAGAACCCAACGTATGTGAGAAAGAAATCTTCACTTCGCGCATGAACAAAATGGAAATGGCGTACCAACTCACCAAGGACGTTTACAACAAAAAGTCAATATCCCTGAACGCAAAACTTAGGCATTATTGCACTGTCATACGACCAGAGGCTCTGTACGCAGCGGAATGCCTAACCATGAACAAGAAAGGCCTGGTAAAAAAAATTGGAGATCAAGGAAAGAAAGATCTTGAGGAAAATTCTTGGCCCGATTAAAGACAACGGTGAATATAGACGACGGCATAACTATGAGCTGTATATTCATGTCCAGAAGATCTCTGATGTAATGAGGAAAAGGAGGATTGCATTTCATGGCCACTTGCTTAGAATGAAACCCACACGATTGACGAACAGGATCTTTACCTATTTTAAAAATAAGAAGACCAAGCCAGCCTGGTTCGAAGAGGTGGAAAGTGATCTGCAAGAGATGGAAATTACCTGTGGGGATATTCAAGAACGCAATCCCCTCAGGAAGAAACTACACGACCACCAGGGTTTTCAAGAAAAACCGAAGCTGAAGACGGGAAAGATGTGGACGGAAGAAAGAAAAGAGCAACACCGGCAACGTATGAAGGAACACTGGGCAAAGATCAAAGCCCAGAGAAGCCAGTTGAAATAACGTGGTCCTTAGTTGGCCGATACGATTAAAGAAGAAGAAGAAGAAGAAGTAATACGACATGGATTAAGGAAATTCGTAAAGATCTAGAAATGACCAATATTCAGGAAGTTCAGATTTTAGATAGGGATACATTTTAGACCATTATTCAAAATTTGGAAGGGCTCCAAGACGGAAGAACTGTGAAGACGGGAAGAACAGAAGCAGCAGCACAGCGTCTATATGAAGGAATATTGGAGGAAAAGGAAGCTTAAGACCAAGAAGAAATGAAATGGTAGCGTGATCCTTAGTGGTCTATTCACAAATAATATTATTATTATTAATAATAATAATAATAATAATATTGGTTTTACGTCCCTTTTTGCCAACTGTGGCTTTACAAACACCGTAAAGGGGATCTTTAACGTACCAGTACAATTTACTGACACGGCTCTCTCGCATTTAAAAACCCACAAATGCCAACTGACTATGTCGGGATTCCATCACGGGTTTTAGATACAGTAGGCAATAACGTTACCGCTGCGCTACGCATCCAGCCAACTAATGTGTCGACTGGCGAGCATATAGGATAAAGCTGAGCAACACTGAAAAATTTACAGAGGTCGTGAGAAGCCAGAGTAAGTCTACTTTTGGTGCAGAATGAGTTAATAATGTGTAGACTATCATTTAAATGGTCTCCAGAACATCTTTTTCCTCAGATCACAGATTTTATCAGTAGACAGCCCCTCTCTGCAAAAATATGCCTTAATATCTTAGCATTTCCTCAGGTGACCCTCCGTAAGTTCTCTGAATCTCAGCATTGAAGCTTCACGTCACTGGCTTATTTCTATCTGTCCAGTTCTGATGCACTCACTCCTACGTCCTGCTGTCATGTGTATTAAAAGATTGAAGCCGAAGTAACCTTACAGAGTCTGCATTCTGCAATATAGATGTAGTGTTTGAGATGCAGGACCACAGCATCCGGATTTGTGTAGTAATAATTTAAATGGTCTGATGAGCCCCGGACTGCTACGTCTCCTAGCCGCACTACCACGGTGATATATGTCTGTGATTTTTTCAACACTATTATTTCCACCCAGAATATTTGGCAAGATTAGTTTATGTCAAACTGATTTAAAGGCCATAATTGCAAATATATATATTGGATTAGGAGGATTTTTTAATTGTTGTTTTAAGGGACGGAACTGCGAGGTCATCTGACCCTCTTAACACATGATAAAGTATACACATTTGGAATGGAATTTAAAATTTAGAGGAGGACACCTAAATTTGAAAAGACTGAAAATTAATAAAAAATAAATAAAACTAATAATTATAATATAAACAAAAATTACGGAAAAAGAAAATTCTGCATTCAAAAACGAACAAATCGTTGAGTCAATGTACGCTGGAAAATTTAGATTGCTGGCCCTAACACATTCTCACATATAATGCGGATGACCAGATCAGCAGCCACCGCGTCATCGGCTAATATAAGTTTCAGTGTCATCTGCAAACCAAGATTTCTTCGTAAGTCAGTAAGATCCACACACTCTGTTAAAATGTGGGCCACGGTGAAAACGGCTCCACAGGAGGATCAATAACGTTGGCATACTGAGTATTTAAAAGATCTATGTTAAAGTATTCTCATCATGGTTGTGATCGCGAGAATTCCTGGTATGCTGGCGCAGGTCATAGATGTACCATTACCAAGTGGGAATCAACGAGTCCCTTATAGCTCCGTGAATGGAGGTCGCGGGATTGTGTCTCGATGGATGATGAGGATTATGATAATTATTGTTTTGAGGGGCCTAATAACTAGGTTATCGACCCCTAATGGTTTAGGTGATGTGTAAATGAAAGATGATGACATGAAACCTACAACTAAAACTAACTACTGACTTAACAACTAACTTACATACTAGAAGAAATCAATAAATAAAAAAGGAAAATAATGGACAGAAGGAAAAGAAACGCCCTCAATCCACGAAGAATGAGGATTGAGGGACTTGGCAGAAAGGAGAGCCATGAAAGGCAGAGATAGAGGAGAGGGTCCGTCCCGAAGTCAGTGGAAAAAGAGGGCGAAACGAACCCAGCTCGGGAATCCCTCAGGGTCACCAACTCCCGAACTCACCAGCCGTAAAACATTAAGGGTTAGCACTATCCAGGGAGCACCAGGGGTCCCAATGGTGTCAGACATTTTAAATTTCCAACTTTCATTTGCATGGCCTGCATTATTTGTGCATTACACGATCGATATTAAAACTTATCTCAAATTAAGCGATGAGTAATTGTTTTAGAACTAGAGTATAATCATACTACCCTGGTCAAAATTGCGTCACCCCGGCATCTCGAGAGCCACAGCAGTTAAAGGGGCGTTAAACCCACCTCACTTAATACAACTTGTTCTTTCCACTTCTTCTATATTATTAGGACTCAATAGTGCAATTTATTACACATGTTCCTTACTTTTATTTTGTTAACAATAATAAAATAATAATAATAATAATAATAATAATAATAATAGTAATAATTGAATATTGCACCTTATTATTTTAAATTCTAAGGGATCGCGGATGATGTCAGACGACTTTTTAAGTGGCAGAAGGTTGTACGGTCGGATGCCCTTACTGATAAGACTACCAACCTCATCAAAGGAGTTAGAGGGAGATGAAATGAATGAAGATGAATGAAACTGTGCAAGAAGTTGGGAGGAAGCGACCGTTGTATTTGAAGGTATTTGTCCGAAGTTGCCATTGGTAAACCGCAGAAAACCATCTCAAGAATGCCCGACAGTGAGGTTGGAACATATTCTTCTATCAACTTCAGAGAAGGTTAACCCCATGACCTTGCGCCTTAGCGCTCACACCTATAAAATAATAATAATAATAATAATAATAATAATAATAATAATAATAATAATAATGATAATAATAATAATAATAATAATAATAATAATTATTATTATTATACGCGCTTCTACGTTACCAATATTGTTCATTGTTGATTCCTTTTTGGGGGTTTGGGATATCTTGGTCATCAGCCCCGTGTACTTGGGTGTGTGTTGAACCTTTCTGATAACCTGTGATTCCCTGATGACTGTAAGTAGCTGTATTAGGGACAAGGATGGGGTAGGTGTTTCGGGACTTGCAACAAGGTACTAACACGGCATTCACCAGGAGGGAGTGTGGAAGAACCTGGGAAAATACACACTCAGGATAGCTGCTGTCGCTGCCACAATTCGAACCTTCAATCTCCTGACTTGCTGCAGTTGTCCATCGCATGGCGTAGGCAAGTTATCATTTTAGCTCATATGTGATCAAAAAAAGAATATGTGACCTCGTTCTTTGGATATCTAAATTAAGTTTCATAGGATTACTTTGGTATATCTCATCCATTCAGGGTTAGCTTTTCTAAAAGCAAAGAATATAATGGAAGGATGTCTCTGTCTATTGTATGGCTGTGTGTCATTCAAGGGGATTCTGCAGACAGCAGTGGCTCCTTGATGCGAATATATCGAAGACTCTGTCGTCGCCTACTGGCACATCTCAGGGGAAATTCACAGTGATGGTCCTGTACGCTCAAGCCCAAACAAACATTCGCTTCGAGACCGATATTCCCATTCCTACCTGGACAGTACACTCAGCTGAGTCACCATAGGGATGAGTTAGCTCCCCGCAGCAAATTAATTTGTGGAACAGCTCTGCGGTACACTACATCAAAGACCAATGAAGAGAGATCTAGTTCCATGGTCAATACTTTTAACTCATGCCTGTGCTTGGTTATGAATATTAATCATTTTGATGCCAAGGAATTATGAGTGGTTATGTTCAAAATGTCAAGCCAAGTTTAGTGAAATTACAAGATTTTGATAACAATTCACTCCATATCAAGTAAATACGTATATCTAGAAGGGAATAGATGCTAAATAATTAATACTTTATTTTGATAAATATACGTAAATATTTTTAATTTAAATAGGATTTTTTATATAATTTTGACATCAACTAACTTTAAGTAATATATTTTGTTATTTTCATGCTAGTAATTTTGAATTTCGTGTAAATGTCCCCAGTTTAGAGTAATTCTAACCGATAGTTTTCGTGTACGATCAATTTCTACAAACAAACACGGCTTCAAAGATACACATGCAGGTAGTCAGCTGCCTGCATCCTGTTCAAAGAACACTTATTATTAATCAACTGTAGTAATTCACGGAACTTTAAACTCATTCATATATCCGGAGAGAGAATGTTTCCCGGGTACCCTTGGCTAAAACTGTGGTAGCACTACATGGCTGGAAATAAAAATAAAATGTAAAAAAAAACTGGGCCGATAAATCGATAAAAGGGTTAGAAATGTTTGGTTGTGGTTAACGCGATACGGAAGCCCAGTGGCGTAACTAGGATGTGCTTCTGGAGGGGGATGAGCGGAGACATATCACGTTTTTGATTTTGTGTTTGTTGTTTTCTACTTTCTTTTTGATTTGTTTTAAGGTTTTTGGATTTGTGTTTGTTATCTATTTTTGAATTGTGCTTTTTTGTTTTTGTTTTTGCTTTTGTTATTGATTTTTGCTTTTTCTTTGTGTTTTTTTTTTTTTTTTTTGTTAGTTTTATATTTTTGTTTTTTTCTGAATTTTGCTTTTTGCTTTGAGTTTTTGGTTGTGTTTTGTTTTCTGCTTTGGCAATTTTTGAATTTTGTCTTTTACTTTGTGCCTTTTGTTTTTGGTTTTGTGTTCATTTTTTACTTTTCTTTTGAATTTTACTTTTTGCTTTGTGTTCTCGGTTTTGAGTTAGTTTTCAGCTTTTGCTTTCTTTGAATGTTGTTTCTGTTTTGGTCATGTGTTTGCTTTTGCTTTGCGTGGGGGCAAAATAAGACAATCAATGAAACCTAAGCGATATCATGTTTGACTTCGATACGTTTTACTTGCACCTCTCAATGTGCAAAAGCTCGTAAATGAACAGTTTGGTTAGGCCTAACTCTAAATATTTTCCACAATAGAAGATAAATGTTCTCAAATTATAAACGTGCATAATCTAATCGTTTATCAACAATCCGAAAATTGGCTCTTTCTGTTCAAAATAAAAAAATCATCAATTACGTTTTTTTAATGATTTGGCTTTGGAGGGAGGGGGGGGGGGAGGAGGGCGGGGGACGTTGATCCCCTAATCACCTTCCATAGTTACGCCACTGCGGGAGCCCAATAGATTCGTAGGGTTAATATAAATAATCGAATCCTATAAAACATTAAGTAAAATGAATGAAGAAATGACATACATGTATAAATGCGTAATAAAATGTAAGCAGATAAACCTGTCAAGAGCTTCTATGCCCAAGGTCGCGGGTTCAAACCCAGCCGAAGTCGTCGGATTTTTAAGAGTGTTAAAAATCCCTCAGTATGCCTTCCTTGGGAGGGGAAGTAAAGCCGGCGGGCCCATGCCATACATTTATGGCATGTAAAAGAACCTTCCACTAACTACACTTGTGTGAAGCAAAATTTGTAGGTTAGGTTTGATTAATGCTCTTAAGTTCCAATGTTCGTCACCGGGCAATGGTTGCGGTGGCATCTAGTAGTAGCCAATTTCACAGGTAGGAGTCGTGGACGGTATCATTTGGTAGCGAAAGTAGGAACTACTGTACTTGAAATTATCGTCTGCAGTCCTTACTTGAATTAAAAACAGATAACACACGCTAATACAGTCATCACAATTAACACCGGTTATCAGGCAGATCCTAGACACACCCAAAGTACACGGGGGTACATGACGCGTTGTCACAGCCCCTAAACTAAGGAACCAACCAACCAACCAACCAACCAAACCTGTAAAGAAGATGGCTCTGAAGCCATTTTTCAGTGCTTACAATTTACATTTAACAATTGATAATACAACGTTTCCGTCTGTCAACTGTTTGTTGCTGGGATCTTCATTTCTCAGTCTTGCAACATTGTAGATGTTAAAAATAAATAGTTATTTTTTTAGGGTGCTTAATGCTTTAGTATTTTTTAGTAGCAGTTGCCGTACTTTCTAAGTTTTTGCTGTGCTTCTTGTTTTTGGAGGGTAGAAATCGTTTCTGGGAGTCATTCTGGGGTTTTGTAGAGCAGTTTTGTAGAGCAATGGTGTCTTGAATATTTCGATCTGATGATGCTCATTTGACGAGCGAAACATGTTGTCCCATAGTTTCTCCCTCTTCTGTAGGTCATAACAAACATACACGGTATCTATTTAATCATATGAATTTTATTCAGGTTATTTTTTCGTATGTCCCAGTAATTGGGATTACATTGTGTTGACCGGCTGAAAAGATGCAATATCAATTGTAAAGAGTCAGTTAATTCATTTAGGGGCTTTGTGACATCATGGTTATTTATCCCCATGTACTTGGGTGTATGTAGAGCTTGTCTGATAACCTGTGTTTTGTGGTGGCTATAGTAGTAGTAGTAGTAGTAGTAGTAGTAGTAGTAGTGTGTGTATCTGTAGTGCAGGTGAAGATTGGCAAGGAGGTGGTCGTGGCTTTAAGTTAGGAACCATCCCGGCATTGTCTTGAAGTACAAGTGGGAAACCACGGAAAACCACTTCCATGATTGCTAAGGTGAGAATCGAGCCCACCTCTTCTCAGGTTTACAACACGAGGCTGAGCGGACCCCAGTCAGCCCTCAGACCAGAATTAAATTTCTTGGCAGAGCCTGGAATTGAATCCGGACCTCCGGGGATGAAAGGGAGAACACTCTGTCTCGTGAGGCAGAACTGATGAGAGATAGGTACGATTTCTACCTCAACCATCGTAGAGTTGATTTTCTGTGGTTTCCCCACTTCTACTCCAGGCGAATGCCAGAATGGTGCGTAAATTGAAGCCACGGTCACCTCCTACCCAAATCCTAGCCCCAATAAAAAATTCACATACTAGTACAGCCATCACAACGACATAGGTTATAAGACAGCGGAGGAAGATAGAAAGAAAATTACACAGTCGTAGCTCTCGAAGAATAAGTTCTTAATACCATTTAGAGGCTTGGATCATCTTGGTCATTAGCGCCGTGTACTCAGGTATGTGTTCAATTTGCCTAATAAACAGTGTTCCTGTGGTGACTGTAGTAGTGGGTATACCTGTAGTTATTAGGGTCGGGAATGGCGTAGGTGTCCGAGGACTTGAAATATGGTACTATCCCCGAATTCGCCTGGAGGGAGAGTGAAAAATAACGGGGAAACACTAAACTAAGGATAGTAGCTGCTAACACTGGGATTCGAATCTCTGATCTCCAGACTTGCTGCAGCTGCCCATCGCGATCGAGGGGAACTATTTTCTTCCCCTCGAGGTTACCTCGAAGAACGAGGACCAACTATACTATACAGTATTCTGCCTAGTGGCAGGTCCATGTCTTCGTACAGAGAATTTCTGATGCCAAGGTTCCCGGTCTTCAGCTTCTTCCTTCAGTCTGCTGTAACTCCTTCCATCTTTCATATCATCTACAGAAGATGTTGAATTCTTCTTCCCCGTCCTGTCGTTCCTTTGATCTTCCCTTCAATGACGTCGTGCATGAGCCCCTCATGTCTAAGTATGTGCCCGATCCAGTTGGCCTTCCTCTGAAGAATTGTACTCAGAAAAGTTTTCTCCTCGCCTACTCTTCTCAGTACAGCATCGTTTGTCAACCGATCTGTCCTCTTGATCTTCTCTATTCTCCTCCAGCACCACATTTCAAAACTTTCTAAGTATTTGCTTCACGTCCGTAGGTTCTACCCTTAAAGTGCCCTACACGTGATCCCCGGGTGGTGCTAAGTAAGCAACAACAAAAGGCTGTCAGACTATCTTATAGATCTCCTGACAAAATTGAATATGCATACATCACAGTTTACTGTACCAAACAGTTCTTCTCAGAACTCCTTGTCACGAAATCTTGGACAAGGTGTTAAAACATGCCAATTAAATATTGAAGGTATCAGTCGAACCAAATGTGACTACCTATCTCGGATTCTCCGTGAGAATAATATACATCTGGCGCTTATTCAGGAAACCCACACTAGCAGTGAGGATGAACTCAGAAAAAGAGGCAAGATCTGTGGGTACACAATGGTTGGTGCAACTTATCACAGCGCATATGGTGTAGTAACATATGCTCGTAACAATCTGGAAGATATCCATCTTATTTCTGCTTGTTCTGACAACAACATTCATTCTGTTGTAGTAAAACTGCACGATATTACAGTTGTAAATATCTACAAGCCACCTACAATTCCTTGGCCTGCTACTGTTCTCTCACCTGCGAACCATCCTGCAATTTATGCTGGTGATTTCAACAGTCACCGTGAAAATTGGAAATACGCCAAGAATAATGACTGCGGTGTTGCTCTTTCTGACTGGGCTGATGAACTCAACCTACATCTTATCTTTGATGCAAAAGATCGAGGGACATTCAGATCTGCTGCTTGGAAGAATGAACATAACCCAGATCTATGTTTTGTCTCTAGTGACAACAAGGGCCAATTCCTACCTACAACAAGAAGAGTACTAGCTGACTTTCCACGAAGCCAACATAGACCAGTACTTATAGAAGTAGGGCTATCTATCCACTTAATTACATCATTCCCTCATCCCCGCTGGAACTTCCTGAAGGCAGATTGGGAGAAGTTCTCAACCGACTTAGATAAATGCATCAGGTTTATTCCGGCAAAAAGCAGTTGCTATCAAAGGTTTGTTGGCCTGGTGATTTCTGTGACAAAGAAATACGTTCCAAGAGGTTTCAGAAAAGAGTATGTTCCAGGATGGAATCAGCAGAGTGATACACTCTACAATGAATATCTAAGAAATGGAGACCGTGAAGTAGCGGAGGAACTGTTACGAAGCTTAGATGCGGCACGCAGGGAAAAATGGTCCAAGACTGTTGAAGAGATGGATTTTCGTCACTCCAGTAGAAAAGCTTGGAGTTTACTGCGGAAACTTGGGGGTAGCACACCAATAATAAAAGAGAAATCTAACATTACACCAGATGAGATTGCTAAGCACATTGTCTCAACTTCCAGAATCACTCAGGATGTAAATCACACAAGACTGGTGAAAAGAAAATTAAAGCAACTCAAAGCCTCTTCACCAACTCATTCTGCATACTCTGGACCCTTCACTCATGAAGAAATCAACATTGCCTTGAAGGACATGAAAGCTAGAAAAGCACCAGGCTTTGATGGTATCCATCCAGAGTTCCTCATACAAATGGGAAACAATGCAAAAAAAATGGCTGGCTCGTTTCTTCTCTGATATTCTCCGAACAGGAATACTCCCAAAGCAGTTCAAGAAATCCAAAATAATTGCCATCTTAAAACCTGGGAAACCAAAAGATTTGCCTCAGAGCTATCGACCTATAGCCCTACTTAGCTGCACCTATAAGCTTCTTGAAAGACTGATTTTGAACAGAATCAGCCCCAGTATCACCCAACACATCCCCATTGAGCAAGCTGGTTTCCAGAAAAATCGAAGTTGCAGTGATCAAGTCCTCGCTCTTACATCTCACATAGAAGCTGGTTTCCAACTTCACCAGAAAACAGCCGTTGCCTTCTTAGATTTAACTGCTGCGTATGATACAGTTTGTAGAGAAGGTCTACTGTATAAATTCCTAAAAGTGATTCCCTGTAAATCTATGGCCCAGATTATTGACAATATGATTAACAACAGACATTTCCAGGTTGTCTTGGGATCAAAAATCAGCAAACGAAAGAAGCTAACTAATGGCCTCCCACAGGGTTCAGTACTGGCTCCTCTCCTCTTCAATCTGTACTTATCGGATCTACCAGAAACAAACTCAAGAAAGTTTTGTTATGCTGATGACATAGCATTGGCCACTAGACACCAAAATATGGAAGATTTGGAAAATGTACTTGAAGATGATTTGGCTAAACTTGGAAGATATTTCCACAAATGGAGGCTCCAACCCAGTGCTACAAAAACTGAGGTATCTTGTTTCCACCTGAGCAACATATTGGCTAATACCCAACTCAATGTAAAATTTGAGGGGAAGATTTTCAAATATAACAAGTTCCCGAAGTACTTAGGAGTAATACTGGACCGAACACTCTCTTACAAGCAACACCTCCAGAGCACAGCAGCTAAAATTAGAAGCCGCAACAATATATTGCTAAAGCTATGTGGAACATCTTGGGGAGCTTCTGCCACTACTACAAGATGCTCTGCCTTAGGTCTAGCCTTCTCTGTGGCTGAATACTGCGCCCCAGTTTGGCTCAATAGCCCACATGTCAAACTCGTTGACACCCAGTTGAACAACACCATGAGACTAATCGCTGGTTGTATAAGAACTACACCAGCATATTGGCTTCCAGCCCTCAGCAATATTCTTCCACCCCACATTCGTAGAGAAGTTGCCTTGCTACGGGAGTACTACAAGATCATGGATCACCCTACACTAACTATTCATGAAGACATCCCCTCTCTTCAAATGAACAGGCTCAAATCCAGGAAGCCACCCATTTGTCATGCCCAGAGGCTTGTAAGAAACCATTTTGATTCCAGCATGCAGTGGATTAGTGAATGGACACTAAAAGCTTGTCCTGAGTCGAGCTCCTTCCTGGACCCTACAAGAACATCCACTCCAGGTTCCGATCTGCCTAGGAGGGCCTGGGAAACTCTCAATAGGATTCGGACAAACCACGGAGTATGCAATGGAACTTTGTACAAATGGGGAAAAATGTTGTCTCCTCAGTGTGATTGTGGTGCTCCAAATCAAACCATCCAACACATTACAACTGACTGTCCTCTGAGGGCATATGGAGGGGACTGGATCGACTTCCTGTTGGCGACACCTGACGTGGTCCAATGGATAGACTCATTAGACCTGAGACTGAAATAATAGTGTAAACAGTAAAAATAATGTACAGTAGATTCTAAAGTGATTTTCTTTGTAACTTACTCTGAAATCTTGTATTGCCAAACGATAAATAAAATAATAAATTCCCTTTTTCTCATTGTCCACGTGTCTGCCCCGTACAGTGCAACTAAAGGAGAACAAGGAGAAGGACTTGACGAATCTGAACACTGTGGTGTAGCGGATTCAGAAGTTAAGACCAAAGTTCGAATCCCAGCGGCGTCTACATTTTCACCACTACCGTTCATAATTTTAGCTTAGTAGTTGATCACGATAGATATAGCCAACTCAACAAAATATATTTTTTATATTTACGTGGTGTTCAATAAAATACAACAACAAAACCCGTCCACATTGAAGTGCTTAGTTTTCTTTCAATTAAATGTACTGCTCTTTTCTTAAATTGACACTCAATTGATTTAGCATACAAAATCTCGGAAGAGAACTGGGAGGGAATCGTTTGCCTTTTTCTATTCCGTGACGTTCTATCAGAACGACTGTAAGCTCCAGTAAATCGGGTGCACTTCAAATGATAATGATGACGCTGGTTACTGGAATCCTTGGCTCGAATCCAGCACGTGCAAAGCGCTCGTCGTTATCTGTATGCAGAGCTGGCACAGACTGGTATAAATCGCTCACAACTATCTCTTCCGTTACAAGTCAAAGCCTTAGTCTTTCAGGACCAAATGAAAATAATAATAATAATAATAATAATAATAACACAGTGAGCTCATGAAGGCAATGTGGATCAAGCGAAAAATGAGCAAATGCCAGAATGTAAAATGAGGCTTATCGTGGTCCCTAGTTGGCCGATTAGCGAAATTGAATGAATGAATGAATAATAATAATAATAATAATAATAAACATTAGAGTCTGGATTTTTATTTAATATTATCCTTCAAATATATATACATAAATATACAACAAAGAATCTCAAAATATACACCAAATATGTAATATACAGTTAATTTCACAGGTTTCTAAAAATAGTCTCAAAATTGTTTTATATAAATGGAAAATTAGACAACAATTGTTTGAAAAATTATGATAATTAAAGTCAAGATTATAAAATGGAACTAATTTGACTAAATGGCACATTTACATTTACACACCGAATAGTCGTAATGCAGTAGTTGAAAATATCTGTATTCAGCACTGGTCGCTATCAAGTGAAACGTATAAGCTGTTATTTCCGGCTATGGCAACGCTGTAACAGTTTCAATAACCTTTCATTTCCTATAATATCATTGGCTGGAATGTAAAATTTGAAGTGTTACGAGAATCAATCGCATTTTTATTTGTCTTTTAATTTTTACGTTATGGTCCAGTCCATTGTGCTGTTAATGTTTCATTTTAGGTTATGTAGAGTATGTCATTCCAGTTTATTTACAATGTAGCTCTGTTGCCCCAGAGCTTATTTGTTGGTGAACCAGAAAAACAGTGAGCGCGTAAAATACTCGAACATTACACTATACTATTTTCAGTTAATTACATGAATTTAGGGTTCGTAAATCTGCGTAAAAAGCAGACATTAATACAGACAGGGCCATGGGGCAATTCCATCCAAACTCGTTGAACCTCGATGTAAAAGAAATATGAAAGGTAACTGAAGAACAGAATTTTACTTTACCAAATATACTGAAATTATGTTTCCGGTTTTTCATCCATATGAAAAATCTTCTCAACATGCCAATGCACTTATATCCTTCGGTCACAGAAGCAAGAGCTTGTGTTTCGTGTGGGTTCGAACCACACCAAAATGGCACGAATGTTTATGTTGACTGACAAGACATATTTTGCTGTGAGGTGTTTGCAGGTGGATAGGATGATTATGATATTAATTCCTATTAGGGATTTGGGACATATTGATCATCAATCTCCTGTACTTGAAGGTGTGTTGAATTTGTCTGATAATCTGTGTATTTGTGGTGACTGCAGTAGTCTGTGTAGCTGAATTATAGACCGCAATGTAGTAGGTGGCCCGGAACTTGAATTAAGGTACTATCTCGACAATTGCCTGGCGGGGAAAAAATTAATTACGTATTTTTTATATGTATGGCCTTGACCTGATATAATTAGACAACCCATCCGCGATTTGTTTGTTTATACACTATGTATGATAATAAATACCTTTCATTAGGAAAATAGAAACACCTAGAAATTGTAAGCTCGTTGAAATATCTCGGTATAACTCTTCCGTCTTCAGCCACATCGTACAGAAACCAAGGGAGAGTCCTATGGCAGCCATTACAGATATATAAGGTGCGGTCAAAAAGTAACGAGCCGGAGGCATAATTACAGAAACCAGTACCTGTATGTTAGAAGTATTGGCCCTGGCTGTTGAGGCACTTGTCCCACAGTGACACGAGGCGGTGAATGGCTGTCTCATAAAATTCCCTGGGCTGCGATGTGAACCAGTTCCGCACGTACAGCTGGACTTCGGCGTCCGAGGTGAATCGTTGGCCCCGCAGAGCCCTTTTCAGGGGACCAAACATGGCGTAATCACAGGGAAAGAGGTCTGGACTGTATGGAGGGTGGCCGAGAACCTCCCATTTCAATTTCTGCAGGAGTGCCGCGACTATGTTGGCCGTATGAGGTCGTACATTGTCGTGGAGCGACCACGGCGGCTATGGCGTTCACTGTCACTCGGCGGTCCTGGGTAATGAGTGCATCAACCAGCTGGACGTTGTCGTCGGTAATGCGGGGGGTGCACCAGACCGGGCATCATCGGCTAACGACACCCGTCCTTCCCTGAAACGCTTGTGCCACGCCTTGACCCTTGCAAGGGACATGCAGTGTTCGCCGTACACTTGTGGAATTCGGCGATGAATGTCCATTCCCCCTACTCCTTCCGCTGTCAGAAACCGAACAACACCTCTTTGCTCTTCGTTTGACGCCTCCATGTCACTGACTGCAATGAGACTGGCAGCGTTGGACGATTGATGCATGCTGCTGCTCGCTTTGTATCGTCACGTGACGTGCACGCGTGCCCTCTAGCGACGGGCTGTGACCTTACAATTAGCCGATGTAGTCACCGGTTAGCGCATTCCAGCCTCCGTCTCGTTACTTTTTGAACGCACCTTATATACGATATCAGTGAACCCACTATACTATCTTTAATACAGCTACAACCTTATTTTCCGCAAAGGTCCTTCCAGTATTAACCTATGGTCTGGCATTAATTTGGGAGCAATTAACATTAAAGTTTATAGAAAACGTTTAATCTAGATTCCTGAAAATGATACTAGGAATATCTAATATGTCACGCTCAAGGCTTGCATACGAGCATTCCAAAGAAATCTTCCTAATAGAGGATTTGAGAAATAGACTGCAGCTTCCATCCACAAGGCAAGATCAGAAATTCCTTCTAACCAGACAGATGAAATGGGCAGAGATCGACCCGGACTTTTACGCAACTGATGCCATGCTGAATCAAAGATGGACTGGTCTAAACAACGACCTTAGAAGTGCCTTGAACAGGCTGGAGAGACATCGATTTCACCACAAACTATGCACACGCTCTGGATTTCACGACCCGTACGCACAGTGTAAGAGTGTGTTGTGCAGCAAACAGTGGAAACTCTATCACTTTAACAAAAGCTCCAAGAGAACAAAGTCATTATTGGAATATTGCAAACCCTAATGCTCATTTATGCGGTTCATCCTTACAGCTAATTTGTCATCCCATAGATAACACCATTATGGCCATTTGGCTGAAATAAATTTATTAATTGAAAAAAAAAATGGGTTAAGGTCGATCTTAGTCGGGATCTTTGATCAAAGAGAAGATGTTGTTGTTATTGTTGTTGTTAATTCATTTGAGGGGATTGGGGCATCTTGATCATCAGCCTCGTGTAGTTAGGTGTGTGTTCAACGTGTATGATAAGTTACATATCGCAAACGCTTAGGGTATGTGGATTACAACGCACCAAAGAACGAACTTCTACGGGAGACTAGTTTCGAATTGCAAGCCATTCACATAATCGTTTATTGTGTTGTTTGTCTTATAGATAAGATTCTTAAACTTCAAATATACACAGAAAACATATCTGAATAAACCATATTGAAATTTTGTTGTTGTTGCACAACAGAGTTGAGAGTTGTGAATTTTTAAAGACGACGTTTCCCTCGAACCCGCAATAGAAAGCAACCTTTTACATTACACCTGTCATAAACAATATCAAAATCCCTTTTTTAAAGTTGACTTTGTCAAGGAGAATTATGATGTTATTTGATTTTCAGTTGGCGTTTTGGTTATTTTCCCATTTATATCCAAACTCGTGTATACATAATTTCGGCGCGGACAGTAAGGACCGAGGGCTGGTAATCACTACCACTTCGCAGCCTATTTTGCGCAATTTTAAACTAATATAACCGGGATCTTATTCTAAATACTGTAATAAAATCTTCATCACATATTTGTAAAGTATGCCGGACCGTCATTGTACATTTTAAACATGGTAGTGAAATTGACGTATTTTTAAAATATGTCAAAATAATTTAATTTTGTCACTAGGTAGACTTTTATCATAAAATTACAAACCTACATGTAATAATTTTTTTAGAGAATGAAATACGATAAATGTGACCTACTGACCCTAAAATTATTTTTTAAATAACCAACTAGCCTATTTAGAGAAAAAATATTTTCTTAAAAATACTGTAGCCTATAATTTGTTAATTCATTTTACTATAATATTTTGCTAATATGTTTTGTATATTGTATATACAGTATTTTCAGCTGACATAATATAAATGTTCATCACTTTGAGGATGGTACCGAGAGAAAACATAGAAGTAATCTGAAATCGATCATGAATAGTTGCTGAGAAGAGTGCAGTGTACCTAGAGACCAGCATGCGTGAAATGAAATCAATTTGATTACTGCCTGAAAAAAAAGTTAAGCACCCAGAAGGAGTGGTCCATTATTATCCCATTTCGGTATAAAGCATACCATTGATGTATGCGTAAATGATTAGATCTACAAGGATCTGTAATGTGTTGAAGCCCAGAAGAGTGCATTCGTAATGGCACCGCATTTGTTGTTGATAAGTTATTATCAGTCAACTGCTGTGAGTCGAACAGTTATGCAAGACGTGCAGAGAGGACTATGTACAGTACGAAGAACCCGCGATGCCTCGCAGACGCATTAGACAGCCTATCCATCAATAGACAGCATTTGACAGAGGCCGCATTGTGGGACTGCATGAGGCTGGTTGGTCATATCGTGCAATTGCCAGCCGTGTGGGCCATTCAGATGACACAGTGACCTTATGTTGGATTCTATGGGTACAAGAGGGCACCCACTCACGTCGTGCAGGTTCGGATCAACCAAGAAACACCATATCGAGGGAAGACTCTTGTATGGTGCGTCAAGCAGCATTGCAGGATCCCATAACTTCGGCACCCGCCATGTACGAACATGTACTGGAGACTCTACAACATCCTGTGACTCTCGACGACTCGCATCCGCCGGATTGGGGTCCTATCGCCCCATTCGTCGGTTGCCATTGACACCAGAACACAAACGCCTGCGTTTGTAGTGGTGCCTTGCCCGAGAGGCATGGACAGAGGACGACTAGCGTCGCATCAAGTTCAGTGATGAGCCCGGCTTCTCCATAACCTCCGATGACCATCGTGTGCGGGTTTGGCGGCGTCGAGGGCAGAGGGCAGATCATGCCCATATTGTGGAAAGACACACAGGCGTAATCCTTGGCATCATGGTGTGGGGAGCCATAGATATGCCTTCAGGTCACCTCTAATAGTACTTCGGCTGGCTTTGACGGCACAGCGATACGTCACAGGCATTCTGCGTCCGCACGTCCTACCCCTTTGGTACAGCACCCGGGAACAGTGTTCCAACAGGATAATCACGTCCACACACAGCACGTGTGTCTATGGACTGCCTAGAGCATGTTGAGGTCCTCCCGTGGCCAGCAAGATCCCCGGACTTCTCCATCGTTGAACACGTGCGGGATGACATTGGAAGGATAACCAGCGGGATCTGGAATGACAGCTGCAAGTGTTGTGGACGAACTTGCCTCAGGCTGTTTGACGCCATTCCGAACCCCGGAAGGGCATGCATTGAGGCCAGGTGGAGGGCTGCGACACCCTAATGACCATGCGTCAACATTGCATCTGTAATTGCTAACGGCTTTGTCTCTTTTATCCCATATTCAAATCAGTTCAATAAAGGCACATGTTCTTTCCGCATATGCGTTTTCCTTCACTTCAAACCTTCAACTACACCTTCTGGGTGCTTAACTATTGTTGTCAGGCAGTGTATTTTCAAATTAAAATCGATTCTAGGCCAATCAATTCCATTACCGTTTTTAACATGTACAATGACAAACAGGAAAACTGCACAAATATCTAGTGAAAATATAATCACTGTATGAATAGGAGGCTAGCTGTACGAGTTCAAAATTTCCTTAAAGTTTGCTGCAAAATGGTAGCGATTATCTGCCTTCTGTCCTTGACTTTGTATTCCCCCCTTTAAAACATGGAAATGACTCACGAGCTTTAAAGCTTCCCTTACAACTAAACATGTTAAAATGTCTTTGTAAAGAAACTAACCAGAGAAGAGACGAGGGAATATTTGGGTCAGTATACTGCGCCGTTAATTATACGATCCTTCAGCCCAGAAGTAATTTAATTACAGTGTTCAAGTCAGATCCAGAAAATAGCTGGTCATACTCTGGACGTGGTCGCTATGACAAGATGAAATATCAGGCACTTGGAGCGCAAGAGAGGTAATCTACTAGGGAATGCTACATGTTAAGGCCTGTTTCATGAAGCTCCGTTTATCACTAAAACGAATGTAGGCAGTTGCACAGCCTCATATATTGTACGCCACATCTTCCCACACATTCTGGAAACCATCCCATTAGAGAGCACATAACAGAATTATGTCACAACGATTAGCAATGAAGGAAACATAGACTCATCGTACCCGTCACTTCAGCACGATAACGTTAGTTTCACTTAGGAAGAAGAATAAACATGGAGGTCCTCCCCGTGTACAAAATGTAATAATAATAATAATAATAATAATAATAATATTTAGTTTTGGAAAAAGTGATGTGTGAATGGAGAAAAGAAACTAAATGTATAACCATTGGCAGACGTCTAAAAGACAGAATTCACCTTGATTGCTTAGCTTTCGCAGATGACCTTGCAATCCTTTCAAACAACAGACCGGAAGCAATCCACTCCATTGAAAAAATTGCATGCAATAGCCTCTAGAACCGGACTCCAAATATCATTTGAAAAGATGCAGTTTATAGAAGGCACTAAATCAAGATTTGACAATGATCCACTAATCACCAAATACGGAGTAATTTCCCATGTAGATAAATTCAAGTATCTAGGCAAAAATATACAGGCAGCAGGGTTAAATCAGGAAGCTAACAAAGAAAGAACTGCTAAATTGCAAAGGGCTTACAAAATCACATGGAAAAGATTAAACAAAAGACGTATCTAAAAGAATGCAAAATTACGACACTACAACACAGTCATCAAACCAGAGACATTGTATGCATCCGAAACACTGATAATTGGGGGCAGGTCACAAATGAAAAGCATCGAGAAACAAGAGAGGAAATTTCCCAGAAAAATCCTAGGACCAAAGTTTGAAAATAGAATTTGGATGAAAAAGAAACCACAGGAATTTTTTTCAATCCGCAGAAAAAAAAATCATAGATACTATCAGAAAACGACGATTAAAATTCTACGAACACCTTCACAGAATGGATAACGACAGGCTGACAAAGAGAATTCTAAATCTAGCGCTAACCCTGAAAATCCGCAACAATTGGTTAACAGAAATACATGAAGATCTACAATAAATGGGTATTGCTGAGAACACAATTCCAGATAGAGCAAAATTTAGAAGCTTAGTAAACAAACATAAATTTGCAGATACACCTAAAAGGAAAAATACAGGCTGGACAGAAGCACGCAGAAAGGAACACAGGGAACGAATGAAGAGATATTGGGAAGAAAAGAAGAAGGAACATTGTGCAAAATAAGGTCAAGCGCGCTCCGTAGTTGGGCATAACGATTTTTTTAAAAGTAGTAGCCTAATAATGACCAACTCACTCAGACAATCTGGAATTTCACAAAGCCTAAGGGAACCAATTGGAGGTAGTTCCAAGAATGTGAGAAAGACCTAATGCAAGTTGGTATTGCAGAAAAGGAAGTCCACAACACGTTTGAATTTCGGAACATAGTAAAAGCTATCAAGATTTTAAAGTGGAATCTAAACCCAGGAGACGGTGATGTCCTCTACCAGAAGCACAAAAGAAGGCACTAATCGATGGTCTGAAGAAGTACTGGGAGGATGCCAAAGCCGGTAGAACAACAAGAACTAGACACTGAAATGAAATTGGCTATTAACCTGCAAGCCACGGAGGCTTATTTCGAATGTAAATAATAATAATAATAATAATAATAATAACTGACTCTCGTGAGTAACCTACTGTACGCGTCACTATGAATGGTGAAGACGTCACAGACATCCAGTTCCCGATCGAGAAAACATTATAGGATGTTAGCTTGCCACGGTGGGTGAGTGGATAGCGTGTCGGTCTACTAACCCCAAGATTGCAGGTTCGCTCCTGGCTGTGGTAAGTGATTTTCGAAAGGCGGAAAAAATACGACACGCATGTCATACGATGTAGGCATGTCAAAGAACCCATTTGAATTCAGTAGGCCGTGTTCCTAATGGCAAAATTAATCTCGGGAGTTTCCACCAACACAAAGTTCCTCATTTCTCTACAAGAAAGCGCTATAGTGTTCAATGAGCTTAGATATCTAACCTCCTTGACTTTCATAGTGATTCAAGGAACAACGAAATTCGACATGCAAGCTACCCTCTGGGTGTCAAATTACAAAGCTTGCACCCGGCACCCGAGGCCATACGATATTATTATTATTATTATTATTATTATTATAGGATGTTAAATTTCCACGGCCCAGCTGAGAATCAAACCTGGGACACTTTCGGCCCTGACACCTGGTACGGTTCCTGAGCTGGCGTGGAAGGCGTAACCCACAATGAACTACACAATTATATTAATCAATAAATTAACTACTGTGGGAGAAGTTAATTTAAATCATTCTAAAACTAAAATCACAATTGACAGGGAGAAAGATTTATATTAGGCGTCGTTTCCCATTAATTGTAGTCCGAGGTTTTCTGCAGAAGAACTCAGAACGCCTGATTTCTGGATAATAAACCAGATCACCTGTAACTCAGCATAGCGTAATTATCGCGATAACCATTTGAACTCCCTCCGTGAACGAGGTATATGATATTTAGTGTGGGGTACTTGAAGTATAGGCCTACATACATAAATATAGCAAAATTCAACGAGTTCGACATACAAAAAGGGCGTCTTCTGTGGTCTCGGGTTACGTATTGTGGCTCCGGTCCCAAAGATCCTATGTTGGATTTCCTGCTCTGAAAATAAATTTAATTCTGGTCTAAGAGTTGGAAAGGGGTATAATCAGCCTTGTGAGACAAAACTGAGAAGATGTGCTTTCAATTCTCATGTCAGCACTCAGACCAGAATAACATTTCTTGGCAGATCTGGGAATCGAATCAAGGATCTTTGGGACTGTAAGCTCAAATCGTACCTCGAAACCACAGAAGGATGTGAATACAAATACTGTGTAAAATATATTAAAAACACGGATGTTATTCATCATCATCATCATCATCATCATCTTCTTCTTTCCAAGTATTGGGCCAAGTGTCCCGTTAGGGTCTTGAATTTTCCTTCCATCGCTTCATCGGACGTCCTACAGATCTTGTTCCTCTGGGTTGGTAGCGTAATGCCTCCTTTGGTAGTCTTCCAGAATAATTCATCCTTTACAAGTGACGTTTCCAGTTTTCCTGGTAATTATTGATGTAAGTGATGACAGGTTTCATCTTCAATTTCTTATCACATCTTCATTTCGCTTAAGATCCCATTTTGTATAGCCTACTGTTCGTCGCATGAATTTCATTTCACAAGCTGTCAGTCGAGAGATGTCTTGAGGTCCATGCCTCGCTGCCGTAGCAAATGGTTGGTCTGGCCAAAGTGATATAAATACGTAAGCGAGTGTGTTTTTGCACAAGAGATCGTTTCATGAAGTGATTTATAATTCCTATTGTTCTAGTGTACTTTGCTATTTTGGAAAGATAATTTGTATCCCAGATAATTGAATTCATTTACTTTTAAAACGGATTATAAAGATGACGAACTCAAATGTTATTAACACGGATAATCTCTGCTCGTATTTCCCGTAAACCATACTCGTTCCTTTTTTATGGAAGCATTGTGCTTAAACAGGGTTATTAAAAAAAGCACATCAAATCCCAATCCTGGAAAGAATTTAGATAAATCTTTCGCTTGACAGGCTTTTTGGTGTGTTTATTATGATGCTCAACAGATTTGTACGGCATTACAGATCATGGGTGGAAAAGAGTGGGGGGATGGGGACAATTATTCTGGGTCCCCATTGCTGCTAGCACAAACAACAATTCCCGCTGTGTGTTCTTGTTTTTATTATAAACCGCAGTGGTTTCACATCACAACCGAGACCCTGGCGCTTGCTTTGGTTGTCCCTTCTTTTCCCTTGACATTCTCTCTCACTCCCGCGTGTTGCACTAATCCAAATGCATGGTTGCCGCGTAATAAAGCACGAATAATGAGTGGGTCGGTCGTAGACCATAACTCGTCCTCGTTTGGATTTCAAAACATCCTCCCTTCTCTCTTCTCTGGTGTGCTTTAGAAACAACACAGACGTGTGTGCAATGTGGCTGCTTTTGTACACGCCCCGATTACCAACATTACTGCTTACACACTAACTTCTACTACGTTGCATTTCAGCGAGAATAAATTCTGTTGCTGTGCATGCCGTTCTTTGTATTGAAATTTCACTCATTTAAGTTTGTAATGTTGGCGATTCTTTGCAATGTTATTTCATACTCCATAGTTTTGGTAATGGTGCGCGTGACGTGGTACGCCCTAAAATAAAACAGCTTAAATTTAAAGCTTTAAAGAATGTTATTTAGGAAATTTTCACTATACTGCGTGTTTGAGAAACGAGTACCGTTGACCTTAGCTGCGCTGGTGTTTGTTGACCAGAACAGCTGGAGCCTCGCGGGACGAGGAGAGGGAGGATAGCGGTGACGGAGCACAGTGTCCAAGTGCTGTAAGTCCTGCACTGTCACCACGAAGAGGACAATGATGTCTAAGGCTACTCAATCTGAGTCATATCCTACCCGTACGACTGTACCTGTCACCAGCCCAGGCATGATCATACATTACTTATTATATTACTGTTCTTGTAGCCTATATCATATTAACATTATTTCTTAATAAATATACCCATCGATACTTATTAGGAGGCCAAACAATTGACGTAATTTGAACAATTTTACCTACACATTATATATCTACATCGTATAAAACGAAGTCCCCGATTCTTTGATGTAACGGGTAATCTCGAGAACCACAGGATGGATTTTGATGCGAGTTTCACCATTCTGTAAAGGATTTCTCGGGGAACATCCATTTATGAGAAAAGAAAGACGAGCAGTAACGATTTCAGTGAATCAGTCGAAGAAAAACCCGCCGTCTGTGCGCCTTTTAAGCTTGTGTAAACCGTTAAAAATATCTATGACTGTAAGAATTGTTCAGCATGAAAAATTCTACAGAAACGTCCGCTACATCATATCACTATCTTTAAAGCATCGCTTACTTTAGTGTTTTTACGTTTTCATTTCTTACAACAGTCTCCATTCAGTGGAAATTCAAATTACTAGTTTCGGAGCGATTTTACGAGCTAGTGAGCGAGCCTATCAGCCTAGCCTCGGCCAACATCAAACTGTCGAGTCGTCTCGAGTTAAGACTTCAGAGAAGAGTAGCCTATATGTGTTCGGAGTTTCGCTGTTCATCTCGGTTTTTCTGAATTACGTCTGGTACCTATCAATGCTGTTTTAAGCTTACGCTGTGTAAATCGTTAAAGATACCGGGCGAAGTCGGGGGGGGGGGGGGGGGGGGGGGGTGCTAGTTAAATTTAATTATGTGATTTCAGCTTGTATACCGCTGTCGTATGGAATGAATGAAGCCCCTATCTAGCGGCGAGGATATGAACTGTGCCGGCTGCTGAGGCCTGACGCACTCCTCTGGGGAAATGATTAAATGAATGACAGATGAAATGAAATGATAGTGGAGAGTGTTGCTGGAATGAAGTTTTGACAGGGAAAACCGGAGTACCCGGAGAAAAACCTGTCTGCCTCCGTTCTGTCCAGCACAGATCTCACATGGAGTGACCGGGATTTGAACCACGGACCCAGCGGTGAGAGGCCGGCGTGCTGCCGCCTAAGCCACGGAGGCTTACTTTAAGTGAAATAATTTTCTGAAATTATATTAAAATAAAATGTCATCTAAACATAGAATACTTTCTAACTTGTCCACTGGCACTCGTATCTCAAATGGCCAATACCAGAATTCTCAAAGGAAACGGTTTCGAACATAGCAAATGAGGTTGAAACTTTCGCAGCCCGGGCTCACACGAATTATAATTCCTAATTAATAATTTTTAATAACGTTTTGGATGTTTGCAGGTATAAATTGTTCCTTCACTTTATTAATTCGAATAATAAACGAATTTAATTATTGTTTGGCCAGAAATTTGGAAATCCATAGCAGGACAATCCTGTGGTGTAAAATATCAGTGAAAGCCACAGCAATCAGTTTGATTTTCAGCTCTGCCAAGGAAAATCATTTCACCTTAAAATGGAATTTCGAACATCTTCTCAGTTGTCCTCACAAAGCCGACTGCGTCCTTGTTCTACCTCTATGAAATAGACGAAACTCACAAATATATTTTAAAAAAATCTTTATTATCTATGTAATTTGAATTGCAGCCAATGACCATAGCGGGGTATTTTAATTGAACGCCCGAAGGCTCCACATCAAGTTCAATTTCAAGTAGTTCTAAATTTGGCTACCAGATATGCCACTGTCACTGACACCTAGCGGCGAACGTTGGAACTTGATAGAGCGTCCGCTGTCCTTGGGTAGATCTGATAATTGTTCTCGTACAAAACTGTTGCTTAAGTGACATCGGCCAAAAACGAACGCTTTCAAAGATAATCGCCACTTAAGTGGAAAAAGCAGCGCTTCAATGCGGTTCTCATCAGGAGGGGGTGATTATTTGAATGTTTCGTTTTATGCTTTCTTATTGTGTACTTTAAGTGTATTTAAGAAGTAAATTTCATAATAATAATACTAATACTAATACTAATAATAATAGCCTAATAATAATAATAATAACAGTAGACAAAATTCAGTTCACATGTGTATAATATGAAATTTTGGTTAGGCTAATGCTTTGCATTTCTACCGGCCAAGGTGCACAACGGCCAAATGCACCCTGAGATTATTTTTTGTACGTTTGTTTGACTGCCTGTTTGTTATGGGCGTACGGTAAGGCTGCTGAAGTGAACAACACAAAATCGACATTTAGGAAGATGGCATTTCCAGAAGAAAACTAGGCTATAAATAAATAAATTAATTATAATAAATTAATTAATTATTTCTAGAGAGTGAACAGGTTAGAGATGAAGCTATAAAACGATTTTTTTAAAATTAATTTAATTAAAACGATTGGATTCGAAAATGTTGTCTTTGTAGATTTAATTATGTACATCCGATGAGATAAACTGTGCAGGGGAGGAAGACACTAGTTCATGTTCCTTACCCCCAGACATTAGCAGGTTTTGGTGACTAGTATTTGGTGACCCATTGCTTTCGCTGAACTCTTACCAAATCAGCACGATAGCATGTTCGGTAAGAGGCACATTTTCTTGATGTACTGGTAGCTCCTCAGAACTCACAGGAAATAGTTCGTCTGCTAACCTCGACAGCCTAGTCAATGCTCTCTTCGACCACCAGTCTCGTTAATTAGCGTTGAGGCCCGATAAACTACTTTTGTTTGTACAAGTTCATTCCCTACAGTTTTACTCAGTCTATGATAAGTACGTAAAACTAGTCCAAAATATAGAAAGCAGAGCAGTTATTTAATGGTCAGTTTATAGAGGCTACTTCATTATTCCACAGTCCTGGTGTCCCCAATTTAAAACCGATCATGGGGATACGTGAGAGTATCATGAACCTAAATTTGGATTTTGTTTCGCGATCTTAGTAACTGTATTTTTATTTTTAACGCGTTGGTTGTAGCTGCAACTTGGTTACTTTGAAAAATTAACTTAGATTACCAGATTCCGGAAGTTAATGCTTTAATTGTTTAAAGTGACTCACCCTTAATATTGTTATAAATTGACTAATTTCTGCCACTAAACTGAGATTTTAATTAAAAGTGAATTTTTAGAGGAATTTAACTATGATTTCGCGGTAGAAAATGTATGAGTTCGCAACACTGACACAGATAGTTCCCCTTTCTCTCACCGTACGTACTACACACAGTAGGTCAACCCCTCCCTCGCAAACTTGCTGGTTTATTGATATGCTTTCCGCTTACTACAGCTACAATGTTGATGTACGAAGGTCTACGGTTCATGTCAGGTTGATGTAACGCAGCTTCCTCGTTAGCACATCGTCCATCATGTTTCTTGACGGGACATACATTTCATCTTGCCGGCGTTATCAGCTTTTCTGTTAGCCTATATTGCTGTGATGAAATGCCAACCGCTTCTTACGCTTCGATTTCCTTTAAACTCTTCAAACACAAAAGCTGTATCGCAATTTTAATACTGCTTCGCGGCTTTAAAACAACATGATACCAGTGCAGAGGTTTCAGACATTGCGATTTTACTATAACAGTCACAGATTTTTAATTTTTCGAAGCCATGTTCCAATGTCCCGACAAACTCTTTCTCCTCTCCTTCAAAAATAATTCACATTTAGTACAGTGAGTCCGGGAATGTTCTCCGCAGCGCCTACATGCGTCTGGGAGAGCTAGCTACAGCAGTTACGTTGGTAGCACGGCTGCCGCTTGTAACATACTTTGTACTTAGTATAAAACAAAGTCCCCGATTCTTGAATATTACGGGTAAACTCGAGAACCATTGGATAGATTTTGAAGCGGTTTTCATCATTCTGTAAAGGACATATCGAGTATGATTTCTGTAGAAAATAATTTATTTATGATCAAAGGAAGCCGAGCAGTAACGATTTTAGTGGAAAAGTCGATAACATACCTGGCGTCGAGCGCTTTGTAAGCTTACGCTGGGCAAACCGTAAAAAATATCTAAATACTATGAGTGTAAGAATTGTTCAGCATGAAAAGTTCTACAAAAAAGTCCGCGAGAGCATAATATGTCTATCTTCCATACATCGCTCACTATAAGGGAACAACTGAAGCTTGTCTCTTACAGCTCTATGTGCTGTCGACTTAGAGATTCCTGTTTGTTGAGATAATTTTCGTGTTGATTTACTTGGACCACGCAGCATTATATCGGAGATTTCATCAAGTTCTCCGTCTGTTAAAAGCGTAGGCCTGCCTGTTCCCGGTACATCGTGAACTGAGCCAGTCACACGAAATTTACTTACCAAATCCCGAACGGTATCATGGTTTGGACACTTTGAATTAGGAAACCGCGACTGAAATCTTAATTTTACATTTTCTGTAAACCGATCGCCTTCGCGAAAAACGTATTCCACAACAACAACAAAAAAACACCTCTCTCTTCAGTAATAAACATTACCGCCTGTATACTGTTGCACTCTTCCAATAATCTATCTAAACGCTCGCTGACTGTTATACACGCTGGAGACATGCATGCTGGCGCGCTTATCGCGAAATACATCGACAGCTCACACGGGGAAGTCCCACTTTGAAGGACACAGTGCAGTGCAGCCAACTAAAACTCATGACTCAACCACTCACAGCTGCACGTACCCACTGAGGAGAACATTCTCGGGCGCCCTGAATTATATTTTGCACGAACATAAAATAACAATATAGAATTTTGGAAGCCTCTATAAGGATGAGGAAAGCTGTAAGAGCTCTCCGCTCTCGCAGTAAAGAATGGCAAATGCGCTTTATACAAGGGGATGTAGTGCATGGTTTTCTACTCATGCGGCGATCCGGGCATGGTCGCCAATAACCTATTGAAAAGCCTGGAATTTGCCTGAAGTAAAGTAGGAAGTAAGTAAACACCACCTCTATTTCTGTTTCGCGGGCTTATAGGCCGTGTTCTAAGGACATTTTGTCGTCCTAACCTGTGAACATGCTGAATGCAGTCTTCAGCGAAACGTCAGGACAACAAAATGTCCTTAGAACACGGCCTATAAGTCCGCGAAACAGAGATTCCTATTTCAACGCCGGTCGTGAGAGTCTGAATTTTTACCACCTCTATTTATTTATTTATTTATTTATTTAGCGTATGGCTTTACAGATACAATATGTACACAGATGATAATTAGTTTAGGTAAGGAAGACAAACTATATATTTATATCTAAATTGTAACCCATGAGCAAAATCAGTGACGCTGCCACTGTACTTTCTTTTAGGACACTTGGTGATTATATGCCGGATGGTCTGCTTAAGGTGACCACAATAACAGTTAGATGAAGAAATTATTTTCCATTTATAATGGAAGTCTGCACAGTTGCCATGACCCATACGAATACTGTTGAGAGTTGACCATGTTTTCCGAGGAAACTCAAATCCAGGTGGCAGCGATGATCCAATGTATGGTAAGGTTGATTCAGGCCTAGTATCCTGTAGCGGCTTCGGAGGCGAAGTTGGTAGCATGCTGAACTGCTGTGCCCAGGATAACGGGTTCAAACCTGGTCGAAATCGTCAGATTTTTTAAGAACGTTAAAAATCCCGCAGTATGCCTTCCTTCGGAGGGGAAGTAAAGCCGGCGCGGCGGTCCCATGTCACAGATTTATGGCATGTTAAAGAACCTTCCACTAATTACACTTGTGTGAAGCTAAATTATATATAGATTAAAAGTTTGACTGACGTTCTTAGGTTCCTACGTTCGTCGTCAAGAGCCGACATCTGGTAACTAAGTTCAGAACTAGTTGGTCGTTGACCGTGGCGTTTGGCGGCAAAAGTAGAAACTACGGTACTTGAAAAAAATCAATGTCTGCAGTCCTTACTTGAATTAAAATTAATACACTAATACAGTCATCACAATTAACACCGGTTACCAGACAGATTCTACACACACCCAAATTACATGGGGCTACATGACCGCGTTGATGCAGCCCCTAAACTGGGGAACCAACCAACCACCTAGTATCCTGTCTTCCCTGCCATTCTTTAGTTATATTGAAGTGGGTCTTCTCCAAGTCTATTGCAGTCCTTGTTGATGGATTTCGAGATTGTGGACAATTCAGACGAACATAGCAGTGTCAGAGTGTATTATTGGTATTTGTGGGTTATCCATTATTTTCTTGAACTCCCTGAGGAGAGAGTTTTTACGTCGAAGATCTGGTGGAGGGGTTGTGGCTGAGGATAGGTAGACAATGTGTAGGTGTAGACCTTATTGTGCCACTGATTAGGTGCATGGTGGTATTGAGCTGGGTATCTATGAAGTTAGGGTGAGTCTAACAACCAAACTGGGAATCTAACCCACTTCTCCACAGTTTTTCCATGTGAGACGGTACAGAAGTGTAGAAGCTCCGCTTCAATATCTATTGGCACGCCCTAAGTAAAACAACTAACATCGTCCAGCAAGAAGCGCTGAATTCTGATGAGGAAACTCCTCTTCTCCAAATGTCTTAGCATGTCGTGCCATGGTTCTTACGAACCTGTCTACAGCGGGTGTCCTTAGCTAGTTAAAAATAAACTCAAAGTGGGAGTGAGAAGATGGCTTTATCGTATATAACTGGTGACAGGTGAAGAATGACTTATAACCGGATGGCATGATCAGGTGATGACATATAAATGTTCTGTTCTCTTTATATCTGTCAGCAGTGCTCCTAACTCAAGACTCGCGTGCGACTAAAAGAGGATGTGACGTCTGTAGCATGCAAATATTGTGTTTCCATAGCAATGTTGAGTGTAAAAGTGTCGTCCTGTGCAGCCGTGATCAAGGGAGCTGCCCTACATTAGGCTCGGGGCAAGGACGTGGGAAGCGGATAAATGGGGGCGTAATATAGTACTGACTGCCATTGGGGGAGACAGACATCAAATCCACGGTTGGGGATAACGCAGTCATTAGTAGCCGTTACTTTTGTGGTAACGAGGGATGTGGTTGGTTTGTTCCTCAGTTTATGGGCTGTGACTACGGGGTGATGTAGCCCCGTGTAAACTTGGTGAGTGTAGAATCTGTCTGATAACCGATGTTAATTGTGATGGCTGTATTAGTGTGTGTTATCTGTAATTCAGGTAAGGACTGCAGACGATCAATTTCAAGTAGTTCCTACTTTTGCTACAAAATGCTACCGTTAACGACACCATCCGCGAACTCAGCTACTAGATGCCACCGCAACTGGCACCTGGCGACGAACGTTGGAACTTAGTAGAGCGTTAATCAAATCTAACCTACAAATTTAGCTTCGCACAACTGAAGTTAGTGGAAGGTTCTTTTACATGCCATAACTCCGACACGGCCCGGCGGCTTTACTTCCCCTCCGAAGGAAGCCATACTGAGGAAACGAGGGAGGTAACTACGTTATTGATTAACTGAAATAGAAGTGGCACGTCGTGTATTGTCATCCTGCTTCAACGACAACTCAAATCTGAAGCTCCGTCAAAGGATGGCTAGAACTTAAGTTTGGTGGACACTTGGAGGCTATATGGTATGGGGCTATCCACATATTACGTAATCACAAAGCGGGGGTAGGTTCGATGCTTGATCACGTTGATGACGTGCGAGGAGGGGAGCGGGGATGGTCGTGTAAACGAAATGATTACGTAATCACTTAAAAAAAATACATAAATCAACTCATTTTACGCTCTACCCGGCTTTCGAACCGAAAGGCGCGAGCGAAGTCAAAGATATTCAGATCATAAAGAGGGTCAAAAAATATTTTTGAAAAGAAAAAGTAGGTTAGGCCTAAAACTTTCGTCAATTGTTCGTAAATTTCATTTTGTCCCCGAAGCACTGCAGCGTTATATATTTTACAGCAATTGATGTCCCTGAGTCTTTTATATTGTGTTTCTTGTTTCACTTATTTATTTATTTATTTATTTATTTATTTATACAGCTACCTGGGTGACGTCAGCAACAACCGAAGAAGCCATCTCTGCCTTTGAGAGGAAGGTACTTCGAAAGATTTATGGACCTGTTTTCAATGCCATGGAAGGTAAATGGGAACGAAGAACGAAGGATGACCTATATCAGTGGTTTGGAAAACCACAAATTGGCCGAGTACTAGGACAGAAGAGGTTACAGTGGTTTGGCCACATCTTTCGAGCTAATGAATCCATCCAAAACCGAGTCCTTTATTCACAACCTGCTGGAAGACGCCCATTGGGACGTCCCAGGACGCGATGGAAGGATCAAGTATTGACAATACTTCAGCAAGTGGAGCCGAATGCGGGGGAAGATGGAGCTAGAGACCGGCAGCGTTGGAATGCTATCTGTATTAGATACCTCCTCCTTCGTGACTGATTCCTTTGTTACCTCTTTTTCTCGTCTTTTTCTTTCTTTTGTTCTTCTGTTGTAGGCCTTAAATGCCCATACATTCAATAAATGATAAATGATGATGATTTATTCATACAAATAAATCGTGACGGAATCACAAATATAAGGTATTGCTTTGTCAACGGGGGATGGTCAGAATAGACCATAAAGTGATAACGTAATACAGTATGTGGACTGCCCCTGACCATTCAATAGACATCATCATATGCTGTAGCTTGGATAGCGTGTTGGTCTACTAACCCCAAGATTGCAGGTTCGCTCCTGGCGTGGTAAGTGATTATTGAAAGGCGGCAAAAATACGACACGCATGTCATACGATGTTGGCATGTCAAAGAACCCAGGCCGTGTTCATAATGGCAAAATTAATCTCGGGAGTTTACGCCAACAGAAAGTTCCACATTTCTCTACTAGAAAGCGCTATAGTGTTCAAGGAGCTTAGATATCTAACCTCCTTGACTTTCATAGTGATTCAAGGAAAAACGAAATTCGACATGCAAGCTACCCTCTGGGTGTCAAATTACAAAGCTTGCACACGGCACCCGAGGCCATACGATATTATTATTATCATATGCTGTTCTATACTTAAATGGCTCATGCTAGTCGTTTAAGTACCATTATGAAGCGTTTTCTTTTAACAATTTTTGGTTCTGATACGAGCAATTAAGTGATAAAAATGGCTCCTCGTTTCTCTGTTTGTTAGACCATATGGCAGCACGGCATGTGTTGGGTGAAATGCTTCTACAGTACAACAAGAATGGCAGCAATGGTGAAATTAAGGCACACACATTCGTGCACCACCTGCCACAGGACTATACAGAATGACATCATTTAGACACCACTTAGATGGAGTAACATCTGCTCAAATTCGAGCCACTGTAGCACCCGGTGTTATAGGCTGCTACAAACCAATGGTAATCGTTCGCGTGAATGTAGTTTACTATCCCTTATTACTATGCCCAGATAAGTGGAAATGAGATACATTTCTGTAAGCTAAAGTGTATGGAAAATAACTAGGGAACAATAATGCTCAGGAAATCCGATGCCCCTAGCTCGTAAGTAAAGCAACAATAGTTTAATTGCGGCAGTCAAAATAAATTCAAAACCAGTACCAAGTGCTAGGCACATGGCATGCGTGGTCCGTGACTGGCTGCGAGGTGCAGCGGTAACGCTCTCGCCTGCCTGGGTTGCAGGATCGAATCCTGGTGTGGTAGGTTGACATTTGAGGATGAGAAAAAGTGAGGGAGCCATGTCAGTACATTTACTGGCAAGTTAATAATAATAATAATAATAATGTTATTGGATTTACGTCCCTTTTAACTCCTCTGGCTTTTAGAGACGCCGGGGTGCCGGAACTTTGCCCCGAAGGGGATTTTTAACGTGCCAGTAAATCTACTGACACGGCTCCCTCACATTTGCTCACCCTCAAATGCCAGCTGACTGCGCCAGGATACGAACTTGCAACCTTGGGCCCAGCAAGTGAGAACGTTACTACTGAGCCACGCAGCCAGCCTACTGGCATGTCAAAGATCCCCTTCGGCGCAATGAACAATTCATTGAGAACGTTGCACTTAAAGGAAAAATACGATGAACATCCATTATTCCAGGAACACCCTGGAATTCAATGAAAACTTGAGAAAAGTGTCTTCAATTCCTTGTTTAGTCAGCCTCATCAATGTAGCACTAAACAGTGAAGAAACAATTACCACTGTAATGGCCTAGTAGAGCCCTGCGCGGATAAACAGAACGTTATCCGCATCCGCTCCGCATCCGCACAACAGTTATCCGCATCCGCCCCGCATCCGCACAACTGTTATCCGCATCCGCCCCGCATCCGCACGACTCTTTTTCCTCATTTGTTATCCGAATCTACTGACATTACAATATTATTTTTTATTAGATAAAGCATAAATTACTAAAACAACATATTTAGAATTTGAATGAGATTAGCTCAAATCATTATCTTACATTTGTCATGAAAAACACATACCGATAAAATATATGTCATACACATCCGGGTCCTAATAATGATATGGCGCTGGTTTTGCCGCTTAGTTCGAAATATGGAAGGGCGGTCATTGCAGTGGTGAACACGGAATAAGGTTTTCATTGACATACGAAATACCAGTTCGGATTTTATTCTAAAAACTATCCGAAAAATTTCTCCAAACATTATCCGCAGCTTATCCGCTATCCGCACAGCCATGCAAACTATATCCGCATGGCGAAAAATGATGCGGGTATCCGCGGGTTTATCCGCGGATACCCGCATCCGCGCAGGGCTTTACATATGAGCTATTTACAAAAATGCCTGAGGTTTGCTTAAGACAAGGTCCTTACAGCTCTTTGTTGCTTAGTTACTACTCTGCAAAGTTGCGCTTTTATCTGCGGCATGCAATTGGCAACTACTGTATATCAATACAATAATAAATATTAACATAATATACCATCCCCGTAAGGGAAACTTGCTGTCAAAATGCGCCGGTTCTCGTCCGATCACCGCAGTTAAGCAACATTGGGCGTAGTCAGTACCTGGATGGGTGACCGCTTGGGAACATTACGTGACGTTGGCTCAAAAACCATTTTTTCCCGGCTAGCTCAGTCGGCAGAGCACGAGACTCTTAATCTTGGGGTCGTGGGTTCGTTCCCCACGTTGGGCGCTAAGCCTCCGTGGCTTGGGCGGCAGCACGCCGGCCTCTCACCGCTGGGTCCGTGGTTCAAATCCCGATTACTCCATGTGAGATCTGTGCTGGACTAAACGGAGGCAGACAGGTTTTTATCCGGGTACTCCGGTTTTCCCTGTCAACATTTAATTCCAGCAACACTCTCCACTATCATTTCATCTGTCATTCATTTAATCATTGTCCCAGAGGAGTGCGTCAGGCCTCGGCAGACGGCACAGATCATATCCTCACCGCTAGATGGGGGCTTCATTCATTCCATTCCTGACCCGGTCGGGGACTGGAAGCAGGCTGTGGATTTTCATTTTCTTATTTTCTCGAGAGAAAATTTGAAGTTACTTCGTGAGAACTTTGCTCCCTCAGTTTACGAAACCACTGCTCGGGTGAATTATAACTGTTTGTAAGAAGATTACGTTTTCATTGTCTGCAACGGAATTGAAATCAATCTAAAAAATTTAAGTCGATGGATTGAGTGGCTTCAGAGATATTAATAATATTAATAATAATAGGCCTAATTTAATACACTTTAATACGGAGAATTTCAGAATCTATAAAGGCAAACCTGCCATAAAAGTTAGAGGCAAACTACCACTCCTGGGAACCGGTTTCGCCATACACAATTCCGTACTCGACTCAGTCATCGATTTCTCTTCTCCCAACGAAAGAGTATCTCTGCTCTCAGTAAAGTCAGCCAATAGAGCTTACACACTGATCAACGTCCACGCTCCCATAAATCAACTCAACAAATCCGATCCTGAAACTATGGACAATTTCTGGGAAACTCTCGAAGAAACAACCAACAAAATACAAAGGCACCATGTGAAGATCTTATTGGGCGATTTTAATGCCCAGTTAGGTAAGGAAAGAAAATTTAGTGATACCACAGGCCCCCATACTAAGCACGAATGTACCAACGGGAATGGTGAAAGACTAATTGGCTTCCGCAGAAACTTTGAAATTAAGATCATGAGCACACAATTTCAAAAACCTCCGCACAAGTTAACCACATGGAGATCACCCAATATTAGACAGGGTGAATACCAAATTGACCATATCGCAATTTCCAAGAAAAACACAAAATAAATTTTAAACGTCCGAGCTCACAAAGGCGCCTTTGAATCAGACCATCATCTTCTCCAAATTAAGACGAAATTCCAACCCAATAGAAAGCAAAAAGGCCCACCCAAAAATATCAAACCAGATCCAGAGTACTTGAAACTCCACAAAGAAGAAATCATAATGCAAATTAATCAGGAGACATCAACAGACTGGCAGAAAATAACGAAGAAAATTCAGGAAGTCATGAAACTAGGACAACATCCTCGCAGAAGAAAACATCGTTGGTGGAACGCAATTTGCGATCGGCCAGTTGACAACTGAATGACTGCGTGGAAAAAGTTTAACAGTCACAAAACTGATGAAAACTGGGAGAACTTTCTTAAAACCCAAAAATATGCCTCCAAAATAATTAGGAAAGAAAAACGAGGATATGACAACAACAGACTCCTTGAAATCCAGCAGGATTTCACCCAACATAATACTAGAAACTTCTACAAGACGTTTGGAGAATACTTAAAGGGATATCAGGCGCCCAGCATGTGCTTCAAAAAACCCGATGGCACGTTGGAAACTAACGCGAAAGAAAACTGTAAAATATTAGCCCAATACTTCAACTCCCTTCTTAACTGCGAACCACCCCAAGAAAAACTTGCCTTCACTCCTCCGGTTTCCACACACCCGGACTCACAACCCCCTGACCTAGAAGAAATTCAGGAGATCATCCAAAGGCTCAAAAATAACAAAGCACCAGGAGAAGATGGGATCATTGCTGAATTCTGGAAACTGAACGATCCTACACTTACGCAGAAACTTCATCACCTTATTTCAGACATATGGATGATGGAGCGAATACCAGAAGACTGGAAATGTGCTCTAATTCATCCGTTACACAAAAGGGGTGATAAAACAAACAAGAGTAATTACAGGGGAATCTCCCTGCTCCCTATCTTATATATAAAAGTGAAAGTCTGTATGTATGTATGTGGGTGGGTTGGTTCCGTATACAAATCTACACCGTTCCACCAATCTCAACCAAATTTTGCATACACATAGTTTAGGACCCAGAAAGAACCGCTGGCTACATGAATTTTTGATAGTCTTTCTCATTCTTCTGATTTAGGCCCTTTTGCACTCGAGCAAAGGCTAATAAATTCATAAAATATACTCATGAAGGAATGGCAAGGCAGATAGTTTCCATGGCAACATAGCTCAAGTCGAGACACGGCCGACTGGATGCCAATTGCGCTCTGCACTACCGGTATAGAAAATGAGGAGCTTTACTTGAAATCCCGTTAGTTACTCAACTGATCACACAGCACTGTCAACCGCGTATAGCATAACAAAGACTTGACACTATCTACTAGATATATGTCAAATACCACTCACTCGCTCACTCACTCACTCACTCACTCATCACGAAATCTCAGAAACCACCCTACGGATTGGAATGAAATTTGGTATGCAGTTTCCTCAAGGGCCGCAAACGCCCACTAAGAAAGGATTTTTGGATATTCAGGTTCTAAAGGGGAGTTAAGGGGGTAGACCTGCATTTCATTGAATAGCAATATCTCCCGATTGGTTTCATTGGGGAATGTGATACTCGGCATATAAACTCATCATTAAAAATAAAAAGACATATGTCTGAGGGTTTTTCGATGTGGTGTATATTATGAGGTGAAAGGGGTGAAAAGTGGGGGTTGAAAGATTTCTAACGGAGCCTGTATCTCTTAAACGACATAGGCGAGGAGTTTGAAACTCAGCGGAATAAAATCAGCATAAAAATAAGTAATTAGGTGTTTGACCGTTTTTTCATAAATCCAATTTAAGGGGCCCATGGGGAGGGGTGAAATTCTGGGGGAAAAGAACAGGAAAGAAAGTGTCCTAACCGATTGATCACTCGCTCTTCAAACTCAGGGGGAAAAACTGCTTAAAAATAAGTAAATGTGCGTTCGACAGTTTTTTTGATAAATCAAGGGGTTCATCGGGAGGGGTGAAATTCTGAAGAAAAAAAATTGAAAGAAAATGTCCTGACTCACTCATACACTCATCATCGCCCAGCCAAAAATATTGAGGTTGGAAACATGGCATTTTCGGGATATGTTCGTTGTATGTCAAAACCATACGCAAAGGGAGGATTTTTGAATATTCAGGTTCTAAAGGGGTCTTAAGGGGGTTAAACCTGCATTTCATTGAATAACAATATCTCACGTGTGGTTTCATTTGTGGATGTGATACTCGGGATATAAACTAATCATTAAAAATAGCAGACATACCGGTATGTCTAAGGGTTTTTCGATGTGGTGTATTATTATGACGTGAAAGGGGTGAAAAGAGGGGCTTGAATGATTCCTAACGAAGCGTGTAGGCCTATCTCTTAAACGACATAGGCGAGAAATTTGAAACTCAGCGAAAAAAAATGAGTTTAAAAATTAAGTAAATCGGCGTTCCACCGTTTTTTCATAAATTAATTTAAGGGGCCAATGGGGTGGGGTGAAATTCTGGGGGGAAAAAGGAGAGAAAGTGTCCTAACTGACTGACTAACTTACTCACTCATCAACCTCAGGGGAAAAAGACAGCTTAAAAATAAGTTAATAGGTGTTCAAGCTTTTTTTCATCAATCCAATTTAAGGGGCCCATGGGAAGGGGTGAAATTCTGGTAAAAATAATTGAAAGAAAATGTCCTGTCTGACTCACTCACTCATCACGCTCAGCGAAAACTATTCAAGGTCGAAACATGAAATTTTGGGAATATGTTCGCTGTATGTCGAAAACTTCAACTAAGGAATGATTTTTGTATATTCGGGTTTTAAAGAGGTGTTAAGGGGGTAAACGTGCATTTCATTGAATAACGATATCTCCTGAGTTGTTTCTTTGGGTATGTGATATTCGGTATATAAACTAATCATTAAAATAATCAGACATATGTCTAAGGGTTTATCGATGTGGTGTATATTATGAGGTGAAAGGGGTGAAAATTGGGGGTTGAGGGATTCTTAATGGAGCGTGTATCTCTTAAACGACATAGGCGAGAAGTTTGAAATTCGGCGGGAAAAACAGCTTAAAATATAAGTAAATAGGTGTTCGACCGTTTTTTCGTAAATCCAATTTAAGGGGCCCTTGGAGAGGGGTGAAATTCTGGGGGAGAAAACAGGAAAGAAAGTGTCCTAACTCACTCACTCATCAAACTCAGGGGGGAAGAACAGCTCAAAAATAAGTAAATAGGTGTTCGACCGTTTTTTTTTATCATAAATCCAATTTAAGGGATTCATGTGAGGGGTGAAATTCTGAAAAATAATTGAAAGAAAATGTCCTGTCTGACTCACTCACTCATCATCGCCCAGCCAAAATTATTGAAGTTAGAAACATGACATTTTGGGGATTTGTTCGTTGTATATCGAAAACGTCCACTAAGGAAGGAATTTTGGATATTCAGGTTCTAAAGGGGTGTTAAGGGGGTGGACTTGCATTTAATTGAATAACAATATCTCCCGATTGGTTTCCTTTGGGATGGGATACTCGGCATATAAACTCATCATTAAGAATAAGAAGGCACATGTCTGAGGGTTTTTCGATGTGGTGTATATTATGAGGTGTATGTGTGAAAAGTGAGTGTTGAAGGATTCTTTAGGGAGCAATTATCTCTTAAAAGACAGAGGCAAAAAGTATGAATCTCAGGGAGAAAAATCAGCTTGATAAAGTAGTAAATAGGTGTTCGATTGTTTTTTCATAAATCCAATTTAAGGGGCTCATGGGGAGGGGTGAAATTCTGGGGAAAGATGTCCACTATGGAAGGATTTTTGGATATTCACTCATCATCCCCCAGCAAACCTATTGCAGTTAGAAACTTGGGGATATGTTCGTTGTATATCGAAAAAGTCCATTAAGGATGTTTTTTTGGATATTCATGTTCTGAAGGGGTGTTAAGGGGATAAACTTGCATTTTGTTGAATAAAAATATCTCACGAGTTGTTTCATTTGGGGATGTGATATTCGGCATATAAACTAATCATTCAAAATAAGCAGACACACGCCTAAGGGTTTATCGATATGGTGTGTATTATGAGGTGAAAGGGGAGAAAATTGGGGGTTGAAGGATTCTTAACGGAGCATGTACTGTATCTCTTATTCAACATAGGTGATAATTTTGAAATTCAGCGGAAAAAAGCAGCTTAAAAAATAAGTAAATAGGTGTTCGACCATTTCTTCATAAATCCAATTTAAGGGGCCCATGGGGAGGGGTGAAAATCGGGGGGAAAACAGGAAAGAAAGTGTCCTAACTGATTGACTCACTTACTCACTCATCAAACTCAGGGGGAAAACAGCTTTATATAAGTAAATAGGTGTTCGACCGTTTTGTTTTTTTCATAAATCCAATTTAAGGGGTTCATGGGGAGGGGTGAAATTCTGAAAAATAAATGAAAGAAAATGTCCTGACTGACTCACTCATTCATCATCGCCCAGCCAAAATTATTGAAGTTAGAAACATGAACTTTTGGGGATATGTTCGTGGTATGTCGAAAACGTCCACTAAGTAAAGAGGTTTGGATATTCAGGTTCTAAAGAGGTGTTAAGGGGGTAAACGTGCATTTCATTGAATAACAATATCTCACGAGTGGTTTCATTTGGGGATGTGATACTTGGCATATATTCTAATCATTAAGAATAAGCTGACACATGTCTAATGGTTTTTCGATTTGGTGTATATTATGAGGTGAAAGGGATGAAAAGTGGGGGTTGAAAGATTCCAAACGGAGCGTGTATCTCTTAAACGACATAGGCGAGGAGTTTGATTTTCTCCGAGTTTCAATCAGCTTAAATATAAATAAACGAATAAATAAGTTAATTAAAATAAGTAGGAGTTCGACCGTTTTTTCATAAATCCAATTTAAGGGGCCTATGGGGAGGGGTGAAATTCTGGAAGAAAAACGTCCACTAAGGAAGGATTTTTGGATGTTCACTCTCATCGACCAACCAAAACTATTAAAGTTAGAAGAAGGGGATATGTTTGTTGTGTGTCGAAAAATTCTACTAAGGAGGGATTTTTGGATATTCAGGTTCTAAAGGGGTGTTAACGGGGTTAAACATGCATTTCATTGAATAACAATATGACACGACTATGACGCGAGCGAAGCGAGGCTAAAAATGAGTTGGCGTGTGTCTGTGTATTACTCAATCACGCAAGAACCACTGGTCCGATTTACATGAATTTTACATGGAAGTAGCTGATTTACCTGGTTAACATATGGGCTACTTTTGATTTCAATACTTTGCACTATTTAAAGATGGCGACCATTTTAGTGACGTCACTACACCCTTTGGTTTCAAACTTTCATATTTCCATTTCAAATAAAAAGTGAACGCTAAGAAATAGCAAAATTTTGATGGCATATACGAGGTTTAAAATTACATTTTCTATCCGAAAGGTATCTCCAACGGTTAGCGAATAAAACCTAAATTTGTGCTATAAAACACGGTCAACGCCGAACGGTGTAGTTGGACAAAATATTCCATCCTTAATCTCCCTCTGCGCAGTACCTCGCCTATCCCCTGGTTTAACTGTCACCTTCACATTTTAATTTATTTATGACACGTAGCGAAGCACGGGTATTTCAGCTAGTTGCTTATAAAATCCTCTCCAAGGCACTTTTAAACAGGCTAGAACCCCAGGTGGATCCGCTAATTGGTGAATACCAAGCCGGATTCAGAAAAGGGCGATCATGTGCTGAACAGGTGTGGAGCTTAAAAACAATATTACAAATGAGAAAATGTAGAAATACAGTAATAACATTCGTCGACTTCAGAAAAGCATATGACTCTGTAGACCGCGAAACCCTTTTTATGATCATGAAAAATTCGGGATAGACAGAAAGACCTGAAAAATCATTGAACAGACCCTTACAGGAACTATGTCCAAAGTGAAATTCATGGGTGAAATATCGGAGCCCTTTCTCATCAAAACTGGAGTTCAACAGGGGGACGGATAATCCCCAATGCTCATTAATATTGTTCTAGAAAAGATCATTAGGAAATGGGAACCTCATGTAAAAGGCATTCAAATTGGAATCAAAAAAGAGAACCGTCTTACAGTCAAATGCCTCGCTTTTGCGGACGATATTGCCATTATCACTAACACCAGACATGAAGCCATACACGCAGTGGAAAAATTACATGAAATTGCTCAAAGAACCGGACAACAAATTTCTTATGAAAAAAAAAACCACCATATGGAAAGACGGCCAGAAAATAACTCTTCTTTAATCACACAATACGGTAAAATAACACAAGTCCCCCATTTTAAATACCTTGGTGAAATCATACAGTCCTCGGGATTAAACCGAATCGCCAATGAACAAAGAATCACCAAACTACAGAAGGCCTACAAGCTAACGTGGGCTCACTACAACAAGAAGTGCATCTCGCTGGACGCAAAATTAAGGCACTATACAACGGTGATTCTTCCGGAAGCAACTTACGCAGCCGAAACAATGGTGATCGACGGTCATTCCAAAATTAAGGATATAGAAAAACAGGAAAGGAAAATTCTCAGAAAGATTTACGGGGCAGTTAATAATAACGGTATTTGGATGAAGAGACCTCAAAGCGAACTCTACCAAAAGATCCACAAGATAACGGAAGTAATCAGAAAACGCCGAGTACAGTTTTATACACACATTTACAGGATGGAAAATTTCAGAACGCCGAAGAAATTGCTCAACGTTATAACACGGAGTAAGTGTGGCATGGAGTGGCTGACAGAGGTTCAGAGGGACCTACAACAGGTCAATATTGAAAATTTTGAGGACCGCACCGAGTGCAGGAATAAAATCAAAAATGTTAAGTTTCATCATAGACCATCACGACAGCCTGGAAGAAAGTGGACAGCTGGGCGGAAGAAGGAGCATTCTGAGAGGATGAAGAGATTTTGGGAACAGAAGCGTGAAAACGCCAGAAGATGAAATCATGTATTCAAGTTCAATCGCTCTCCTAAAGGGGAACAATCGATTAAATAAATAATAGGCCTAATTAATAATAATGTCGTGTGGCGTTCTGACAAACCGAGTGCAGGTCTTTTTCGTTGACGCCCGTGGATGACCTGTACGACCCAATGAGGATGAAGTGATGATGAAGACGTCATATACACCCAGTCTCCAGGCCAGTTGAATTAACTCTAGGTGATTAAAATCCCCATGGCCCAGCCGGGAATCTAACTCGGGAAGCTTCGGGCCAAAGCCTAGCGTGCTAGCCAATCTACACGACGCCGGACGTTTCAGCGATGAAGGACTAAGGCAAACAAAACATAAATAAATAAACAAACTAATAGAGACGGATAATCAACAGAGTGCATTATAAGGGATTTTCGCAAAGAACGGAGTATAATGCTGAATGAATTTTTTGGCATTATCACTCCATTTTTGAGTTCAATCAGTTTAACTCTGAATGTATATGTATTCCTTGTCCTACTAGATGGATTTAAAATATTTAACAAGACGAAGGGAGATTATTTTGTGTACGCCGTAGGAAGTCACTCAGGTTCTGTTTATTCGGATCCCCGTGCTTTAAAGAGAGTCATGATGCAAATATAGTGTCTCATTTGCATGCAGCCAAAACTTTACTCTTAAGGTGTATTTGCTGAGTACTGTACCTTCCACCCACATCTTCCATATCCTCGACCCACATCTTCCATATCCAGAGCACGAAAGCTGTCCTTGTTGCTAATATTGCGCCCGACATTTATGTATTTATTTATTTATTTATTTGTAGTACTGTAACACAGACAAGAGGGATCAGGGTTACTGTTTTCTATTCACCGTAACCTAACACATAAGTAGGAATTGCTGAATCTCTTGTGATTTGTGGCAGGAAATAAATGCCTCGTGATCTTAATTAATTATGGGGCAAATGACCTGATGAATCCAGTATTTTCTGCACTTGTCTGTTGGCACAAGCTGGAATAAAATATGGCTTTTCACCGATATCTCAGTCTCATTCATGACTGTTATTATATGGAAGATACTGAGATATGGGCGGTGCCTAATAATAACATTCAGGGCTCAATCAATGCCTGTGGATACTACGAAAGAGTTACCACAGGGTTGGTACAGTGAAGGCCTTTCCAACAGAAGGGAGTTTTCCAAAGGCCGTGCCACGGACAGATCACAATGACTCACCGTCATATTTATAGCATGTACCGAGTACAACAGCGGGTCATGAATAGGGGTCGGAATTTTAGGTAAATAAATATTTTCTTAGGTAAATACATATTTTAAGCATTTTTTCTATAAATACATAAATTCCTGCTTTTCGCTTATCAGCACATAAAAATACATAATATTTACATTTTTTTAAAATCAGTATGTTAGATCTATCAGTTTATTGCATTTTTGTTCTGTGTTACTTCAACGGGGAAGAACCTGTGAGCTATCTAATCTTCATGCAGAGCGTACGTCAGCTTGCTACTGTGTTATTCTTAACGTGTCGCCCCGTGCCACTCACTGTGGAAGCCGGGGATTTCCTTGTCCATAGCCATATTGCACCACGTGCTAGACCTCCCCTCCCCAAGCTACCTGGAACCAGTGTCACTCGCATGCAGTTCATTTCTGGCACTATGAAGTGTAATGCAGTTCTGCGATGCCTAAGGTAAAACAACTACACGTTATCGTCTGTTGCAGAATTTAAAGATAATTTTACTTCTGATGGGGGCGTTCTGTTCTGCCAACCATGTGGGAAAGCAATCGAGGCTGAACAGCGATCTCAAGTTACACAACACCTCAAGGGCAAGAAACATATTGCCGCAGTTTGGCGCCTTCAGAATAAGTGTTTCGCGATAATCGTCGGTCATTTGTGATGGACAACCTGAAGATGTATCTCGTTGTGTATTGTAATGCATCAGCAGTCAGAGAGGCATAGAATAAATTGCATTCGTGAGCATTGCATATTGTTTACATTTACATTAATAAACTAAATTATAATTAAATATTTTTACTTTTTTGTCACATATTTCAGGTATTTTTAATACATAAAAAATAAATATTTTCCCGATTTTTAGCACCTAAAAATCCGAGCCCTAGTCATGAAGCTCTGTGTACGGTCATAGCATTTATTACATACGCAGCTGGCAAGACCTTGATGAGACCGGCAGTGGTTACATATGGAGAGGAGGCATGTACCATGCCAGCAGCGGATGAAAATGCTCTTAGAGTATTTGAAAAGAAAATATTGAAAATGATTAATGGCCCCGAGAGAAGAAGATCATTAGAGAATTAGATCTAATAGAGAGTTGGACGATATTATCAATGGTGAAGATATAGTAAGATTTGTGAAATCTAGGAGGCTGTCATGGTTGGGTCATTGGGGAAAGAATGAGGGAGGGGAGAATGCTAAAGAAAGTAATGCACGGAAGAATGTATGGAACAAGGAAGAGAGGAAGACCCAGAGAAGGATGGATCAAGGACATAGAAGAGGACCTTAAGAAGATAAATATTAAAGGATGGTGGGAGAAGATAAAGAAGAGATAAGTTTGGACGTGTATTGTGGAGGAGGCCAAGGCTCACCCAGGACTGTAGCGGCGAAGAAGCAAAGTAAGTAAGTAAGTAAGTAAGTAGGCAGCTGGCAAGATACCTTAGTTGTGATAATTAAGCCTTGCTGTGATGTAGGCCTACTGTAGCCTACCTCGTATCCCGTGAACATAGTTAGGTATAGACCATTATTTTCCTAGTGGAAACTAATCTTCTCAAGAAGAAAATTTGTTGGTTGGTTATTTCCTTAATTTAGCGAAATATTCGAGTAATAGCACTCCGAATTATAGAAGAAACATGACCTATACATTGTGTAGAATTACGTCAGAAAATTAAAATTACTTCGAGATATTGAAAATTGAGATATACAGTAGAAGTTCGACTGTATAATGAATATATCATCCGGTGTTTCCTTAGAATTTGAAAATAGGAAATCACGGTAAACAACTTCAAGGGCAGATAAAGGTGTGGTTTGAATGGATGGAAATCTTTTAACTAGACTGAATACGGTCAAGGAAGGATCTAGGGTTGTATATAAATCATGATTTGAGTTTCAAATATCATATAAATAAGGTAGTGAATGATGCACTTAGAACTCTGGGCTTTATTTATAGAAATTCCAAGAAGTCGACGAATACAAAGACAATCATTACGCTCTTCAATGCATATGTGAGAAGTTAACTGGAGTTTAATGCGGTAGTCTGGTCTCCAATGTACGAGTCACATATAAATAACATAGAAAGACTGCAAAAGAAACTGTTACGCTTCCTATATTACAAGAAGTACTCTGTATCAGCCATCCGTTGTAGAATTCCTTACTCTAACTTGTTGTCAGAATTCCAAATGACTAAACTTTCAACACGCAGGCTTATTGCTCAGCAGATATATTTGTATAAAATTACCAATGGTATCTCAGATACGAGTGAAACTTTAGGGCAAATAAATTTCAATGTGAGAAAGAAATGTCCCAGAAAACGAGAACTCCTAATAGTTAAAAAATCTAATACAAATTTCCATAAAAATTCACCGATATTGAATATGTGCTGTACCTTCAACAGGCTCTCAGCTGACAACAATTTTGATTTTGGAATGTCCTTGCTAAATTATAGAAGACAATTACACTTAGTTTTAGCTGTCAAATGATTCACTATAACGATGATATTAAATTTAGCTGCTATTAGTTTTAGGTTTCATTTTATTACCATCTATTATATTAGTACCTAAAGATATGAATCTAGTTTTACATTATGTGACCAACTATTAACAAGTAGTTCCGTGGAGAACTATACAGCCTATTTTTATATATCCTACTCATGTTAATTGCCTCTATCAACATTAAAAAAATCAGTTTGATTGTGAGATAGATGCGTAGATATTGACAACCATCTAAATATTTTAGATGGTCGCCAGGTTGGATTTTTATTTATTTACTATTAAATGAAGATTATTGTGTACGTGTAGTATTCAAACTTCAATCGCATGATTAGGACACAATAAGTAAAAACGTGATTTTTAAATTTCGCACAGCCGCCATCTTGAGGTTATGAAAACAATTGAACTAAATTCGATACCAGTGCATTACAATATGTATAATCATTCACTGTACCACATTTCACTGCGCTCAGATGGTTAAATCACGAGAAAAGTCTATTAAAATGTTTCAACTTCGCTTGGCCGCCGTGTTCGTTTTGTACTTTACAGGTTTTTGAATTTTACATAGATAAACTTGTAGCAGAGACCTTTATCATCGTACAAAATTTCAGGGTGATATCTGTAATAGTTTCAGAGATATAGAATGCCAGTGAAATATATCGCACAGCCGCCATTTTGAGGTTATGTAAACAATTGAACTAAATTAGACGCCAGTGAATTATAATGTGTATAACTATTTGCTGTACCAAGTTTCATTACGTTTGGATGATTAAATCGCGAGAAAAGTCTATTTAAAAGTCTCAACTTCGCTTGGCAGCCATGTTGGTTTTGTAGATACCAGGTCTTTGAAGGTTTCTTAGGTGAACGTCTAGTAAAGTCCTTTATCACCGTACAAAATTTCAGGGTGATATCTGTAATAGTTTCGGAGATACTGAATGCTGGTGAATTAATTCGCACACCCGCCATGTTGGATTGGTGAGAGACAATAAAATTTGAAGGAAACGGTCGAAGTCGGCCAGAAAGGGGCTATGATCTTACCGAGTTTTATTGAAATCGCTCCAGCCGTTTAAAAGTTATTAGGGGACACACACACACACACACCTCACACACACACACACACACACACACGCACGCACACACACACACACGCACACACACACACACACACACACACACACACACAGACGGACAAAAGGTGATCTCATAAGCTTATTTTTTCAAAATTGAATATAGGCTAAAAATCATGCTTCATTTACTTGTGTATATTCCTTGTTAACAATTTATTATTTTAATTTAAATTTTTAATTTTTAATCTTCAATTTTTAAGTTTTAATTTTCAACTAACAATTTTTAATTTTCAATTTGTATTTTGTATTCTAATGTATTTTATCTTGTATTTTAATGCATTTTCATGTATTATCTGTGTGTAAACAATTGTTTAATTGTTTTCTACTGTAATTGGGGCACTGCCCTGTTGTGGCAATAAATAAATAAATAAATAAATAAATAAATAAATAAAACCTACTCGTCTCCTGAGCCTGGATCTACCCTAACCACATGACATAGCAAACGAAAACATACAAACAATCAAAACAAACAAACCAACAAACCAAAAAATAAATAAAATCATTCAAAAATACATCAAAGTATTTTTCCATTATATTTATAAAAATGTTATGGAAGTATGTATGATAAAATTATGTATAATACCTAATTGATATTAGTAAAATGGAGCCAATACCAGTTTGGTATATTTAATGAACTTTGAAAAGGGGGATGAAAAATCTATATTTATCCTTCTCCCCTCTGTTTCACAGTCAATCAAAGTATTACATGCAGAGAGAGTTTACATATACACACATACATACACAGAGGCAGAGGACCAATGAGAACGGAGACAAATATGAAAGGCAGCAGGCACCCCCACAGTGCCGGGCGCTGTTTTTAATCTCTCAAAACTTGCAGTGAAGCTAGCGGAGTTTGGCCTAGCTGTGCTCGTAATTCACGAACCAACCACTATGACAGCTGAAATGTTGTAATGAATGCTCCGCTGCCGCACCACGCATTTCATTCCAGCCATTTCATTTCTCGCCGCACCCTAATTCCCCTCTGTCTAGCTCTAATGGGGAATGTCAACATCGACAGCTCTCTGTGCTAAGAGCACCACGTCATCACTTCCGCAAAACCATCTCCTAATATAGATTCTTAGAAACCAAATACCAACTCGTGGACTTCAAATTGAACGATAATCTACTACCAACAACACCCTCGCGCACACACACGCCAAATTCATGCGCAAAGCACTTTCTGTCTTCTCAAATTTCAAAGCGAGGTGCATATCTGTCAGATTTCTGAAGGAGCCTGGTTTACCAGTTAATTCCGGCATTCATCTCTCATTTCTAAACATCGTCAATTTGTATAAAAATTAACTAAGTCTAAGGTCAAAGGAAGTTGAACATTGTTATTTTCGGTGATCAACAAATGAGCATAATATCAATACAGTCGCGGTGGGGTATGGTGGCGCAGTGGTCAAGCTGTTGACCTCTCAAATTAGGACCAAATGAAAGAAAATCCACAGCCTGCTTCCAGTCTCCGACCGGGTCAGGAATGGAATGAATGAAGCCCCCATCTAGCGGCGAGGATATGAACTGTGCCGGCTGCCGAGGCCTGACGCACTCCTCTGGGGCAATGATTAAATGAATGACAGATGAAATGAAATGATAGTGGAGAGTGTTGCTGGAATGAAATTTTGACAGGGAAAACCGGAGTACCCGGAGAAAAACCTGTCTGCCTCCGCTTTGTCCAGCACAGATCTCACATGGAGTGACCGGGATTTGAACCACGGACCCAGCGGTGAGAGGCCGGCATGCTGCCGCCTAAGCCACGGAGGCTTCAAATTAGGACAAAATAATAAAAATAAATATTTTAAAATTTTGCACAGCCACCATCTTGAGGTTATTTAGGCAATTGAATAACGTTGGATGTCGGTAGCTTAATCAAGCATAATTATGTGCCGTACCAAATTGCTCTGTGTTCGGATGATTAAATTGTGAGAAAATTCCATTTAAATATATTAATTTTGTTTGCCCGCCAGGTTTGTTTTGTAGATGACAGGTTTTTCTATGTCACATAGGTGAACTTACGGTAATATTCTCTATCGCCATACGAAATTTCAGGGTGATATTGGTAATAGTTTTGGAGATATGGAATGCAGGAGAAATATTTCGCGCAGCCGCCATGTTGGATTGTTTCATACAGGTAAGTTTATGTACCATAAATGAAGATTATTGCGTAGGCTTATTATTCAAACATTCACTTCGATCGCCTAATTAGAACACAAGAAATAATAACTTTAATTTAAAATTTCGCACAGCCGCCATCTTGACGTTATTAAAACATGAACTAAACTAGATGCCAGTGGATTAGAATTTGTATAAATATTTACCGTACCATGTTTTATAGTGCTCGGATGGTTAAATCGCAAGAAAAGTCAATTTAAATGTTTCATCTTCGCTTGGCCGCCATATTGGTTTTTTACTTAACAGGTTTTTGAAAGTCGCATAGTATGTACTTACCGACTTTCTTTGAAATCGCTTTGGCCGTTTATATTTTATTAGGGGAAAATATACACACACATATATACGCACACACATACATAAATGAAAATAGGCTAAAAATAAAGTTGAAGTACGAGTACAAACTGGATGTATCTTCCCCAAAACTATATCGTTCCAGTTTCCATTTACTTAATGTTGGTTAAGTTTGTGTTTCATTTTGTGCTAAAATATTTAAAGGTAATCAATGGAATATTAATAACAAATATTGTCGTGAATAACCTATAGAACAAGAATACATTCCAGAATAAATTATTCCATGTTGACTATATGAATATGAGTACAGTGCCTTTGTTTCAAGTAGTGGCCGGCCAGCAAGATTTTCACAGCGGGGCCACCTGGCGGCGAGCAATACTGCTTGTAACCGGTGCTGTCCGCACAGCTGTTCGTACTCCATGTGCTTATTAGACAGTTGAAGGTACTTGATACATTGTGAGACAACGTGTTCGTGTTCGTCTTCGTATTATAGGGCCGTTATAATACCAAACAGTTAGTTTACTTGAATTTAAGCAGCGCGCTGTTGGCCGCGAAACGGTCTCGCTGCATGTCGGCCGGCCATTACTTGCAACAAAAGCACTGTATAACTGTGACCGCATTAAACTGTAAGTTAGATGGTGATGATAGTCTAATTGTTGTTTTAAGGGGCCTAACATCAAGGTAATTTGCCACTAATGAAATTAATCAGAATGAAAATGACGACTACTTACTACAACTACACTACCTACCAGGTTCCCTGAAGTCGAAGTTTTCTTTTGCTGAAGGCATAGGAAAAGTACTCCTAACAAAACGAACAGGCTAATTTCAACAAATATCAAGAGCAAGAGAAGGGATCTTTTCGTCCCTTCTAATTTCCTCTGTAGCTTGACTGCTTAAGTCGTCTGCTTGGGGGATTGCTCTACTGGCTTTAGGGTGTGATAGCTGCTGAGCCATGGGTCGTAAAACGCACAGTTCGCCCATTTTCTGGAAGTGAGGAGACTCTTTGCTGGCGAGAGAGTGAAACATGTCCTGGTCATTTCCATCAAGACTGGCTCTGAACGACAAAGCTTGTCATTCTTTCCAACTTGTACGATAGCATACTTCTCGCAAACGACTGAAGATTTAGAAGAAGGTAATGGAAGGTTTATTTCCCTAGATTAAAAAAAAAAATCTCAACTGTGATTTCCACAATGACACATTGTATATGTTCGGCAATAGCATGCCAAGAACACTCAAAAATATTGTGAATTCATTGTTAATTGTTAATTAATTAATTTATTGTAGTTATGTTTCTGAATAAATTAGCGAACACACTTCGTTTTGCTAGTCCGTTTTTCTAATAATTTGTGTCTTATATTTGTAGTAGTTAGCAAGATGATGTGTTATGGATATCAGGCGCCCATTTTTAACAATTTTAACCCTTAGTTACTCGAGCTGCAGGACTCTCAGTAATTAGGTTACCTATTTTTCTATAGGTAAATCCATAGTACAACATCATTTCCGTGTCCTAAATAAGCTACTTGTCAGCGTTAGACTGCGGTTTGAATAACCGGGGACCTCAGTGCTTTTACAATCCTTTTTCCATCCTTGGATTGACGAGTACCGGGCTTGCTCGGGCTCATTTACGGGTACAAGGAGAAAACCTGCTTTGGAAGCAAAATAACCAGTGATGGACGGAGCAAAGAGGATATAACTGACAAGGAAAACTTTTCCATATAAATGGAATCTGTTCACATCAGATACGGTATAGATTTAGATGTTAGAAAGTAACTTTTAAAACATTTTGTCTGGAGGTTGGTGCTCTATGGAAGTGAACTTGGATTGTTGGTGCTGCAGAAAAGAGAAAAATAGAAGCATTTGAAACGTGGTGCCACAGGAGAATGAAGAAGATTAGATGGCTCGATAGGGTAACAAATTAAGAGGTATTAAGACGAGTGGGAGAAGAGAGATGTTTCTGGCAGTGCTAATGAAGAGAAGATATAGGTTGGTAGAGCACATATTAAAGTACCCAATAATAGCAAACTCATTTATGGACGAAAGGGTCGAGGACAAGGACAGTAGGGGTAGACCAAGGTTAGAATATGTTAAACAGATTGCCTCAGATATGGGGTGTGGAGGTTAAGGAGTATGAAAAGATTACCGCAGGAAAGGGATGCCTTAAGAGCTGCATCAAATCAGACTGAAGACTCAAACGTACCATCAATAAATTGTCTATCCTGTTTTTTTTTTTTTTAATATTTTTCTTGTCTTCGCGGTTTTGAGTTAAAAGTTGCAGGGCTGATGGTGAGTGCTGATTTAAGGGCGTAACTTCTAGATTATCTGCTTATCTTAAGGTAATAGAATTCCGACCATTAGAGTACTGTATATTATCGGGAAGAGGTAAGGTATGACGTGAAATTCAGTAAAACGAGCATCTCACTACGTCTTCGACTTTCGTGTCGGATGAGAACAAGAATTCATGAAGAGAGGTCGACAGGAAGGAATCTCATGATCATGAGCCACGGGACCTTCATTTTTAAGTGGAATCTGATTCAAAGGACGTGATATTTCACTTTAAAAATCCCACATGCATTGACCGGGAATCGAACCCAACCGCCTTGCTGAGAGGCGAGCAGCTTGACCGCTGCACCACCACACTCCTCCGTCGACAGAATAGATGTACGAAAGAAATCCTGCTTAATCAAGTGGAAACCACGCTAGACTAAGTTGCGGCCCCCTGGTCACCATACCATTATGTATGAGCCCCTGCGGAGTATAATTGTATCGTCCGGAGGTAAAAGTCATAAATGAATTAGCATTATAATTGCACCTTCAAGAACATACTAAGTAGGTAGGAGAATATTTTCCAGCAAACATACCCGTTAAAACATTCAGCAGTGTACAATATGCCTTAAACTTCCTTGTAAGACACATGGAATAATATATTCTTGAAGATATGCTTCTGGAAGTGGAAAAGAAAGGAAAACTGTAAAAATAAAGAAGGGTGGGTAATAAACATCACACAAGGCTGGTTCTAAAAAGCGATTAAAATGGGGAGGCATATACCAACGCTTCTACAGTCAGTAAATCAGTCACATTGAAATCCTAATTTAGAGTAAAGCTATGAATCTTGTAGATACCGCTCGCAACGTTCTGTGCGCTCTCCTAAGGTAGGAACGGTCGTAGAAGGGATCTCAAGAAATAATTATGGCGACAGATAACGCGTCCGACGACTTCACTGCCATCTTCACTCATTCATTTCCCACTGCTGTTAAATGTGAAAAAAGTTCCTAGTAGAAACTTTACTTCTTCTTCTACTGGTGCACCTTCCAAACCTGAGTAAGGATCTTGTGCTTGAGCACAGTTAGGCTGCACAGAGAAATCTTGTAGGCCTATTCTTATCGCTGTTTTCTTTCACTCCATCTTTCTTTCTTTTGTTCCTTCTTTACTTCACTTCGTCTTCGGGGAGGATTCTCACACGTATTTGCATATTTTACATAGTAATGAAGAGTAATTAGAAAATAATTTCGGCCAACATCTCTATCCCAGGAGTGATGGATGTTAGGGAGGGATTAGTCGAAGGCCCACATAAATGGAATTGGATTTCATGGCTCGGAATTCTTAAAGCGAGTGAAAGAAGCTTCAGGATTCATCTAAAATGCCCTGTTCCCCTCGTCACACATACAAAAATCACCCTTCCCCTCCAATGCAGAAGTGTATGGAAGCAGGTTTGGTACTAGCAATTATAAAACTTAGAGCAAATTAATTTATTAAAATTCGGCTTTTTAAATACATTCCTTTGTTTCGTAAGCAAATTTTCAAATAATTCCCAACGGTGATAATTGTATACGATATAAATATGCATCTTTTATTACTCACTTCGGGAATTTTACATAACAAGACTAGAATTACCAAATACGTCACTTATTTGAACGTTTTTGGAACCATGAATTCATTCGTGAGTCTAATGGCTACACTGGTATGGAGAGCGTTTAGAAATTAAGGGAAAAATCGAAGAGGGACCTTTCTGTGAAACAAAATCCATTTTAAGTATTTTGACTATTTGACCAAACAACAGTAAAAATATATGTGTGGTTTTCTATCACCAGAAGCTTCTTCTTTATATTATGTTTGCTTTTCACTCTTTTTTGCACAAATAATTTCCAAATCACCCTGTTCAAGATATTCTGATGATGATAATGATGATGATGATTCTGATGATGATGATAATTGTTGCTTTAAGAGGCCTAACATCGAAGTTATCGGCTCAAGTATTCTGAGAATGAATGCATCTGTTGATCCAGTTCTAATGAAGAGTAAATTTCTTATAGGGGACAACAACATGAGGCACACATCTCAAACTTGAAGGGAAAATGTACTGATAAGATAGGAACGATTAAATAAATTAAAACATAAACAAGGAACCCCATCAATTGTTGAAATTAATTCAATCAATACAAGTGTACGTCATTATAATCTGCTCGTTATTTTCATGATTGTTTTTCCCGTAATTATATAAATAAATTCATTGAGTTCCTCGACATATTTTATTAACACAAAGTAATTATAACCTTTGTTCCCATGTCTTTGTTAATTAGAGATTATATTTGGAGGATGTATAATGAGACTGTTAATAACGGAACAAATACACAATTAAATAATCGAATTTAGCACAACATTTCGCTGCATCAACATGAATTCATTGTTTCACATATTAGTGATGTTTTGATCTTGTGATACTTTCAAAACTATAAACTGTTAGTTGAGGCTCTGCATTCCATGACAGCAGTGACGCCATCATCCATCAACTTGGGTGTTTGCGGAGTGCGACTCCATTTGTTCGAACTTCCATCTAGGCTCAATACCCCGTACTTTCTGTACACCACGATCAAATAGCTGTAATCTTCAATTTTGTCATGCAATCATGAAAATCCGAATTGGAATCAAAAGTCCACAGCGGGCTGCAATCACTCTGTAATTGTACCAGCATAAACTAGCCCCACACATGCACTCTTCACCAATGACAATTAAAATATCTGCGCTATTTGCTTAGTAGCCTAGTTTGGTTGGTTGAATCCTTAGTTTAGGGTCTGCGATAACGCGGTCATGTAGCCCCGTGTACTTTGGGTGTGTGTAGAATCTGTCTGATAACCGGTATTAATTTTGATGGCTGTATTAGTGTGTGTTCTCTGTAATTCAGGTAAGGACTGCAGACGATCGATTTCAAGTAGTTCCTACTTTTGCTACCAAATGCTACAGTCAACGACACCTAGCTGCGAACTTTGCTACTAGATTCCTCAGCAACCGGCACCTAGCGGCAAACGTTGATGCGTTATCAAATCTAACCGACTAATTTAGCTTCACATAATTGTAGTTAGTGGAAGGTTCTTTTACATGCCATAGATCTATGACATGGGCCCGTGAGTTTTACTTTCCCTCCGAAGGAAGGGATTTTTAACGCTTTAAAAAATCCGACGACTTTGGCCGGGTTTGAACCCGCGATCTTGGGCATAGAAGCTCAGCATGCTACCAATTACACCACCGAACCCGCCTAAGTAGCCTAGTTTCTTGTTTTCATTGGGAGCTGAAGCTATATATAGTATTATACGTCTTTATGTTCCTCAATTGTTGATTTTTCTACAGCTGCAAGTCTATATTATATTCCTGTATGTAATTTTATTGGCTTTGCTATTTGATTAAAACACCAATAAACCGTCAGTTGTAGGCCTACGTGCTTTTGTGTTAACATTTGTTATATGGTTTGACCTGTTTGGCCACCTGTTCCTAGCTTTATGGAAAAATGCAACAGCTTTTTAAATATTACAGGATGCTGTGTGTTTGTATTATAGATGGTTATGATATAGCCTATGTTAGCTGATGAAGGTCTCGTATAGGACAGAAATAGGTTCTAATAACTAAAGAATATTAAAACTCACTAGTGGACCCATGCGAGAACTCTCGCATGTGTATAAACCACCCGCCCGGACACAGTTCTAGCAGGCGCTATCGTCTTGTTTATTTGGTTAAAACGCACTTTTTAAACACATTGTCGATAATTACTAAATCACAGTGCAATTGATCACTGTTGTGCGTAATTCTATTTCTTTTGAATGCTTACGATCGGTTACTTGTGAAAGCCCCATGAGTGGATACGAACCGCACGGTTTTACTGCTATGCGGGCTAGACGCGATACAATTTTGGCAGGTTAGTTAGTTATTAAGGTATTAAGGAGCGGAACTACGAGGTCATTTGCCCTTTTTAACACAGATTAAAGTAGGCTATACATATTTAGAATGAAATTAATAATTTAGAGGTGGTCACATAAATATGAAAAGATCGTAAATTAATAAAGCAAAATATTAAATAAAACTAATAATTATATTATTAAACAATAATTGAGTCAACATATGCCTACACTGGAAAATTTAGATTGCTTATAAAGTTGATGACGAGATTCGCAGCCACCGCATCATCGGCTAATATAAGTTTGAGTATTATCTGCAAACCAAGATTTCTTCGTAAATCAGCAAGATCCACACACTCGGTTAAAATGTGGGCCACGGTGAAAACGGGTCCACGGGTACTAAGTCTTCCCTTCTCATTAGGTACTAGTGGGTGGATCTTGCATGACCTATCCTTAGTCTACACAAAATGACTGACTCCATCCGTGACCAGCAAGAGCTCCGCCACACGGGAGTAATTCCCTTGATCATTTTATTGGACACTGGGTCAGCTAGCCACTGACTCTCCCAAAATGCCAGTACTTGTCGGCGTAACTGAGAGCGAATATCTCTAGCGGGTACCTCCATTGATTGGTCGAGGTGGTAGTGATACAGCCTCTTTTGCAGCTTGATCCACTAACTCATTTCCCGCAATTCCCAATTCTCATGTGGCTTTGGAAGCCACAGAAAGGTGATGCGAGTGTCTGCGCAACACAACCCGGCTAGTAAGATTGTGGATTCGCTGCACTAGGGCGTGTTGCGGGAAACATATTGTAGCAATTGACAGCAACGAACTCCAAGAGTCGGTACACACAAGAACGTGGATTCGTGCATCCTGCAGTACAAACTGCAGAGCTTCATAGATGGCAATGAGCTTCGTAGTAAACACACTACAGGCTTCAGGCAAAGAGATTTTGGTATTTAACTTTATTAATGGAGCCAATGGCCATATACTTTTCTTTTCAGGACGGGTCAGGGAAGGGATATTGGAAGGATATCGGACGTGGACCTATTGAAAGGAACAGTCCCGGCATTTGCCTGGTGGTGAAAATGGGAAACCACAAAAACCATTTTCACGACGGCCGAGGGGGGATTCGAACCCACGCTCTCCCGATGCCCACGAGGTAGCGCGTTTTGCACCATCAATAGACCTAACGTAGCACAGCCCACTTTCTCATCCACCTTCGAACCATCCGTACAGAGAATGCCAGCGTCCGGAATTGGTGAACTATCTGTGGAAATGCCTCCGATAAACGGAGGCATCCGTGCTCACCTTAGGACCTCGGTGCAGATCTAACCGAATTTCCGGACGTGGGACTTGCCACAGAGGCACCTCGCTACGTGTCCGGATCATACAGGGACCTACAGCCCCTTCTTCATTATACGAGCTATCGAGTCTATTACCAACAAGCCGGTTGGCGCGAGACTGGGTGGCATAATTGGTATTGGGTGGTATTGGGTACTGAAGAGAACTCGATAGCTCGGATGTTGCGGCGTATGACGCACATTGGCAGCATACAATAAAAGCATTTGCTGGCGTCTATAATCGAGTGGTGGAACGCCCGATTGGGCGAGAAGGCTGGGAATCGGCTGGTCCGGAAGGCACCGGTAGCCAGCCTAACGCCACTCTAGTGGATACTGTCCAGCATTTTCAAGGTTGCCGGCTTCGCTGAACCGTATGTCACAGAACCATAGTCAAGCCGAGACAAGACAAAGGCTTGGTAGAACCGTAGCAGCACCGCACGGTCAGCAGGGGCATTGGTCTTGTTTATTTGCTTAACTAAAATTATAAACTAATAAATGTATTTCCGTTGACGTTTCAAGAAATGCAAGATTTTCCTGTACTATTAAGACGATTGGCCTGTTTGCCATCTCTTGATGAATGCAGTACATTTACATTTGTTTGTTGGCGCAGGCTAGAGTAAAATGTGGCTTTTCACCGATGTCTCAGTCTCACTCATGGCTGTGATTATATGGAAGCTACTGAGGTATGGGTGGTGCTTAGTAATGACATTCAGGGCACAGTCAGTGCCTGTGAATGCTGTGAAAGGTTCTACTCATAGGGTTAGTACTACCATTCTGACTCAGTGAGGAAAGCAATGTCAAACTACCTCACTCCACTTCTTGCCTAGTACACCTCAATATAGCACTGCCTTGGGTTTTTGTGGAGATCTACTCACATAACCTAACGGCGGTACTTTTTGAAGATCCAACCAGCCTTCGGGCTGACTACCTAACAGACAGACTGAGGTATGAGTGGTGCTTAGTAATGACATTCAGGGCACAGTCACTGCCTGTGGATGCTGTGAAAGATTCTACTCATAGGGTTAGTACTGCCTTACTGACTCAGTGAGGAAAGTAATAGCAAACTACGTCACTCCTCTTCTTGCCCATTACGCCTCAATATAGCGCTGTCTAGTTTTTTTGTGGGTACCTACCCACTTAACCTAACGGAGGTGCTTTTTGAGGATCCAATCAGCCTTCGGGCTGACTATCTAACAGACAGACATTGAGACAATTTGGAAGGTTTTGGCACAAACCACACCTTTTAACTCCCTCTGGTGTAAGAGCTTGAGGTTTGTGAAACATGCAACTTAGCGTTGCTTTGTAATGTGGACACAAATATTGAGGTCTCTAACTTAAGACGTCAATGCGGATAAAGAAAGGAGTTATTCCACAGCAAAATGTACAAAGCCGAAGATCACGGGTTTAATCTGAATGGCTTGTACTCTTTGTACAGTACACTACCTAATAGCTGAAAATGCCCTTTTGATATTAATGCGGTTGTACTAAATTCAATTCTTAATAAATAAATAAAAAAGATCTTTTCAAGTCAACCAAAAGAGGGCGTAGAATATAATTTAAATCTGTATGAGGGTGGGAGCAGGGGGATGGGAGTGGGGGGAGGTTATATGAATAGCTGAATCCAATGCCTATAAGTCATGTTTGATACAGGAATCATAACTAACAAAAGGGTGGTGGGAGAGTACTCACGAATTCATTCCATACACCGCAGTTAGTTATATTGAAATATTTTTTGGGTATAAAAAACGAAGCAATGGGGGTTTGTTTATGTGTGGCGTTTGTCCGTGGCATTATTTCTGTTAAGTGGCTTCCACGTATTTTTTTTTCTTTTTACTATTGAATTGTTCATATGTTATTCATGAACTCTTGTGGCTGCAGCGCTGCGGTGGGTGTGCGGGGGTGTGTCACGGAAAAGAGGAGGAGTTCACATTTTTCACACAAGTTTCGCTTGCATGCCACAAGCATATGAGTCGAGACCGCTGTGTCACTAACTCTTGTAAAACGTAAGCCTCACATCATGTTGCCTTATCGTGAGCAAGCCACAAAGAAGTGAGGGACACCTGATAGAGGCTGCATCAACGACTCAGTAGAAAAGATCTGCAAGCTTAATACGGAATTCATGAACTCAGTTTCTGATAACATTAGCTTGTTTGTTGAATCATAGGCAGTGGGTCGCGGGTTGGATTTTTGGCCGAGGACGTGGGAGTTTTAAAGGGCAGGGGAAAACACTTGTTAATTCATTTGAGGGGCCTGGGATATCATTGTCAACAGCCCCGTGTAGTTGGGTGTGTGTTGAATTTGTCTGAAAACCTGTAGCCTATTTATTAGATGACTGTAGTAGTGTGTGTAGCTGTATTAGGGACAAGGATAAGGTAGGTGCCCCGGAACTAGACATACTGTACTATCCCTGCATTTGCCTCGAGAAAGTGTGTAAAAATCCTGGGAAAAACCACACTCAGGATAGCTGGCTGTCAGCGCCGAGATTCAAACCTACAGTCTCCGGACTTTCTGCAGATGCCCTCACGGTTGTGGTGCTACGTTGCGGGGTAGTCGAAATTGAAGGGTAGCTCACCTACATGGCTCTATCTCAAACTATACTCGTATATACAAGGTAGCCGAGGCTGGGTGTCAGTTACGTCTGGTAGCCACAGTTGAAACTACTTGAAAGTATGTCGAAGACATAGAATGGACAATACCTCAACTTTGAGATGTTACAAATTTAAGGCATTAGTCCTGAGTTCTGTAGGCCTACATGAGGTTGGAAGCATTTTTCCCAAACACCTCATTTCAAAAGCACCTGTCTTTCTAGCATTCTGATGCATTTAATATCCCCATTTCCGCTCTGCAAAATAAGATATCAGAGTTTTCACATACAGTAGTTAGTTATTCGGACGACATGTCAAAGTAATCATTTACACAAGCGTAAAATTTAGTTCCTGTATAGTATTACATCCTTTCTCGAGGTAGGTATCGGAACACCGGCCAAAAAAGGCTCTGGGTTTGAATCCCAATTCTGCCAAGAAATGTAATTCTGGTCCGAGGTTTGATACGGAATACACTTAGCCTCGCGAGGCAAAACGGAGAAGAGGTAGGTTAAATTCTCATCTCAGCTATCCGTGGTTTCCCACGTCTACTCCGGCCAAATGCTAGGAAGATTCCTGACGTAAGGTCATTGCTGTCTCCTTCCTAATCTTTACTTCAGTTAAAAACGACACACTACACTATCCTGAACGGGAACTTGAACGAGCTAGAATATCCACTGACAAGTCTTTCTTGTATTTAAGTATCTTTAAGAGCCACAATTTTGGTGTCGAGATTCGAACCTGTAACCATGAATACAAAAGGCGAGAAACATGCCGTTCGACACCCAGACAAATTCTACACAAATACGGGGCTGATGATCTCGATGTTCAAGTTCTAAAATGAAACAACACTAAAACTGTTCGCCAATCGTCCAATGATTCAATTATCAATTATTGCTTGCCACGGTGGGTGAGTGGATTTCGTGTCGGACTACCAGGTTCGCTCCTGGCCGTAATAAGTGACGTTTGAAAGGCGACAAAAATTACGACACGCATGTCATACGTTGTTGGCATGTTAATGAACCCATTTGAATTTAGTAGGCCGTCTTCACAATGGCAAAATTAATCTCGGGATTTTCCGCCAACACATAAGTTCCTACTTTCTCTACTAGAAAGCGCTATAGTGTCAAGGAGCTTAAATATCTAACCTCCTTGACTTTCATAGCGCTCCAAGGAACAACAAAATTCGACATGCAAGCTGTCCTCTGGGCATCACATAACAAAGCTTGCACCCGGCATCCGAGGTCATACGATATTATTATTATTATTATCAATTATCATTAATCATCCATGTTACATTGATCCCATGGAAGCAACAGAACTCTTCATCACTTATCTTTCACATCCGACATCTTGCTATGCAGGAAATAAGATGAATCAACACAATTTTAGAAGTTCCTTTGTGTTCTACATCCCAAGTTAGTTTCTGTTATTATAGCTTCGTTATATTTAATACAGAGTAAATTTGAGACAGTGTGTCTTTTCAGATTACACTCCGCTTTGCATTCTGCTTCAAGAAAATTACGGCCTGCAGGACGCTTTGAAATATACAGCAAGCTGTCATTAGCTAATGAGTTATGATGAATGTCTTCATTAACGGTGCGCGACTGTCCGCGAGATTCTCCCATCTTCATTAACATTAAGGAACATTCAGTTCATTCAACTTATATTCTATACCCTGGATGCTTACCAGAAAGCTGTTTTCGTTTCTTCTTTTGCATCATTAGGCTTAATACTAACACGGACCACCACCATTTGTCATTCAAAGGGCATAATATACATTTTTTAACTAAAATTTCGACAACATTTCACTTTACGTAGACAAAATTTTGCCTTCGAGTAAAAGCACTTTCAATCATACGGATGGTTAACGTCAGCAAGTAGCTTATACTTTTATTATGTTCACTAGCAGTAGCGTCCGGCTTCGCCCGGTGGATTTATTTGTTTTATGGATGATAATGAATACTACTACAGAACTGGAGCGCTCAAGGATACGGATCGGGAAGCACCAACGCTTATTGCAGCTGATAACCTCAGTATACTGCACCAACACCATCGCCCTTATACAGAGGCATACTATTGTCATGATGCTAACTGTTTTAAGGGCCTAAGGAATCTTTTTGCACTAATTACTCCCAGTGACTGCAATTTATAAGCAGCTCGCAATTCTGCACCAGAACATTGGTAGGGTCGACGTGATCCAGCCCGCACGCTGTTCGGGAGCGTTTGTTCTTCCGACTTGAAATGAAAATCCACAATGAACAAAAATCAATCTTTAAGGTTACCTGAGAGGTGTAGCCTAATACTACATAGCCTAAACTAATCCTCTTGGATCTGGCTATCATATACAATCTGACTGGTAGTTCCAGAGATTAGCGCGTTTAAACACACGAACAAACAAACTCTTCAGCTTTATTATAGAATATTAGTATAGATTTAGGAGATTGGACATCGTAGTAATCAGGCCCTTGTACTGGGGTGTTTGTAATTTTTGTTTGATAACCTGCGTTATTGTCATGTCTGTAGTAGTATGTGTATTTTTAATATGTAGGGGAGACTTCGTTAACTCCACAGTACTTCAAATATTTGTTTTTTGCAAAGATATCCCAGTGCAAGAGACGAGTTAAACTTTCCAATTGTGTTGAGTCAGGTATTTAATGCCCCTTGGCTATGAATTTCGAAACGACAAATGATACCACCTGGTGGTAAAATCGTGAAAACCCGTCTTTTATTTTATTTATGAAATATTCATAAAATCTCTTGTAATTCAGTGATGTATTGATGTTGTAGTAACGTATGTCTACCTGTTATTATTCCCGTTTGGAACGGGGTCGGGGAAGATGCGATGAAATGCTATGTGGCGGATAGTTTTTACGACCGGATGCCCTTCCTGACATCAACCTCATGAGGGGAGTTAATGAGATATGAAATGAATGATGCTGAATGAAACTGGGCAAGGATGTGGAGGGAAGCGGCCGTGGCCTGTTAGAAGGTACCGTCTCAGCATTTTCCTGGAGTTGAAAATTGGATACCATGGAAAACTATTTCAAGGACGGCCGACGGTGGGGCTCGACCGCGCGTCTGCCGAGTCTACAGAGAGCTTGTCCCCTTGGCCTAGCGCTGCGCTTTAGCGAGCGTAGCTACTACTGTTGGTTGATGTTAATTTTTTTAACCTTTTCCTTTAGTTATGTTTACCATCAATCCCTTAATATTGCGGATTTAGTTGAGTCTCCCCTACCAAAATTATGTAGGAGGTGGGCTGGCTTTAAATTAGAAACCATCCTGGAATTTGGCTGGACTAGAAACGGGATATCACGGAAAACCACTTCTTTCTGCGACACCCGGAAAATTCACGGCATGGGACACATAAGTAGTTTGCGACCCATAGGTTGATGAACACTACCCTAAAGAATAACATTCAATAATGGACAAGTTTTGCAAAAGTTCACGTGAACGAAATGTTTTGCACGCGTGCGAGGTAGACATGACTTGCATGACGTCCAGCTTGCCACCACTTAGCCATATCATCTCGGTCGTGCTGCTTGTTACTGGCTCATTTATTCCTCAGCTGAGATGCGAATGAGATCGTCTCGCTATAAATGTACGGGAGGACAAATGAGCTAGGCTCTTTACACGAGCCAAATTTCTGGCCGACTCTGCTTAGCTTCTGTTGTTCCCTATTTAGCAGCACACATGAAAATAAGGGCCACACCTTGTGTGATGTAGGTGTTATCCTCCTTGCTGATGCCTTCTGTGGTCTCGGGGTAAGTAATGAGCTCCCGATTCAAAAGGTTCAATTCCCGGTTCTACCAAGAAATGTAATTCTGGTCTGGAAGTTGGACCGTGAGGCAAAACTGAAAAGAGATGGATTCTATTCCTACCCGAATTGTCCTAGAAGTGGATTTCCGTGGTTTTTCACTTCTACTCCAGTCATATGCCGGGAAAGTTCCATACTTAAGGCAACTGCAAACCCCTTCCAAATTCTAGGCTCAGTAAGAATACACACACTAGACTACTACAGCTGTCATATCTACACAGGTATAATAATAATAATAATAATATCGTATGGCCTCAGGTGCCGGGTGCAAGCTTTGTTATTTGACACTCAGAGGGTAGCTTGCATATCGAATTTCGTTGTTCCTTGAATCACTATGAAAGTCAAGGAGGTTAGATATCTAAGCTCCTTGAACACTATAGCGCTTTCTAGTAGAGAAATTAGGAACTTTGTGTTCTCGGAAACTCCCGAGATTAATTTTGCCATTATGAACAGGGCCTACTGAATTCAAATGGGTTCTTTGACATGCCAACATCGTATGACATGCGTGTCGTATTTTTGCCCCTTTCAAAAAAAAACACTTACCACGGCCAGGAGCGAACCTGCAATCTTGGGGTTAGTAGACCGTCACGCTATCCACTCACCCACCGTGGCAAGCTACCTACACAGGTTATCAGATAGATCCCCCTACATACACACACAAACACACCAGTATACGGGGATACATGACCATGATGTTGCAATGCCCCTATATAAATCAACAATCTCAACAAGAACAACTCCTCCTTACTCATCCAGTAAACTTCGTTGAGGCGGCTTCGGTGGCGTAGTTGGTAGCATGCTGAGCTTCTATGCCCAAGATAGCGGGTTCAAACCCGGCCGAAGCCGTCGGATTGTTTAAGAGCTTTAAAAATCCCTCATTATGCCTTCCTTCGGAGGGGAAGTAAAGCCGACGGTCCCATGTCATAGATTTATGGCATGTTAAAGAACCTTCCACTAATTGCACCGGTGTGAAGCTAAATTGGATAGGTTAAGAATGTAAACAACGCTCTTAGGTTTCTACGTTCGTTGCCAAGAGCCGACTGCGGTGGCGTCTAGTAGCTAAGTTATGAACTTCGCCTAGTAGTCGTTGACGGTGGCGCTTGGCGGCAAAAGTAGGAACTATTTGAAAAATTCTAAGTTGCAGTACTCAAATTAAAAAACAGATAACACTAAGTAATACAGTCAGAATCAACCAAACTTCGTTGATATTTTGGTATTTTGTATTCACAGTGTTTTGGGCAGCCCTGGAAGCAACTATACTTTACAGGTCTAGAATACGCAGTAAATATTTTCAATCGGAATGAAATTGATGTGTCGGTAGATAAACAACAAAATTGAACAAGCAAAACTGTTCTTCTATCTGTGGAATTGGAGGGCATGACATACGATGTTGACACGCTTATTCTTCTTATGAAAACTGTAGCTCCTATCACAACACAACAATTCCTTCGAGTACAAAAGAATACAAATATTTTATAAAACAAAAAGCGGAATAACATTAGCTATTGTTTTGTGTTTGTCACCACTTTAGTGGGACATAAAGTTGATCGAGTGATAAGCAAGAATACTTGGCGGTCGCTTGATCTTACAAAGTATTGCAGTAGGCGCAATAGGTCAACCATAAATCTTTTAACTTACCTCTTGTCTTCGTATTGGAACAAAACTGGAGAAATACACTTTCTACTTAGCCTGCCTCTTTCCTTACAATTTTCTCTCCTTCTCAAGATTTATGTCTTGTTTTGCGCAAGTATTCCTTTAAGCTCGAAGCTTCGAAACAAGCGAATCATACAGAAAGGCATTAATAATATTTCTATTCCAGCTTTCATTGTAATAAGATTTCTATTAATCGTATGAATCCAGTCAAAAGACATCGTTAGGCATTGTCTGTGTTATCACCTATTTATTTTTTAAAGGGGTGATAGCTGCCAGTACTCATCCAGTATTCTTCGATGTTACTCTCACAGAAACTCAAACATAATCCTAAACCACGTTTTCTTTAGATCACGCGTTTTAAATGCAAATGTTCCCCATAAATGCTGTGAACTGGCACAACATTTAGATATAAAATATATAAATATTCATACAGTATAAAAATAAAAATAAAATAAAAACCAGTCTTTCTGCCAACTTTAATTCGTATTTTTAGCCTACTTTTCACATTTTGCAAAAATGAGGGAAAAGTAGACTTATGAGATCGATCCGGGAAAATGTGTGTGTGTCTGTCTGTCTGTCTGTCTGTCTGTCTGTCCTTCTGTCTGGCTGACTGGCTGGCTGTGTGTGTGTGTCCCCCTATCAACTCCTAAACGGCTGCAGCAATCAAAACCAAATTTAGTATGAGTAAAGACGTGCACTGGAATATCTCACGTCCATATTTGAAAATGATGTCAGTGCTACCAACTGCTGAAAAAACGCACTAGAAATTTGAGCTCCATGTTGGATATCTTGCAAGGTATGCATGGGAGCTATTCCAAAATTGGCACACATGTAGATAAGACTATTTCAGTTTAATTTACAGGAGGCCAAGCATGACAGTGTTGCCAAAATAATTTTAAGCCTTCTGATAAGTCTAATGTTTAAATGCATATAACTTCTACACTATCAATTGGATTTCAACCAAATTTTGTATGTAATATCTGTACATAAACAGATATGACTGAGCGTATTCTTGAGAGCCACCAGGGCTGCCAACTGTTAATAATTGCTCTCTCTATTTTTTTATCCAAATACCAATATATCAGAAAGTATGCAAGCCGACAGCTTTAAACTATGCACACGTATAGTACCTGACATTCTATATTAATTTGGAGTAACTTATATACGTCACTGCTACCAACATGATTCTAAGCCTGCTGAGAAGTCCAACTTTAAATACATGTAACTTCTATACTATCAATTGGATTTCAACCAAATTTCGTATGTGCTATATACCATAACTGATATGACTATGCGTATTCTTAAGAGCAACCAAGGCTGTCAACTGTTAATAAATGCAGTTTCTATTTTTGTTACCCTAATATCAATAAATCAGAAAGTATGCAAGCCAATAGCTCTAAACTTTCCACACGTATAGTACCTGGCATTCTAGATTAATTTGGGGTAACTAATATACGTCAGTGCTGCCAACATGATTCTAAGCCTGCTAATAGGTCCAATTTTAAAATATAAATGGATTTAATTCAAAATTGGCACAACAATAGATCATATTATTTCAGATTATTTCTGAACAATACATGCATGACATTGTTGCCAACATGATTTTACGCGCGCTGTTAGATCCAATGTTTAACTGCATGTAACGTCCATGCTATCCATTGGTCTTGAACCAAATTTTGTATTCTGTACCTTAAGAGATGGAACTAAGAATATATTCAGTCACCAGGGCTGCCAACTGTAGTGCTCTATTAGGCTACATTATACCAGGTGTATTTTGTACTAATTAGATATTTCGATATTACCAACTTAATTTCGTCATTATTCTAGATAGGTTCATATTCTGTAGAATAATCATTGGCATGAAAAGTAGGCTGTATCGTTCTTCACGGAACTTCTTGTTAATGGTATTGTGATACAGATAGCCTAATACAGAATTAATTTCTATATCTCTTATCTCTATATATATAAAAATGAAAGTTTGTCTGTTTTTTCTGAATTTCCACGGAAATTTGCGATATTTGCGCGTTTCAGGCTGTTTTATGACGGATGCGCGCAAAAATAATTTTTTGTCTGTCTGTCTGTCTGTATGTCTGTTTGTTTGTCTGTGGACAATGTTTTGTGTCCTTATAACTCGAGAACGGCTGGGTGGATCAACGTAAAATTTGATACAGATATCCATCAGAGGCACGACACTAATCATTGATGTAACTCTTCTCCGTACCTCTCATAAAAGGGGTCCTACCCCCTTAAAATGCATGCTGAAATAGGCGTAGAAGGGTGAGACAAGGCTCATTTTCAGCCCCTCAATGTGAGAACCGAAACTCGGGGGCCCTAAGGGGACCCCGAAAACCACATTTTAAGGCCCTTGAATCAACAGTTTTTGAGATATTCCCAGAAAACTAATTTCACTTAATAAATTAATGAAAGAATGCATGCCGGTAACCATGGCAACTGAATCTCAGAGGTTCATCTATTTCTGTAAGACGCAATGCAATTCCAATGTTTGCAAACGGCTATAAGGTTACAACGGATCCAAATTAAGCTGAAATATTCATCAATACATATAATGCGCTTAAGGGTCAAGGGGTACCCTAGAATTTTTTCACGCGATTTACACGTGCGGGTATGGTACGGAAGGTCTGTTCTATATATTCCCTATTATATAAGAATGAAAGTCGCCTCCGTAGAGTAGTGGCCAGCATGGTTAGCTGCCACCCGAAGGTCGTGGGTTCGATTCCCGGCTCTGCCACGAAATTTGAAACGTGGTATGTGGACTGGGACGGGGTCTACTTAGCCTCGGATTCCCACCTCAGCCATCCTCGAAGTGGTTTTCCGTGTTTTCCCCCTTCGTCTTCGGGCAAAATCCGGGATGGTACCTCCTGTAAGGCCACGACCGCCTCCTTCCCTCTTCCTTGCCTATCCATCCCAATCTACCCTTACCTTCCCATCCCTCGTGAGACCCCTGTTCGCTTTGCAGGTGAGGCCACCTGGTCGAGGTGCTGATCACACCACCCCAGTTGTATCCAAACCGACCAAGTGTTCCCAGTTCTAGGCCACTGCCTGGAAAGGCGGTAGTGGTGAGTTCCCTCGCTGAGTCCGTGGGAACCACCAATCTGGAGGGTAAAATTTACTACAAAAAAAAGTTTGTCTTTATTTTCTGAATTTCTTCGGAAATACGTGATATTTGCCCGTATTAGACTGTTTTATGACAGTTGCGCGCAAACATACTTTTTTTGTCTGTCTGTTTGTCTGTGGACAATTTTTTGTGTTCTTATAACTCACGGCTGGGTGGATTAACGTAAAATTTGATACAGATATCCATCAGAGGCACGACACTAATCATTTATGTAACTCTTCTCCGTACCTCTCATAAAAGGGGGCCTACCACCTTAAAATGCATGCTGAAATAAGCATAGAAGGGTGAGATAAAACTCATTTTCAGCCCCTCAATGTGAGAAACGAAACTCGGGGGCCCTAAAAGGACCCCGAAAACCACAGTTTAAGGCCCTAAAACCAACAGTTTTTGAGATATTCCCAGAAAACTAATTTAATTTAATAAAATAAAGAAAGAATGCATAGGCCTACCGGTAACTATGGCAACTGAATCTTAGAGGTCCATCTATTTCTGTAAGACGCAATGCAATTCCATTTATTACATTACTGTGAAGGTTTGCAAACTGCTATAAGGTTATAACGGATCCAAATTAAGCTGAAATATTCATCAATACATATAAGGCGCTTAAGGGGTCAAGGGGTACTCTAGAATTTCTGTTAAGGTTTGCAAATGGCTATAAGGTTATCACTGAACCAACTGAAACTGTAAAATTCATCAATGCGCTTAAGGGATTCAAGGAGTACCCTAGATATTTTCACACGACTACACAAGCGTTATGTCGTACAGAAGGTCTATTATACCTCCAAACAGCAACATTACTTTACAAAATTCCTGATTTGAAATAGTAGACTATTTTTGCTGCTTTTAAGAATTTGGCCCATTGGAGTCTAAAAAACCTGAATTTTCATGTACCACAAGCCTGTATAATTTATAAAAGGGGTCTTCCTGTGGTTGGGCACTTGACACTACGGTTAGGGTCAGTTTGTATGTGACTTGTATTGCGATTCGTCTACGAGGTTTTCAATTTTATTTTCACGTCAGGAAGAACACGTTAGGTAAATTCAGTTTGACAGCATATTTTAACTAATCATTTTTCTTGGTCGACAAACAGGTTCCAAGCCCCTAACCATTGCAACAGTAGCTCAATTGATAACGTCTGGTTATTAATACCTAAGACCGTTCGAAGAATAGGTACTTCTGCTAGTAATATATAAAAATGAAAGTTTATCTTTTTTTTCCGAATTTCCATGGAAATTTGCGTTATTTGTGCGTTTCAGATTGTTTTATAACGGTTTGCGCAAAAATAATTTTTTCTCTGTCTGTCGTCTGTATGTCTGTTTGTCTGTCTGTGGACAACTTTGTGTCCTTATAACCCGAGAACGGCTGGGTGGATAAACGTAAAATTTGGTACAGATTTCCATCAGAGCCACGACACCAATCATTGATGTAACTCTTCTGTGTACCTCTCATAAAAGGCGGCCTACCCCCTTAAAATGCATGCTGAAATAGGAGTAGAAGTATGAGACAAAGCTTATTTTCAGCCCCTCAATGTGAGAAACGTACTGCTGAATTACTAACTCAGTATTGCCGAGGTAAAGTGGTATAATACAATATACCTTAGTTAGTTAGTTAGTGAATTCTAATGGGCATTTGTATCATATCCAACTTGAGAAGAGAGGTAAAAGTAATTTGGCAATTACAAAGGAGAAACTGAAGTTTTTAAACATGTAAATTTAGAGACACCGGAATCCACGAAAAGGACAAGAGACGACCTAAATACGTCAGACAGAAAATATGGAGAGAGTCCTGGAATTTCAGGGGAGGAACTTCAGAGGTTGTCAAGTATTGAATTAACTGATATTTAACCTTTAGAGCGCCGAGTTACAAGGTTGCTGTATGCTACCTCATTGCAGAGTTTTTTCATTCAAATGTAATAGTACATTATGCAACGAGCCTATAATGGCTATACTTAAGACACGAGTATTTTTTATAAAACGAGCGTATGCGAGTTTTATAATTTCCATACGAGTGTCTTAATTACCATTATAGGCGAGTTGCATACGACTGATTATGTTCGACGATAATTATAACTTTATTATATGTTTTAACATAAATATTCATAAATATCTGTTGAGAGTCAGCTACTGGAATTTTGTGATCGCAGAGCGAGCGTTGGGTGTTATACCTTCGTCTTTCAAGAGCTTTGAACGGCCGACGCATGCGCTCTGTGGGCTTGCAATGCCATATGCAGCCATATGTTTACATCAGCCGTCCCTCAGTAATATTGTCACCGCAGTCATTTGAAGACAATGCGCTGTGTAGAAATTAGTGTTAGTGATTTTAAGGTACTGTGCTATTTCTTGTCTCATATTCGCCAGTTTATTTACGCGAACATATGGACGGTGGGTATTCCATGTCGGTAATTTATTATAGTTCGATGTTGTGTTTATGTCCGACATGTTGGATTTTGAGCGCATGCGCGAAATTATCGTTACCTAATTGGTCAATGAACGAGCTCTGATTGGCTGGAGAAACTGTATCGTAATGAAAAACGGTGTTATAATGACCATCATTATGATACAGTTTTCAAACACATAATAGTGAGGGTCGAACATAAATATATATATATGTGTGTGTAGACGTCGTATCATGGGGGACGACAGGCTTAAAATCCCTATAGGTTTTGGGTGTTAATTAATGTAAACGTTAAGTCCAAAATCCTACGTATATTATTAATTATTATTTTGAAAAAAATCTATGTTTTTTGTGTGCCAAAACTCTCATCGGCCAAAAGTAAATTATTTCATAAAATCAGTATGCAATATTTACTAGTACAAAAATGATATTCTTTGATCAGAAATTACAAAACGGCGAGAAGAAAATCCTTCTTGATCTGCCATGCTTGTTTACGTCACTGATGAACTCCAGCTGTAGAGACACGCGTGTATTATAGTTAGTTATTGTTGTTTTAAGGGGCGGAACAGCAAGGTCATCTGCTCCAGACGTCTATAAAATGGTATGTTAGTTACTTCCGGAAGCAACAATCCAAACTCAAATTCCAATCGCCCAACAGATGGCAGAACGTGCCAGAGATTGACTCGTCAATCGAGAGCGAACGGGAAATATGACTAAAATACAGTGTGCGCACGAAGTCCGTATACCCCCTACTTATTATTCAACTTTATTTGTTTCACCCAATTTTGGGGTACATGAAATCAATCAATTTTTATTGTTTTGAGCTTTCCTTTTGGCCCAGTATTGCCACATCCTTTGAGATCATGCTTCCCTTTCTTCGGCAGAGATGTGGATCGTACGCTTTTGTTTGAGATTCACTTGGAACCGTTGTTTTTTTTAAATCCTTGGTGACGGTTATGGCTGTTTTGTCCATGAGCATGGTGTCTGTAATTTGGAGTTCCACAAGGTCTTTCTAGGTTTCCTTAAACCAAAGAGGTTTTGTTTTTTTATTACGGAAGTGGTCGAAGATCTTTTTGATTAATCTATTTGAATTCATCCGGAGGATGTTCCCATAAAAATCAATTCTCCGTTTTCTTATTGTGTTGGAGAGTTTTTCAGTTTTTTGGTAAAAAGTTTCGTTCCTGACATGGATTAATTTGTTGTTATAAAATTTGGGGCCTAAGATTTTGCATATTATCTTTCTTTCATTGACCTCCAGCCTTTCAAGCGGTCCCTGGGTGGCGAGAGACAATGTTTTGGCTGCATATAAGGCTTCTGGTTTAATTACCGTGTTATAATGTTTTTTCTTGGTATTCTAGGAGAGAGACTTCTTGTTATAAGTGTCCTTCGTAAATTGGAAGGCCAATTCAACTTTATTTCTCCTAGATTCCATTGCCTTTTTCTCTAGCGCATTCCAGCCGATCCATTCCCCAAGATATTTAAATTCTTTGACGATGTCTATGTATTGTTTGCCCACTTCAAGCTTTTTTGGTGTGTTTTTTATGTTCGTAAATATTTTGGTCTTTTCAACTGAGATTTTGAGACCCATTTTTAACGCTTGCCTCTGGAGATCGAGGATCTGTTCCATGGTTTCTTCCCATGTCATCAGCAAAAGCTAAACAATTGACCTTAATGCCTTTCTTTTTAGTTCCTATTCTGATTCCACTGTGGGGACTACTTTTTCGAGGGCACAGTTACATAGCAGTGGAGAAAGTCCATCTCCTTGCTGTGCACCTGTTTTAATCTCAAAAGGGGTGAAGAGTTCCCCCATGAATTTAACTTTGGAGAATGTATTAGTGTTTATCTGATTGGGTTTGTAGTTTTGTTATCGAGGTCTAGTTCTTTCAGGAGCTAGAATAAGGATTCCCTATCTATAGAGTCGTATACTTTTTGGAAGTCAATGAAAGTGATAACATACGATTTAGCCCGTGATATTTGGTAGTTCATGATGTGTTTGAGGTTGATAATTTGTTCCGGACAGGATTTCCCTTTCCTGAAACCCGCCTGGTATTCCCCAAATTGTTGGTCTAGTTGAGGTTCTGCTCTGTGTAGTAGGACTGTGCTTATTATTATTACTAGGCCTATTATTTATTTATATTGTCAGTACATTACTCATTCTTTATTTCTACTTACATTGTCAGATACTTAAGATGTATGATTTATGTACAAATGTATTATTTATATATGAATTGCAGCCAATGGTCATAGCTGGGTATTTTGATTGAACGCTCGAGGGCTCCTACACTGCCATCGTAATGTACAGGCCGTAAGGCTCCTACTGTGACGTCACGCCTAGGGTCGTTATAGTCGCAGCAGCAAATCAGATAGCTCCCTTCACACGCAGTCACTTCAAACCTAATATAAATTACGCTCCCGCTTCAAGACGTAGAAAAATAGCAATGCTATTTAGGACTGATTGGCACTTCCATCCGTTACCACTACATACGCCTCATTATCGCTCCTCTTGTTCGAATCCGGCCGATGTAGCAGGCATTTTGAGAGTGAACAAAATGGTACATTGCCGGTACATTTACTAGGACGTTGAAACACACAGAGAGACAGGGCTAAATTGCAGTATTTTGACGTCGAGAAAAGGTTTATGGTAGATGCCTGAGAAAACCCCACATCACTCTTGACTATTCAACAGATCACGTCCTAAACTGCTCGTGGATGACAAAGCACAATGTAACCTATCTCTAACTAGTTCAATTTCAAGTAGTTCCAACTTCGGCTAACAGATTTTGTTTATAGGTCTGTAGACGGACGTAGTATTCATTGGCTTAATACTTAAATGCAACCCTCTTTTGACACGACGGGGACCCTTGAAAGTCTTCTGATATTATACATTTGTAAATTAGGGGTGTATGAGGAAGTTGAGACTTGGTACAATTCTTTTGAAAGGTTGGTGCGATATTTCGCGAGGGAGTTTCTGCCATCCCCCGGGATCAACAAGAACATTCCAGAAGGCAGCAAAAGCACCCTATGCAGTAAATGCTACTTACCCCGTCATATTCTGAACCACCTTAGGCATTCCCGTGAAATCCATTTCATGAATTTAATTTCATTTTGCGATATTATCCCCTTATTTTTCAGTGCATCGTGCTTTTCTACTCACATCATCAAACTGAAGCTACATTCAAAATAAATATCATATATTATGAACAATAAACAATATTGTGAGAGACTTAGATACCCGGTTACTGTTTATTTGTTTGTCCGTACGTTTATTTGTTTATGTTTCTGAAGCAGCGAATTGGAATAAGCTATTTCTATGTAACAGAAGGAAAACAAATATGTTATTTTTCTGGATACGTTGGGTGTGTGATTTCAAGTGAATTGGTGAACCAAATACTACAGTACGCAATATTATTTTATAACAACGCACAAGTCAGGTTGATGTCCATTAAGTCGCTTTCGTGGTACTGTTGGTGGTGCTGATGGACACTATTTTAAGGGGTGGAACAATTAGATCATCTTCACCTAATAACACCGCTATTATTCAATTTCCCCCCAGGGGATCACATCTAGTGGGACGTGGGATGGCGACCACGGGATCCCAGCTGAGTCCGACATTGCTTCCACTTACTTGTGCAAGGCTTCTATCCATCTTCTCTCCTGTCGGCCTCCCATGGTCAACTCTTGTTCTCTTCCGACCCCGACGGTATTAGGGTATCCAAGGCCTAGGGAGTCTCTTCCTTTCCCGCCTTAATTGGCCCTTCTCTCATCTTTCCGGATCCCTCATTCATCGACGGTTCCGCCTTCTTTTTCTTTTACATTTTGTATGTCTTTTCGCTTCCAATTACATTTTGTACGTCTTTTCAATATAAATTCCGTTTTGTGAGTTTTTCCAATCTAAATTGCATTTTGCACATACATTCAAACTAAATTGCATTTTGTAAGCATTTTGATTTTCACTTGCATTGTGTGAGTATTTTGAATTTCAATTGCATTTTGTAAGTATTTTCAACCCCAATTGCATTTTGCCGGCATTTTCAATTTTTGCATTATTGCAAGTATTTTGAAACTAAATTGCATTTCGTGGGTATTTTGAATTCCAATTGCATTTTGTAAGTATTTTCAACCTAAATTGCATTTTGTAAGTGTTCTCAATATAAATTGCATTTTGTAAGTATTTTGAATCTAAATTCCCTCTCTTGAGTATGTTCTCTCTAAATTCAATTTTGTAAGTATTTTCGATTTAAATTGCATTTTGCGAGTATTTTCAACCTGAATTGCATTTTGTAAGTATTGACAATCTAACTTCCTTTTTAGTAAGTCTTTCAATGTTGGGGGCGGCACTTTTGTGAGTATTTTGAATTTCCATTGCATTTTGAAAAGTATTTTCAAACCTAGACCGCATTTTGCAAGTATTTACAATCTAAATTGCATTGTGTGTGGTGGGCATTTTGTAAGTATTTTGATTCTCAATGGCATTTTGAGACTATTTTGAATCTAAATTATATTTTGTAGGTATTGTCAATCCAAATGAGTATTTTGAATCTACCATACATTTTGGACGTATTTTCAATCTAAATTGCATTTTGTAAGTATTATCAATCCAAATGAGTATTTGGAATCTACCATACAATTTGTACGCATTTTCAATCTAATTTGCATTTTGTAAGTATTTTGAATTTCAATTGCATTTTATAAGTACTTCGCATCTAAATTGCATTTCGTCCGTATTTTGAACCTCAGCTACATTTTGTGCGTTTAATTTTTATTTTTTTCAATCTATTCTTTTTGTGCGTGTTTTTCTTCTAAATTACCGTTTGTATTTCCACTCTACTTTTTGTGAGTTGTTTCAATCCGAGTTCCATTTTGTAAGTATTTTCAGTCTCACTTAATTTTCGTTCTAGTTTCCATTTCATTGTCATTTCGCTCTCACCCAGACCATTAGGGGCCGATAACCTAGATGTTAGGTCCCTTACAGCAACAATTATCTTCATCATCATCTATTATTCAATTTTGAGACAAAGTAAAGCCCTGTTATTACGCTCTTCAAGGGATTGTGGTTTAAAAACGTAATAAGTGGGACAGCGCTATAGACGATAAATGGTGTGTGAGGCAGGGAAACAATTTTTCAGTAATGCACAGTATTGTATTATTACTGTATTGTTATAGAAACAGCACCTCCGTCTTAGCAAGACGTTAGAGACTCAACTGTCTCGCTACCGTTAAAACAAGAAGTGCATTTCGAAGAATGCCAAGATCTGTTGTTACAAAACAGGCCACAGCTTTGTACGTTGCAAGAGACCCTCGTGATGGATGAACTGGAGAAGGTCGAAAGACGTATCCTCAGGAACATTTATGGACCAAGATTGCTCCCAGAAGGAGCCTACCGACTGAAAACAATCTCCGAACTCCATCGACGGTTGGAAGCGGCCAATACCAGGATGTGGAGGATTAATGATTCCATTCTGTTTTCTCTATTGTATGGACTCGGTTTGTGTTTTTCTTTGACCTTATTATTTTCTCCTTGTATGATGTAAAGTAGCCGGCCCCGTGGTGTTGGGTAGCGCATTTGCCTCTCACCCGGAGGCCCCGGGTTCGATTCCCTGTTCCGTCATGGATTTTAGAAACTGACGTGGGGGCAGGAACGTGGTGCACTCAGCCTCGTGAGTACAATGGAGTAGCTGTCCGACAGTGAGGCAGCGCCCCGGTCACGAAAACAGAGATCAACGACCACGCGTCAACCCAATATCTGCAGGCCAAATGACTGGGTAGCGGTTGCTAGGTAGACCTAGGCGCTAGGCCCTTCATGGGCTGTAGTGCCAGGGGTTATTATTATAATTATTATGCTGTATTACACACGAACTGTCCCAGGTGCTTACAAAAATAGCGTAATAATCGGGATAGCATGATAAGCAGGCGCGTAAGGAAGGGGGTTTGCTGTAGCCTATATTTAAAATGCAAGAAGCCATAAACTATATCTATAAATAAGGTAATATTTCTGTCTAAACATTTTGAATTTTTGGCCAAAACTTTGTGTTATCTCTTAAGAAGATAATGATGATGATAATTCTTTTTTAAGGGGCCTAACATATAGGACATCGGTCCCAATATCTTGTAAGAGGTGTGTAATGATAAAAATAACCTCAATTTTAATTTTGTCTGTTTGGTGTTCGTTATGGGTTAATGTGAAAACTGTTGTTGTTGTTGTTGTTTAATTTAAGGGGCTTGGACATCGTGGTGATTTATCCCCGTGTACTTGGGAGTATGTAGAACCCTTCTGATATCCTATGTTATTGTGGAGACTGTAGTAGAGTGTGTTTTTGTAATTCAGGCGAGGATTGGGAAGGAGGCGGTTGTGACCTCAAGTTAGGAACCATCCAGATACACATGTATGATATGCTGAGTGCATAATAATAATAATAATAATAATGTTATTTGTTTTACGTTACGTTTAACTACTGTGGCTTTTAGAGACGCCGGGGTGCCAGATTTTTGCCCAGAAGGGGTCTTTAACATGCCATTAATTCTACTGACACGGCTCACTCACATTTGCGCACCCTCAAATGCCAACTGACTGCGTCTGGATTCGATCCTGCAACCTTGGAACCAGCAGACGAGAACGTTACAGCTGACGTACGCAGCCAGTCAAACTAGTAGATCAATAAACAATTTCTAGTAAATATTTATAGACTATTGGAGGATTATTTAAGACCATTGATATATATTTGGATTATTTCTCGATTAATTCCGATATGATAAAAATGAATAATTTTTCTGTTATAGGAATTGTCTTTCTTTTCTTCGGTGACGGAAATATGACCTAGAAAGTATCTATAAACTTGGTTCGGGAGGTGATGGGTGGAACAAATTTTACAGTTATGTTAGGAGAAGAAAGGGAAATTCAAATAATTTGTCGATGATAATGTCCGGTGACGGTAAATTAATTACTGAGAAACAGGCCATTGCTAATGAATTAAATGTCTTTTACGGTAGTGTGTTCAATAAATCCAATAGCTGTGTGTTGGACCTTAACGAAGAATCAGGGGCTCCCCTGTTCCAAATAAACCAGACAGCAATTGTAAAGCTAATACAAAAACTACGTTTCAATGTATCAAAGGGTCCTGATAATATTGTTAGTGAAGTACTTAAACTAGGAGGTAGGGCCGTGGCACGATACTTGGAGGTGATGTTTAATGTGTCCATAAACAATGCGCAAATCCCAGATGACTGGAAAAGAGCTACGGTAGTCCCAATATTTAAGGGAGGGAGCAGACTTGAAACTACTTGAGGGAACAGTGGGAAACATTATCATGGTTTAATGATAGGCAACATGGATTTCGGAAAGGTTACTCATGCGAGAGTCAGATGCTATCACTTTTTCAAGACATTAGCGAATCGTTAGACCATGGAGTTTCAGTCGACGCTGTGGTTATAGATTTTGCGAAGGCATTTGATGTCGTGCCGCATGACATTCTACTCCATAAATTAGCTTTGACGAAGATTGATAGAAGAGTAATTTTATGGATCAAAGAATTTTTGACGGGTCGTTCACAGAAAGTGAAAGTCGAAGGCATATTCTCGGATGAAATTACCGTAACGTCGGGTATCCCTCAGGGCAGCGTAATCGGAACTTTGTTATTTTTGGCGTTTATAAATGACTTACCAAATGGGATTCGCAGTGACTGCCGATTGTTTGCGGATGATTGTGTAATATATCGAAAGATACATGACTCACAAGACAATGCAGTGCTTCAAGAGGACCTGAACCTGGTCTATAAGTGGGCGATTGAAAATAAAATGAAAATAAACACAAGAAAATGTAGTCTCTTAAAAATAGGGAAAGTGCGAAGGCAGGATTTTCAATATAACATTGGCTCGGAAATACTTGTAGAAGAAGATTCTTGCAAATATTTGGGCGTTCACGTAAGGAATGATATGAAATGGAGTAGTCATGTAGGATGTGTAGTTTCAAAAGCTTACAAATCCCTGCACTTTGTAATGAGGGTATTAAAAGGAAGTAGTACCTCTGCTAAAGAATTAGGCTATTTGTCACTTGTAAGACCTATTCTGGAATATGCCTCGGCGGTTTGGGATCCATATCAAGTAGGGCTCATCAATGAGTTGGAAATGGTACAAAGAAAGGCCGCTAGATATGTGCTCAGTGACTTGAATCCCAGGAGCAGTGTGAGCCGTATGTTAAAGAAACTTGGGTGGGAATCACTGGAGGCTAGGAGGATGAAATCTAGACTCTGCGCTATGTACAACACGTATACAAATCAACCAGCATGGGGTGAGCTTAGCAAACGATTGGGAAAGCCCACTTACATGGGTAGGAGCGATCATCCTTTCAAAGTTAAGGGCCGACCACAGCGAACAAATTATGTTAAATATTCTTTTGTAAACCGTGCCATTGATAACTGGAACTCTCTACCTGCCGCAGTCTTAGAGCCTTTTCCCAAGCATATAGGTGTGTTTAAGAAAAGACTGACTATTTGTGTAAATACTCCAGTTTAATTGTTGTATAATTGTTATTGAATTGTTATGTATAACTATTTATTTGTTATGTATATCCAATTTGCCACCGGGGGACACACCCCCCATTGCAAATAAATGAATGAATGAATTCCTTACTCTGTGAGCCCATCGTTCGCGGGTGATGAAAACTAGTTTGATATAATAATAACAACAGTGGGGATAGGTAATGAGAACGAGCGTGGTAACGAATAAAGGAAACTACTCAGAGCATAAACGGAAAAAGAAGAACTTTTGCAACACTTAAAAAAGTAGAGAACGAGACAACTCCCTCTCAACTAGTTGGGGATAAAAGTCGTAAGAATGATCGATTGTCCTTCCCCTAGGAGCATAAAAAGGAACTGTTAAAAGTTCTTTCTATGGACCTAAAAGGTATATCGACTTCTTGTTGAGAACAATGTACAATGTGAAACTTCTTCTTACACGGGAAAGAGAAGGGCAGTTGTTAACGAGTAGATTCCTCCAAGAAGTGACCCAGTCTGTCGAGAAGCAGATGAGCACCCGTATTGATGACGGGGTCAGTGCCCCCTGGTGTCCAATCAGCTCTGGTGCTAATGAATTTAGTGGTCTGGGATAGGCCACAGGGAGATAGGATGGGGAGACACTAATCTTGGGAGAGAATAGTGGGGTGAGAAGGAAGTAGCGAATTCTGGGGCGAACATCCTTCCTTCCATCGAAGCTCTTGATTGGAGCCCTTCCAGGCATTGATCACTTGTCAGACCGAGGGGCATATCTGCCTATCCTCTGCTCAGATGTCGTCTTGTAATACATGGGTGTCTGAGGTTAAATAAAAAATATTATCAGGTTTTGTCTTCGAGATCAAGGTCCCACGCTTCATGAAAATAAAATGTGAGATTCAAACCTTCGTTTCTAGAAATCTAATTCTTTAACGGGCATGGACCAGCGTTTGTATAGGAAAGGGGCCTCAGGACTAGGTATGGACATGCATGAAATTATAACAGTTAACCAAGGTGACTGCACGAAATAGAATAGTTGATTTTGTTATCCCCCACACAAACCTACAACTATTCTCAAGCAGTAATTGATTGCTGGCATTCGAGCCAAAGAGTCTGGTGCGTACTAGTGAGGCTACTTTTACTCTCATTTACGGATAGCATTGAGGTTTGGTTAATTTATACGAGGGCTATTCAAAAAGTAAGGTCCGATTCGCCGTAAATATTTGAAAGCGGCGCCAAGGGCAAAACACGCATGCGCGCCGACTCATGGCATGCCTTGCGCGGCAAAAGCCTCCAGTAGCGTTGTGACTGTTGCTGTGTGCTGTTGATAGTGTCAGTTCACAATGTTTAAAACAAATAATCAGCCCGCCGATTGTGAAGTAAACGCAGTGTACAGAATTGTGTCTGAGCATTTACATTCTCGAAAATTGTCGTCTAGAGTGTTGTTGTTGCTTGACAATGCCAGACCCCATACAGCGAATGACACGCAAACTCTAATCAAGAAATTTGGATGGGAACAGATGGACCACCCATCGTACAGTCCGGACTTGGCGTCAAGTGATTTCCACCTGTTCCGCTACCTAAAGGAGTTTCTTGGCGGCAAGCGCTTCGACACAGATGATGAAGTGAAAGAAGCTGTTAAAGACTGGTTAGCTTCGCAGGCGGCCGAGTTGTACGACTTTTAGGCATTCAAAAGCTGGTGGAACAATGTGACAAATGTGTAAATAAGTATGGAAATTATGTAGAAAAATAGAGAAAGACGTAAAGAATGTCAATAAAACAATTGTTTTGGAAAAAAGTTTTATTTTGGATGTCTTTTTTTTAAGGACCTTACTTTGGGAATAGCCCTCGTAGTTATGAACGTATTTTACTCAGCTTTTGACAGTTAAAAGTATTGAACTGAGTTATTGTTGTAGTAAGGTTTCATTATCGGAATACAAATGAGTGCAATCCCACATGGAACATTCTTGCTATCTAGCGTCAAACCTTGGTACAAGATAACCCTATTGATGGTGACAACAAGTATGTCGTTTAAACGTGATACGCTTTAATATATATCGTTCTTAATACTCCCTTGCTTCATCAGTTCCGTCGAAATTTACCGCATCTTCCTTTTAATGTAAGAAATACCTGATACAAAGACTGATATTTCCTATTCTACTCGTAGATTATGGGCCATATATGTACAGCGACATATCAGTGAAGAATACATGTATATACGTTTCGTCTTCATTATACGCGAACACTGTCATGTTACACCATTTTATAAAACCAATGGCTATATGGAGCTTAGGGAAAAACGATGGTTCTCAACTTCTTGCTTACGGTTGAGAATTTTAAAAACACCCTCTTATCTGACTATATCATTCGTTTAAATGAGTCAAATACGTGATCGAAACAATAGGTTCACTGTTATAACTCTCCAGATCCCTCAACATTGCACAGTGAAATGCCTCGAGAATATTCAATAATTTAAGACTGGTTGGTTCTTTAGTTTAGGGGCTGCGACAACGCCGTCATGTAGCCCCGTGCACTTTGGGTGTGTGTAGAATCTGTCTGATAACCGGTGTTAATTTTGATGATTATATTAGTGTATGTTACCTGTTTTAATTCAAGTAAGGACTGCAGACAATAATTTCAAGTAGTTACAACTTTTGCTACCAAATGCTACCGTCCACGACATGTAGCTTGTGGACTTGGCTACTAGATGGCATCGCAGTCAGCACCTGGCGACAAACGTTGGAACTAATAGTGTATCTATTCTAACCTACAAATTTTGGCTTCACACAAGTGTAGTTAGTGGAAGGTTCTTTTTCATGCCATAAATCTATGACATGGGACCACCGCTTTACTTCCCCTCCGAAGGAAGGCATACTGAGGGATTTTTAACGCTCTTAAAAAACCAAAGACTTCGGCCGGGTTTGAACCCACGACCTTGGGCATAGGAGCTCAGCATACTAACAACTACGCCACCGAAGCCGTCTAATTTAAGACTGGGCGAAGTACAGCAGAGGAGCGTCAAGGCTCAGAAATCATATATTCACTCCCATTATCTGTATAAATATTAAACCATGTGATTTTAGTTGTAGCGTCATAAGTTTTATTGCATATCAATTATGTAGGTTGAAAATCTACAGCCTGCTTCCAGTCGATCGACCGGGTCAGGGATGGAATGAATGACGCCCCCATCTAGTGGCGAGGATATGAACTGTGCCGGCTACCGAAGCCTGTCGCACTCCTCTGAGGCAATGATTAAATGAATGACAGATGAAATGAAATAATAGTGGAGAGTGTTGCTGGAATGACACTTTTGACAGGGAAAACCGGAGTACCCGAAGAAAAACCTGCCTGCCTCCGTTTTGTCCAGCACAGATCTCTCATGGAGTGACCGGGATTTGAACCATGGACCAAGTGGTGAGAGGTCGGCGTACTGCCACCTAAGCTACGGAGGCTTCAATCAAGTAGGTTATATAATTTTAAAACAGCACTTTTGTATATACAGTATTTCATCCTTAGTACGGCATTTAGATTCATTAGGTTAATTTAAGACTATTTGGAGCGTCTAAGCCTGAGTTTTACATGATACCCAGGGCTTCCATCCACTCACTCGTCCAAAAATAGTGAAATAGTGAGTGTTTATTCTTAAAAAAAAGTGAAAAAAGGTGAGTTTTTGTATGAAAAAGTGAGTAAATAGTGAGTAAATTCATAGCATTATTCGCATTTATGGCCATATATCTGGCTCATAATTTTAACTTTTGTTGATAACTGTAGGCGCAATTAGGGGGGAGGGGGTCTTGGGTGGCTAAGCTCCCCAAAACAAACCATAGCCCCTCAAAAATGTGACAAAACTGTATTGAAATAAGACAAAAATTTTAAGAATGTGTATCTGAAAAAAAAAATTAGCCCCCCAAAAATGTCAACCAAATTGTGCCTATGTTAATAATATCTCCGAGTACTGTTTGTGATTTTATCGTCGATCGCTGCACGGCACCGGCTGTGATATTGCACCACGGAAGCTTTTTATGCTTTCTGACCGCCTGGCTCGCTGGCCAGCAGCGGTGGTAGAAAAACGAACTACCCATTCATGGGTATATTTTGGGTCATTTCTAACAATCTGATTGTGCACGAGACCATTTTTAACGCAGAATGGGACCAGTTTTGAAAAAAAGTGAGATTAGTGAGTAATTGTATCAAATAGTGAGAAAAGTGAGGCTGCTTAGAAAATAGTGAATAATAGTGAGAAAAGTGAGTCACTGGAAGCCCTGATGATACCGGTACTAATATAAGGTACGTTCAATAAGTACCGAGCCGGAGGCTGTAATGCGCAAACCGGTGACGACATCGGCTAATCGTGGCGTGTGTAACAAGGCGTGGTTCCGACCAGAGCGTGGAAGGTCACAGCCCGTCGCTAGAGGGCACGCGTGCACGTCACGTGACGATACAAAGCGAGCAGCAGCATGCATCAATCGTCCAACCAAGACCAAGACAGTGGGACATTCGACATGCGTCCTGGTGTGGTTGAAGACTGTGGGGCACCCATTGGGCACACACTTTCCGCAAGTGCAGTCGTTCCTTCATGATGGTGTGCACACTTCCGACGCTCAATCCGACCACGGCAGCTATGGCGTTTACTGTCACTCGGCGGTCCTGGGTAATGAGTGCATCAACCAGCTGGACGTTGTCATCGGTAATGCAGGGGGGTGCCCCTGACCGGCATCATCGGCTAACGACACCCGTCCTTCCCTGAAGTGCTTGTGCCACGCCTTGACCCTTGCAAGGGACATGCAGTGTTCGCCGTCCACTTGTGACATTCGGCGATGAATGTCCGTTCCCCCTACTCCTTTCGCTATCAGAAACCGAACAACACCTCTTCGTTTGACGCCTCCATGTCACTGTTTGCAATGCGACAGGCAGCGTTGGACGATTGATGCATGCTGCTGCTCCAATTGTATCGTCACGTGACGTGCACGCGTGCCCTCTAGCGACGGGCTGTGACCTTCCACGCTCTGGTCGGAACCACACCTCGTTACACACGCCACGATTAACCGATGTCGTCACCGGTGTGCGCATTACAGCCTCCGGCTCGTTACTTTTGAACGCACCTTATAATATGACCACGTCTGTATAGCTAAATAAACATAGGCAGTAGTTGAAGCATATATAATATGCACAAAAAAAGAAGATCTAGAAAGCAGAACAATAATAGGCCAGTAAATTTCAGGATGCAGCACTAATGAACCAAAGTAAGGTTGGCAGCAGCCCCGGTCCGGTATCAAGTAAGCTTACATTATTCAATAATATATTATCTTAAGCTCACTTTCTCTGTGGTCGATAAGGAATTATCGCAAGTTCTCGTAAGGGTCGCGATGGGTTTAAGGGAGAGGCTCTACAAGATTCATTAGTGCAATAGAGAAGGGCACTTGCCCTGATAATGGCAGTGAAGCGGTACAATTAGCTGGCCACAGCTGATAAATTATAAACACTTGGGCTACTCTTTCCACAAGCACGCAACACGGCCTACCTTACTTATTGATAATGGATACTAAGTATCGGTGGATCACCTTATTCATAAGTAAACACACTCCTCTAGACTCTTTCACACAACGCACCTTGAAAATAATTCAAGCACTATTTTAATACGGCTATATTTTTAGGACTATTTATCTCATGAAAGCTTGCCACGATGGGTGAGTGGTTATAGTGTCGGACTACTAACCCCAAGATTGCAGGTTCGCTCCTGGCCATGGTAAGTGATTTTTGAAAGGCGACAAAAATCACGACACTCATGTCATACGTTGTTGGCATGTTAAAGATCCCATTTGAATTCAGTAGGCCGTATTCAAAGGCAAAATTAATCTCGGGATTTTCCGCCAACACAAAGTTCCTCCATTCTCTACTTGAAAGCGCTGTAGTGTCAAGGAGGTAAGATATCTAACCTCCTTGATTTTCATAGCGTTCAAAGGAACGACGAAATTCGACATGCAAGCTACCCTCTGGGTGTCAATTAACAAAGCTTGCACCAGGCACCCGAGGCCATACGATATTATTATTATTATTACCTCATGAAAAGTGATAGGGTCTAAGTCCGGTAAATGAATAACAGAAATGTAAACCAATCACAACTGCCTATCAACAAAAATACTTATTACAATTACTTTTAAAATTGTAATTAATTTTGTTGTACGTCCCTTTTAAATACTGTGGCTTTTAGAGATGCCGAGATGCCGTAATTTTGCCCGGAAGGAGATCTTTAACGTGCCAGTAAATCTACTGACACGGCTTTCTTGCATTAACGCACCCTCAAATGCCTACTGACGCCAGGTTTCGATCCTGTAACCTTTGGCACTGCAAGCGAGAACATTACCGCTGAGTCACGCAGCCAGCCCCAAGTAAAAGAACCTACCACTATAATTGGTGGTGTGAAGCCAAATTTTGTAGGTTGTTTGGTTAGAAACGCTCTATCAAGTTCCAACGTTCGTAGCTGGGTGTCAGTGATAGTGATAGTGAACTTGTTCGGGAACCTACGTGCGTTCAATTGAAATGCTCTGCTATGGCTGCAATTCAAATATGATACACACCCAAGTAAACGGGGTTACAGGGCCACGATGTTGCAAAGCAGCGGCTTCGGTGGCGTAGTCGGTAGCGTGCTGAGCTTCTATGCCCAAGATAGCGGGTTAAAACCCGGCCGAATCCTTCGGAATTTTTAAGAGCGTTAAAAATCCCTTAGTATGCCTTCCTTCGGAGGGGAAGTAAAGCCGGCGGTCCCATGTCATAGATTTATGGCATGTTAAAGAACCTTCCACTAATTGCACCTGTGTGAAGCTAAATTGGTTAGGTTAAGAATGTAAACAACGCTCTTAGGTTTCTATGTTCGTTGCCAAGAGCCGACTGCGGTGGCGTCTAGTAGCTGAGTTCTGAACTTGGCCTAGTAGTCGTTGACTGTGGCGCTTGGCGGCAAAAGTAGGAACTATTTGAAAAATTCTAAGTTGCAGTACTTAAATTAAAAAACAGATAACACACACTATTACAGTCATCACAATTAACACCGGTTATCAGACAGATTCTACACACACCCAAAGTACACGGGGCTACATGACCGCGTTGTCGCAGCCCTTAAACTTAAGAATCAACCAACCGATGTTGCAAAGCCCTTAAAAATGAGATAACGAAAAAAAAACTGAATAAAACTAATTCAGATCAAAGCCCATTGACCAACGCCACCCATATCTCACCAACTGTGATTCTCTACGGAGAATGAATGATGTAGATTGAAGACGATATTCGGAAGGTTAAAATACTGGAGGAGATCACTACCACTTCCAACCAATTCATGAAACATATCTGCGACGAGAGATAGTGGTCATGTACCTGCTAATTTATTCAATCGGACCTGCATAAAAAGTCAGCCATTGCTTATTCATACGAAGGAATAATCAATTCTCATGCAGCGATAATGGAATTGGTATGTATTCCATATCGTAAATGTAATACAATTCTCATGTCAATACGGTAAAAATACAAAAACGTAAACCCCGCAGAGAGGTTTATACTTTCCCTACGTGCGTGTGTGTTTGTTTAAACAAGTTATCTCTTATTCGCGACTGAACTAATAAATATAAAATCTACTGTAGTACAGTAGTGCCTGTCTGTTCCTCTAACAAGCAGAAACTACTCAACAGATTTCACTGAAATTTTGCATGGATATAGTTTAGACACCTAGAAAAAAAATAGGAATATTCCCGTTTCGTGACATAATATGCTGCTTTTGTTTCGACCCTTTGGGCCTCGGCAGAGGCTAAACTAGGCTGAATTTAGAAGTTGTCGTTGAAAGACCGGACAGAGCCCATTTTACTAGCTGGACCCCGGGTCGGTTGAGGTCTAGTTGGGTCCCAGGTCAGTAGGGTAACGTAGGTTTCTTTATTTCTTCGGTCACTCGTTTTTCTTGGAATGTCCTTCTTGATATTAACAAGTATCCGGATTACATTTCAATATTAAAGGCAATTATTAAATTTATTACTTACCCGATAATTACTAACATATAATAACAATACATTCAAAAAGTTTGGACTGAAGATGAGCAAAGCAAAGACATTAGAAATGAACATCAACAGGGAAGGAACAAGCTCAAACATACTTCTAGGAGTGAAAATAGACTCAGTTTCTCACTTCAAATACCTTGGAAGCAAAATCTCGAAAAACAACACTGTAAAGCAGGAAATACTCAGCAGGACACAAAACGCATCTAACTTTTACAGCCAAATCAGAAATCTTCTCTGGGACTCCAAAATACCACAAAAAGCAAAAAAAAAATCATGTACCGCACCTACTTCGTACCAATCCTCACATATGGATTAGAGACATGTACCCTACTAAGCAAAGACTACAGTAGAATTCAAGCAACTGAAATGAGATTCATCAGAACCATGAACCAAACTACAAGAAAGGACAAGATCAGAAATGTAGTTAATAGGAATGTTGCTGGCATCGAGGTTCCTATTACCAGTGCCATAAAGAAACGCAGACTTCAGTGGTATGGACACATAATGAGGATGAACATAGAAAGACCTTCCAGAAAATATTTTGACCTTAACCTCATAGGAAGAAGACCACGAGGAAGACCAAGAAAACGCTGGATAGAGACTGTAAGATCGGACATGGGGGAGAGAGAACACAAATGGGAATATGTCCTGGAGCAGAAGATGTATGAAGATAGAAGGAGATGACGAGCGCTTGTACACCACACCTGGGAACCTGGAGTTGGAGAATGATAGTGATGATGAATAACGTCTTAATTTGGTGAAACATTAGGAAGGTTAAATAAACTCACCTCATTTCACCCCTCTAACCTAAGCTCACCTCATCTCATCTTAACTCACCGAGGCAAACCTAACCTAACCTAACATCTTGCACTAACCTCATCTCATCTCATCTCACCTAACATAGGGTTGACGGCAATCCGTAGGTGAATGTTTTGACCGATGAACGTGTCCGTGACTACAGGGGGCAGCTCTACGAGGCCTATTCAAACCTCCCTCTGAGCTGACCATGGTACCAAATCAACGTCACCCGGAAGAACAGGGAAAACCAGACTCACGATAGTCGATAACAGAGTTGGGATTCGAACCTGGAATCTCAGGACACCAGCTACCCAGTTTAGTTATAGAGCATGCTTTAGACCACTCTGCTTCTTTAATGTTCTTTTTTTAAATCTTAGAGCCATTAGATCTGTAACAGTGAAAGCTAGTTCAGTTACTTCTTTGAAGCCATACAGAAATTCCTCGAGGAACTTGCAGTCTCGTTATCTGAACTAATCTGTAATTATAATGTCTGTAGCTCGGGGATTTCCCTGGGCCATGCGGGTGGAGTTTAACTTCCTGAACAAAACTTGGTGTAATCTGCGTACCACGGGAAATAGCTGACACGCGCTAGCCACGGTAGGCATGATAACAAGGCAATTATACGACATTCATGCACTTCATGCACGTCCACCACACCACTGAGAATATCCTTGAATTGACTTCCATGACGTTTATAATTAGGACACTGAGTACTTCTGAATATACGAATGATATACGTTGCACTTCAGTAAGTGTATCTCTTAATATTTATGTTATATTACCAACATTATCAACTCTGACACAATAACTAATGTACTTGGGGATGGTTTTTAAGTGATCATATCTGAGAAGACAGTCTATTTCTCAAGAATCGATCAGGAACTTCGGTACAGTGAACAAATAATCATAAATACTAGTTATTTTCGAGTATGAGATGTATTTTGAAAACTTTAGCGTAAACAAAATCTTAAAAATAGGGGCGTTATTTATTTATTTATTTATTTATTTATTTATTTATTTATTTGCACACCCAAGCACACGGGGTTGAATAGCCAGAATGCCCAAGCATATAAAATGAAACAACAGCAGCAGCTCCTTTCCTACGTGGGGTTCGAACCACGCGGCGTGAAATTTCACCTCGTAAATCTCCATATAGCGGCTTCGGTGGCGTAGTTGGTAGCATGCTGAACTACTGTGCCCTAGATAGTGGGTTCAAACCCGGCCGAAGTCGTCGGATTTTTTAAGGACGTTAAAATCCTACAGTATGCCTTCCCTCGGTGGGGAAGTAAAGCCAGCGGTCCCATGTCATAAATTTATGGCATGTAAAAAGATCCTTCCGCAGACTAAAATTGTGTGAAGCTAAATGTCTAGGGTAGATTTTGTTGGAACGCTCTATCAAAGTTCCAACGTTCACCACTAGGTATCATTGACATCTGGTAGCGAAAGTTGGAACTACTAGAAATTGAACGGAACTTGTAGCTCACCCTATGGGTGTCCTCTAAAAGCAGTTACAGCCTCAGGCGAGCCGAAAATGTCCTCGGACACTCCCGGCACTAAAAGCCATACGATAAATAAATCTCCATATGTCTTTATCGGGAATCCAATCCAGTCAGCTTTGGTGAGAGACAAACAGCTTGACCGCTGTGCCATCACGCCCGAAAGGGACCATCTCGGCATTTTCCTGGAGTAAAAGTGGGAAACCACGGAAAACCACTTTCAGGATGACTGAGGTAAGAAGCGAACCCGCCTTGTCTCAGTTTTGCCTGACAAGGCTGAGTGTACCCCGTTCCAGCTGATTCAAATTTCCTTGCAGAGTTGGGAATCAAACCCAGGTCTTCGCGGTGACAGCCAAGAAACCTAGCCACTTCGCAACGAGATGGACCCTCATAAATGATTTCTTGCTTCAGCTATTGGCAAGAGATATCTTTGGTCATCAGTCCGTGTACTTATGTGTGTGACTGGCTGCGTGGCTCAGCGGTAACATTATCGTCTGCTGACCCCAAGATAGCGAGATCGAACCCTGGCGCAATCAGTTGGCATTTGAGGGTGCTTAAATGTGCGGGAGCCAAGTAAGTAGATATTCTGGCGCGATGAAGATCACCTTCAGGGTGAAATTCCGGCACTCCGGCGTCTCTAAAAGCCGCAGAAGTTAAAAGGGACGTAAACCCAGAACATAATAATAATTATTTACTTGTTTTATTTTATCGACTGTTCCCCTTTGGGAGAGCGATTGAACTTAATTCACGATTTCATCTTCGTATGTTTTCCCTCTTCCCAAAATCTCTTCATCTTCCTTAAATGCTCCTTTTTCCGGTCAGCTATCCATTTTCTTTCTAGGTTGTCGTGATTTTCTTAGCTCAAACTTAACATTTGTGATTTTATTCCGGCACTCGGTGCGGTCCTCGAGATTTTCTATGTTGATCTGTTGTAGCAACCTCTGGGCCTCTGTCAGCCATTCCGTCCCGCATTTATTCTTTGTTATGAATTATGATGTTGAGTAGTTTCTTTGCCGTTCTGGAGTTTTCCAATCTGTAGATGTGTGTGTAAAACTTTGCTCTGCGTTTTCTGATTTCTTCCGTTATTGTGTTGGTCTTTTGATTAAGTTCGTTCTGATGCCTCTTCATACAAATGCCGTTTTTATTGATTGTCCCGTAAATCGTCCTGAAAATTTATCGTTCCTGCTTTTCTATGTCTTTGATTTTGGAATGACCGTCGATCACGATTGTTTCGGCAGCGTACGTTGCTTTTAGAAGAATCACTGTTTTATGACTGTTCGACACCTTGTTCAAGAATGCCCACAAACAACTTACAGTGGTGAATTCAGCGACTTCTTCCTAGGGACACCACAGGCACTTCATTACGTTTGTAAATTTGATGCCAAATTATAAATAATTTTCATGTGTGCCATACGATAAATAAACTGTGCTATGGTGCCTTATCGAAATAGACTTCTTGTTGTAGTGAACCCACGTTAGATTGTAGGCCTGCTTTTTTTTTGTCGTGTGGCCTCCTGAGAGGCCGAGTGCAGGACTTTCTTGTCGACGCCAGTGGGAGACCTGCGCGTCGGGTTGAGAGATGGAATGGATGAAGATGAATGAAACTGGGCAAGGATGTGGAAGGAAGTGGCTGTGGCATGTCAGAAAGGTACCGTCCCAGCACTTGCCTGGTGTTGAAAATAGGAAACCACGGAAAACCATTTCAAGGACGGCCGATGGCGGGGCTCGAACCCACGCGTCTACTGAGTCAGCAGAGAGCTTGGCCCCATGACCTAACGCTGCACTTTAGCCAGCGTAACCACTGCTGTCGGTTGTAGGCCTGCTGTAGCTCGGTGATTCTTTGTTCATTGGCGATTCGGTTTAGTCCCGAGGACTTATGTTTCACCAAGGTATTATTAGACTATTATTAGTCTACTTATGTATTTGTTTGATAACCTGTAATGTAATTATTGGATTCAACGTTCGGCGTTAGTATTCAGGGACTTAAAATAAGGTAGTGCCCCGCTATTTGCCTAGAGTGTAGATGAATAACCCTGGGGTAAACAGGCATAACATAATGGCCGCTATCAGCACCGGTATTCGAAATTATGATTTCCAAATTGCAACTTTCCACAGCAGTCCTGGAACGTAGCTTAACTGCCTCGTCTACCATTCTAGGATAGTGCTGGATTTATACCTAAGAACACTCGTTCTAGTCAGAATCTCTTTCCTGTGTGTTGAAATCTCGTCTTAAAGTACACGGCAAGGCAGGGCATGTTGGAGTTTACCCACCAAACTTTTGTTACTCGACTTGGGGAAAGATTGCAATTTCTCATCACCTGTGCACAAAGTTTGCCTGTAATCGATAAGTATATTAAGCAACACTCGAGGTTAATAGCAAGCCTCCAACGCTTGTGGTACACGTGTCAAAATGAGAGCCAGACCTGCCACTTCGGAACTTCTACAACGTTATAGGTCAGCCATCGCATAACGTGCTGGCGTGTTCAAGAGATTTATCAGTGTCAGATGCTAATCTCAAAGAAAGCATATCGATAACGCTCCGGAATGGATACACTGAGATTTCCATCAAAAGAACAGTTCATCACAGTCAATATTAGGCTACCAGTGCCCCCAGAATAATTTTTCTAAACCTTATAACAGAGTGGACACATTCCTAGGACTAGAGTAGGAGAATGAACAAATTTGGATCCTTTCTAGAGTTGCCACCAGTCCTGATTGTGTAGGGACGTCCCTAATTTCTGTATCGTATCCCAGCAAGACTTACTGCCTGCAAGGTGGCCACTCAAATAGGTCAACGATTTTACAGGAGTTTTCCAGGAATTTTCCTGGAGTAATTCTCATTTTTCCATATTTAATAATAAGCGCGGGTGCGGGGGAGGCTTTATCAGTTGCCTACTTCAAGACCAAAATAAAGCAGTTGTGTTTAGTTTACTTATATAGATGTTGACAAAAAATAGTGGTGATTGCGTTATTGATAAGCAAGCCTACACATAAATGATTTAATTGTTGTTTTAAAAAAGCCTTTGTGACTCAAATATCCGCTTAAAAAAGAGAAAAGAATGCCGCCTGCATATTTATTGCTGTGAAGTTGTCTATACTCAATATATTTTACAAAAACACTATAGCGTGTTCTCACACAAACAGGTGGCCTGAGGAAATTTAATGTTTTCAAATTTTTCGTAATTTTCCAGGTGTTTTCCAAGAGTTTTCCAGACCTAATAAAAATCCAGGAGTTTTCCATGATTTCCAGGTTTTCCAGGAGTAGTGGCCACCATGTGCCTATACCAAACTAATCTGTTTTATATGTATTTTATATTGTAATCTTGCCAGACGAAATACATCTATTCTATTCGTTGATTGGTTGGTTGGTTGGTTCCTCAGTTTAGGGTCTGCAACAACGCGGTCATGTAGCCCCGTGTACTTTGGGTGTGTGTAGAATCTGTCTGATAACCGGTGTTAATTGTGATGACTGTATTAGTGGGTGTATCTGTTTTAATTTAAGTAAGGACTGCTGACGATCAATTTTAAAGTAGTTCCTACTTTTGCCGCCAAACACCACCGTCAACAACCAATTATTTCAGAAATTAGTTACCAGATGCCACCGCAGTCGGTTCTTGACGACGAAAGTAGGAACCTAAGAATGTTAGTCAAATATGTAGCCTATATTAATTTAGCTTCACACAGGTGTAATTAGTGGAACGTTCTTTAACATGCCATAAATCTATGACATGGGACCGCCGGCTTTACTTCCCGCCCCCCCCCCCCTAAAGAAGACATATTGAGGGATTTTTAACGTTCTTACAAAATCCGACGACTTCGGCCAGGTATAAACCAGCGATCTTGGGCATAGAAGCTCAGCATGCTACCAACTACGCCACCAAAGCCGCTTTATTCTATTCTATTATATTCTACGAGTACGACGGGAAACCCAATTGTCCTCACTATTCTGTTTTACTATTACCAATTTCTAAATCTTACACATAAGCGAATATTATAAAATTCAGAAGTTGATCATTTTGATAATTTATTTCGGTCACGAGTCGCGATGAGAAGCAATGGTGCCAACCGTAGCAGGCGTAGGAAAGCGTAATAATGTTATTGGTTTTACGTCCCTTTTAACAACCCTGGCTTTTAGAGACGCCGGGGTGCCGGAATTTTGCCCCGAAGGGGATCTTTAACGTGCCAGTAAATGTACTGACACGGCTCCCTCGCATTTGCGCACCCTCAAATGCCAGCTGACTGCGCCAGGTTTCGAACCTGCAACCTTGGGCTCAGCAAGCGAGAACGTTACCCCTGAGCCACGCAGCCAGGCCGCGTAGGGAAGCGATAATACTGAAAAACTGTTGGTAAAATATAAAAGTTCATTTATTTTCACTATTGAAAAGAATACTAAAAAAATCACTTTTAATACTATCTATTACCGGCCGACATCTCATCGTAGTCACAAACGGATAAGATGCACTCCTGCCTAAATACGGTCAAAGTTCAGTGGACATTAGATAACCATCATAACGCATGCCATGTGTTTGAAGTATTCCGACGTCTTACTTCCTTGACTGGTAAATACTACTGATAAAATACAATTTCTTCGGTTCACCAAAAGTTGGTACGGCAATTTGGATAAGCATATGAGGCGTTCCCGACCAGAAGGGCGAACTCGACGTGGGATTTTTAAATTATTTTATGTATGCGTTCACGTCGATTGGTAACAGTGAACATTGTCGTAGATAAATGTAGTTGATTTCGCCCTGATATACTGTACTATGAACAAGTAGTTCCGTGAAGAACTATACAGCCTATTTCCACATATCCTACTTATGTTAATTGCCTCTATCAACATACAAAATTTCAGTTTGATTTCTGTAATAGGTTCATAGATACTGAGAATCGTCTAAATATTTCGGTTGGTCGCCATGTTGGATTTTAATATATGTAGGCCATAGAGTTATGAGTAGGGGATCAGTGAGAGTTCTGCCCCCCACCACTACTCCCAATGCGAGCCGATAACTCTCGAACCCGTGGTCGGAGATTCACGAATGAGGTGTCGTTGGACTCGAGCGGACGTCCTCTTTCCTATGGACCACTCGTTATATATATTTTTTTGTTGAAAATATTTGTTTACGAAAGTAGGTGATAGTTTGAAAACCAAACATAATGGAATGTTGTGCCATGGCTCGAACGAACGGTCTCTATGTTTTTTTGAAAACAGTCCAATTTTGAAATTCCTATATTTTGGAAACTAGGAACTTTACAAAAAAGTAGTGTCGATATATGTGGTCCATATCCCATAGACAGTGTTGAATTGGCATGTGCTTTTGAAAAATTGGGAGTTTGCAAGGCTAAAGCACTAGCACACCCAGAGTACAGCTCTGTTGAAAAACGTTTAGAATCTTATAAAAATGTTTGGCCATTAATATTAAAACACCTTACCAAAAAGCTAAGTGAAGCTGGATTTTTTATACTGGTGAAGGGGATAAAACAATATGTTTTTATTGTGGATTTGCTTTAAAGGATTGGCAAATGACTGATGACCCTTTTGTGCAACACGCTCGTTGGTTACCTAACCGTAAATACATGGTGTTGCTTAAAGGTCAGGAATTTGTGAACACTATTCGTAAAGAAAACGTGATTGCGGCACAAGACATAAAAGTGCCTTTAGAGTTAGAACACGCGGAGCAAATACATGAGGCTGAAAAAAAAAAAAAGATTTGTCTCACGAACAGATACAGAAGTGTGACCAACAATTATTACACACATCAAAAAAAGTTTTGCATCACCTCGGTTCCCAGATCTCCGGCATATAGACGTTGACTGTGTATATTGTATCAAAGATACAGTCCCTTTGACTGTTCATAGATGTCACTAAAACTGCTCAAAGATGTAAACAACCATGCATGAGCAGGGCCTATTAGACGGAGGGGGTACGACAGCCGATCAGTTCCAGTCATTCCACCAGGACGAAGGTACGCTGCTCATGTTGTCTGTAGTTCTACCATGCCTAGAAGGTCAATACCGCAGTTCGATCGCGTCCGCATTGTTACTTTGTGTCAAGAAGGGCTCTCAACAAGGGAAGTTTCCAGGCGTCTCAGAGTGAACCAAAGCGATGTTGTTCGGACATGGAGGAGGTACAGAGATACAGGAACTGTCGATGACAGGCCTCGCTCAGGCCGCCCAAGGGCTACTACTGTAGTGGATGACCGCTACTTACGGATTGCCGCTCGGAGGAACCCTGACAGCAATGCCACCATGTTGAATAATGCGTTTCGTTCAGCCACAGGACGTCGTGTTTCAACTCAAACTGTGCGCAATAGGCTGCATGATGCGCAACTTCACTCCCGACGTCCATGGCGAGGTCCAGCTTTGCAACCCCGACACCATGCAGCGCGGTACAGATGGGCCCAACAACATGCTGAATGGACCCCACAGAATTGGCATCACGTTCTCTTCACCGATGAGTGTCGCATATGCCTTCAACCAGACAATCGTCGGAGACGTGTTTGGAGGCACCCTGGTCAGGCTGAACGTCTTAGACACACTCCAGCGAGTGCAGCAAGGTGGTGGTTCCCTGATGTTTTGGGGTGGCATTATGTGGGGCCGACGTACGCCACTGGTGGTCATGGAAGGCTCCGAAACGGCTTTACGATACCTGAATGACATCCTCCGACCCATAGTGCACCCATATCGGCAGAATATTGGAGAGGCATTTGTCTTCATGGACGACAATTCTCGACCTCATCGTGCACATCTTGTGAATGCGTTCCTTCAAGATAACGACATCGCTCGACTACAGTGGCCAGCATGTTCGCCAGACATGAACCCTATCGAACATGCCTGGGATATGTTGAAAAGGGCTGTTTATGGACGTCTTGACCCACCAACCACTCTGAGAGATTTACGCCGAATTGTCGTTGAGGAGTGGGACAATTTGGACCAACAGTGTCTTGATGAACTTGTGGATAGTATGCCACGACGAATACAGGCATGCATCAATGCAAGAGGACGTGCTACTGGGTATTAGAGGTAGTGGTGTGTACTGCAATCTGGACCACAAATGCTGAAAGTCTAGCTGTATGATGGTACAACATGCAATGTGTGGGTCTCATGAGCAATAAAACGAGCTGAAATGTTGTTTGTGTTGATCTCTATTCCCTTTGTATTTAAAGGTTCCGGAACTCTTGGAACCGAGGTGATGCAAAACTTTTTTTGATGTGTGTATATAAAATTTGTTATCAAGATGAACTAGGTGTTGTATTTTTTGCCTTGTGGATACATGATAGCATGTGTCAAGTGTGCATTAGAACTTAACACTTGTGCTATATGCAGAAAAGTAGTATCTGCTGTTATGTACTATTAAATGACGATTTTTGCGTAGGTTCATTATTCAAACGTTCACTTCGATCGCATGATTAATACACAAGTAATAAAAACTTAATTTTATAATTGCGCACTGCCGCTATTTGAGGTTATGTGAACAATTGCACTAAATTAGATGCCAGTGCATTGCAATGTGAATAAACATTTACTGTATCAAATGTTCGATTTCTATTTTAAAGGTTCTTGGAAGTCTCATAGCTGAACTTCTAGTAGTATCCTTTATCACTGTAGGTCTTACTGCACATTTGTTGTTGAAGCTATATCTTTGGTTATAAGTTCTTGCATATTTATGGTGGTAGTGTTTGGACACTTCTGGAAGATTATGGTTTGTTCTAACAGTAGGTCTGAAAGATCCACACACTCGGTAAAATTGTGGACCATAATGAATACAGCTGAACGGCGGGATCACTTTTAAAAAGTACGATCAATTGTAATACGCTCATGCTAAATCTGGTATCGTTCGTTGCGTTCCATTAACGTCATAACAGACATTGTATATTCTCATGGTCTGCTTTAGAATATGAACTCCATACTTGTCCCCTCTGTACTGTTAAGTCCTGGAAGGACGCTGGGGGAGTGGGGAAGCAAGAAGATAAGTCAAGCCACCTGTCGGTAACACTTTAATTATCTCTTGCATTTTCTTCCCCTTCACTGAAGAATAAATAACAAGGGGGAGGGTTTTTAACTTGAAAATTAAAATTAACTTTTCGATCAATCTTCCATCATTTAGAAGTTTCACACGGTGACACTCCCCTCACCTCCCATCCTCATTCCAGTTTTTTCTATATTTTTGTTCTTCTTCACTTTTCCTCTTCACGTTCTCTGCAAGGAAAGGAACTTCTTCGGTCTTGCGACTTTTTAATAACATAAGAAACGGGCAAGACGAGCAAGTCAAAGTCCTCCCTTCCCGTTTACCTCTCCTTCATTAGCTCTGCCAATAACCAACCTCCCTTCTCTCACACATACAACGTCTTCTTCTTAACCTATGAGACTTATGCAGATGCAAACCTCAGACCTGTGGACCACATTTTCCTCACTGTAGACGAACTTGGGAACTAATTTGTAACTAATAATTCCCCACCTCTACCCTCCCCTTCCTTTCCTTTAAGACGGGCAATTTGGAAGCGAGTGGTGTGGAAGAAGAGTGTGTTTAAAGCCCATAACACAGGGTTGCTAATAACATTAAATTTGACATCCACAACTCGTTGAAAAGTAGGATGCACTTTGTCATAAATTAGACGGCTAATGTTCAACATTATTAGGAACAGGAACTACATCATGTCAGATGAATATTGTTTGATGTGCAGTAAAGCAAGGTGTTTCAAGAAAATCTTAGGATGGTTTACAATCTGGAAAAAAAAAAAACCTTCCCTCTAACGCGGCGCCTACCATATTATACAGTGTCTCTCGCCTTGCGGGGCTTCTTGGGTTGGCAGTACATTCATGTTATGTTGTTGTAAGGAAAACAATTACATAAAATTATGTAATGCAATTATACAGTATATATGGTACCGACCACTTTCAAACTGTGCTCCGTAATGTTTCCACCAGCACGGAAAACCTCTTCCACTAAAATCATACGTTCTTCAGTTGTAAGCATTCCCACTAGACTCAGCTTACTTGACAAGAACAACACTTACAGCGTCAACACTATCACACACAGGCACTACTTTCGGCAATAATGAACCAGTTCCCCACCCTTATCACTCCTGTTGAAGGTCAACACGGAACAAGTGCATGCTTATGCCAACCGCTGTGGTGTGACTTTGCGTAGGCCTATATAGCAACATGAATGTAGCACCGTAGCTCGCCACTGCGGAGAGACTTTGCGGACGCTCTGTACTTTCCAAGAAAAGGATCTCTTCAGACAGGGCAGGGATAGAAGGCAGAACTTCATCAAAGTTCTACACAACATATGTAGATGTCATGGTAGAAAAAGATGGTTAAAAAGATCGGAACTTGGACCAACGCTGCGCTGTAACAAGCTTTGTATTGTAATGCTAGGATTCCAGCACAAGGAAAACATAATCTTGAACCTTCATACCAGGGTATGTGTGATGGACACCGGCGATGGTGAATACGGCCCTAAGTGACGATTTTCATTTCATTTCATATTTATTCATCAGTGCCTTACACTATATTTACAATACACTGAAGGGAGTCTCTGAAAAAAGCAAAGCCCCACTTCGCTTTCGGGATGCGTCAGAGCCCCCACTATATATACTGGATTATATTTACATATGTACACAAGATGGCAATTAGTGAGAATCGAGCAATGATAAATTATTTACAGTATACATTAGAGGGATGGTAAATTTATATAGGATAAGGCAGGACAACAAGAGAAGACATCACATAAATATTGCAAATGAAAATACACAGGAAACACTAGCACAACAAAGAATCGGGGCATAATTTATGAGGAACAACCTACTTCTTGAACAAATAATGCCGCAGCTTCCTCTTGAACTGAACGGCATTATTGTTGCTGGCCTTCAGGAAACACGGTAGGCTGTTCCATACACATACCGATCTATTTACAAAACCCAGTTTGTACGATACTGCCTATCTACGTATTCATTCATTTATCGTAATTAATTAATTAAAGTTATAAGGAGACTCACAATGTTACCTACCACAGGGCTGGCAAAAATGTTCGTCAGGTCCGATAGCTCTCGAACGCTTCCCCCACATTTTTTCCAACTTCTAGTGAGAGGAAAGGAGTAGTCTATTAACGAATGGCAGTCAAGGTTGGTGGAGGTGGTTACTCAGTGCTTAGGTCCATACTGTAGCTGTAGAAATAGAAAATTTCACTACACCGCAGGAAGAAGAAATTGAGTTGGAGAAGGCTTGTTACTACTCGCTGAGGTGAAGGAAACTCACGGTGTCAAACTTCCGCAGTACAGTTCTTAGTATTATATCACAAATCATGAGTTAGAAGTCGTATTCAGAAACAGTCATTAAAATTTCCCAATTACTATTAGGCCTACAAATATTATTTTTGCAGTGACCAAAGAAGTACAAGAAAATTATGAGGCAGTAATTATTATCATTGAAAACATACTCAATAAATAATATAGTTGTTTCAATTTGTATACATTTTAATATTTCTGTAGACATACTGAGTAGGCTATTTAATTGAAATTCGGTTGTATAGTTTTTTAAAGGCAATAATATACTGTATAATGCTGATATAAAGTTGTTAAAAAGAATGTGAGGTGGTTGTAGTGATTGCTGCTTTAATGGGCGGAACATTCTGTTCTGTTTTATCGTTTTTGATATATTCAATGCCAACCTATGTCAATGTTATCAAAACCAAGAAAAAAATCAGTTAAGTAAGGAGACGGTCAGAATTTCCAGCAACACGATGAGACTGAATTTACGAAGAAAACTGCTAAAATAGACTTATTTTCGTACTCCTTTAGCTTCAGCGTTTACTTCTTAAACGATGAGTCAAAACCATCCCATTTTAGATGTTATCATTTTGTAGAGTACCGGTATACAAAAGTTATTTCCATCACTCACGAAAATCAGGGTAAGTTATAAAGGCTGTTCTCTGTCTTACAACTTCAGGGTGCTGCCTGGTATTACTTATGCCTGTAACTTCTTAATATACAAAACATACACGGAAGGTATTGTATTTTCAATTACCTTCACAACGTAACGCACGTCCGCCTCATTGCGTAGTGGCTAGCATTATTGACTGTCACCGCGGAGGGCCGGGCTTGATTCCCGGCGCTGCCAAGCAATTTAATTATGATCTGAGCGCTAAAACGGGGTACACTCATCCTCGTAAGGCAAAATGAGAAGAGGTGGGTTCGATTCCCACTTCAGCCATTCTGGAAGTGGCTTTCCGTGGTTTCCCAGTTCTACTCCAGGCAAATGTCAGGATGGTTCCTAAATTGAGGCCACTGCCACCTCCTTCCCAGTCTGAATTACAGATACACACATTAATGCAGCCATCACAATATTACGGGTTATCAGGTGAATTACACACACTCCCAAGTACACGGAGCTACATGACCACGATGTAGCAGAGCCCCTAAATGAATTAACAACAACAACAAACAAAACAACCTAACGTTAAAAATGGCGAATTATTTGACTTCTTAATAAATCAGTGCCCTGAATTCTGCGGCTGTGCAACAAATTATGTAAACCATTACTAAAATACCATAACATATCGTCTAGCTTTAGCAAAATCTATTGCATACTGGTAAAGAAGGGGCCGGTCGTAAGCGCGTGAGGATTCTTCTTAAAGCCCGAGCAGATCACTGAGACCACTGAATATGCACATGTGCATTAATCGGCTCCGTGGCTAAATGGTTAGTGCACTCGGCCTTGGCCCGAAGTGCCCCCGGTTCGATTCCCGGCCGAGCCATCAGGGAATTTAATCTCCTGGGGTTAATTCCCGTGGTTCGGGGACAGAGTGTATGTGTCGTCTTCATCATCCCTTCATCCTCATTACGACGCGCAGGTCGCCCACGGGCGTCTACTAGATAGACCTGCAATTGGTCTCTCAGGAGGCCACACGATCATTATTATTATTGCATTGATCACAAAGGTATGAAGTCTCACTGTGCGTGTAGACACCACTGTCCACAAAATATGTACTATCCTAACAAGGGATTGTTACTGCTAGATGTGGAGCAGGGCTGTTGTGTATACATTACGTCATCTCGACTCGTTATGCCTGCAGAGAGCGGTTGCGGAGCAAGAGGGGGGAACGCATGTACAGTCATACAATGAGAACACAGCGCACGATCCAGCACGAATCCTGCACACAAATGGCATGCGATGAGGTTTCGCTGGCGACGACTGCACGTTTATGGCAGGTGTGTGGCTGGGTGGAGCGCATTAGTTCCGATTTTCGCCACCTGTAACAATTCGCTGGTAGGGTAGTACCGATCAAGAAGGAACGGCCCACTTATTATACGTATTACGTACAATGGTGGACGAAATGAAATATTCAGTCTAGTAGCCTACTGCGTCATTGGTGCCTGACACCCAAAATCTGGACGTGGGCGATAAAGAACTGTACACTCTCCAACTAAATATATCCAGTTCCTTCCTTTGGGAAGCGCAAGTAGAAACAAACTAATTCAATAGCATCAGGTAAAAAGTGCAAGGAATTAATGCCATCACACCGGGTCAATTTATTAAAATAATTTAACGCATCGGGCTTGAGGAATAGCCTATGTTATGGATGTGAGTACAGTGACGCCCTTCCCATTTTATATAGGCTATTTGTGGTTAAAACCCTACAAAACCTGATGTATTCAGAGAACATCTATCCTGTCGCTCAATCATCTGCTAGGCCCAGTCTGTTTGGCGGCTCCACCTCGCGGACGAGAGCTGTCGCGCGGATTACAGCCAAATACGCTGCCAGGTGGGGGTATTGGAAAGCTATCACTGCATGAAAAAGGATATTTTTCTACTGCCTACATGAACTAATCCACTGTCTACTGTGGGACACACATGTATAGTGATGTTTTGTTATATACTGCTATTTCTATACCGCAGGTGAAGGACCCTTCACACACTTGGCACCACAGCTTTAATAGTCTTTCTTCCAGACAAGTTGGCATATGAATGATTTATTATGCCAGACCATTGCCTTCGTCCTGTTTTACGCATGTGGCATTTTGAAAGTGAAGTACAGAATAGGTTATAGCAATACGAAGACTTGAAAGGCCAGAGGTTAACGGCAGTGTGATATTTATTTAATCGATTGCTTTTTATATAATAGCTCCTAGAGAGAGTACAAAATACGTGTCGCCCATTGAAGGCATTCATTGGTGCTATGTAACGTACAAGTTGATATACTGACCATGCAGATACAAATGTAGAAATGTTTGCATGTCATGAATACAAGGAATGAAGCAAAACGTGAAGCACACGAGAACTGAAAGCTTGGATACGATGCAGGATATCAGAGGCCTATCCAGAGGAGGGGGAGGGGGTGGTGGGGAAGCAGCCCTCTCCGAAATGCTCCCCAAATTCCTATAAAAACTAAACTTACTGTACATGTTTAATTTGATTTATGCACAATGTGAATAAGTAAAGTACAGTGTTTAAGTCTCAATTTCACATAATTGCGTCAGGGATATTTCTCTGCGTTTGCATGTCCTTACGTGGTATCTGTCGCATGGGCCATTACAAAGTTTGCACACGCATAGATGATAGATGTCTCTCGTGCAGATCCGGTGGTGGAAACCATGGACCGCAAAGCGCGTCAAGATATGTCTTAGCTCATAGGATCCTTGCTTCCAGTCCTGTGAAGTCACAGCGTTCGTCGTTTAAAATTCATCCCAAATGTTATTTCCCTTTGCGGTCACGTAAGAACTCCCGATATCCCGGTGTGGGGCAAGAGCATCTGCAATCTGACTTTTACTGTAAATGTAAACAGGGGTACATTTTGGCGCTATACCATATTTTTGTTCCAAACTTTGATTGTGTCATAGCAAATGTAGTTATGCATATTAGTACACCCACTAGCATAGCTGAGTGGCCTAGGGGTGCTCCACTGGACTGGATAGATAGCCTATGTGTACGGACACCTGAGGTTCGAATCCTGACGCTGACAGCAGCTATCCTGAATGTGGTTCCCCCGAATTTTCCGCATGCAAGGTATCCTACTCCAAGTAGTCCCGGGGCACTTACCAAAATCCAAGACAACTACAGTTAGGCTATACACACAACCACAATAGCATATGTTATCAGACAAATTCCATACTATTACAAGTATTTATAATCCATTTGATAGCGGCTTGCGCAAAAATCTTAGGGTAGGCTTATAACCCAATCATTCTTAAAATGCTGACTGTGGGCCAACCCTGTTCAAAACTCAAAGAATGCAAATAATAAGTTAATTGTTATGATTTGAGGTCAAGATTATTTCATGACTTGAAATACTCTGTAGTGGACTATACAGGTGCTATACTCATTATGCGGTAGACAGATGATTGGTCACAATACGCATTTAATAAAAGTTAAACAAGAAGCGAGAAAAGAAAAAAAATGACCGATGTCTTTCATTGTTTGCTGATCATTCTTAGTAAAACAGACTCTAAAAAAATACAAAGATAGAACACCAATTCACATAATGAAAATATACCATCTAGTGGTAAACTGGTTTTTTTTTTTCGTTTTTTTTTTTTTTTCGTGTAGCCTCCTCAGAGGCCGAGTGCAGGTCTTTCTAGTCGACGCCCGTGGGTGACCTGCGCGTCGGGATGAGATGAATGGATGAAAGTGGGCAAGGATGTGGAAGGAAGCGGCAGTGGCCTGTCAGAAGGTACTGTCCCAGCATTTGCCTGGTGTTGAAAATGGGAAACCACGGAAAACCGTTTCAAGGACAGCCGACGGTGGGGCTCGAACTCACGCGTCTACCGAATCAGCAGAGAGCTTGGCCCCATGACCTAACGCCGCGCTTTAGCCGGCGTAGCCACTACTGTCGGTGGTAAACTGGTGAACTAACATTAAAGAGTGTACATTAGTTCATGACAGCTATAAATATCAATACTAATGCCCGTTGCTCACGGTAAAATTTTCCTTCAAGTTTATTGTACAATAACTTAATTTTATAAAATTTATGTTGTTCATGGTCAAATTCAAGTTTTATAAAACCTTTGATAAAGCTTTCCATAAAATAGGACATGTTCTATACCGTAAAATTAATTTTGCGAAACGAACCAATCACGGAAGCTGACATGACGATGATGCCGGCGCCACGTGGTGAAAAGATTGTGAAGCTCGCTTGTAAACAAACTCTTCGAAAATGGCAGGCTCCGGCTGGACTAAGGATGCTGTTAGTGTTTTACTGGACGAGTACCAGCAATATCCATGTTTGTATGAGGTTAAAACGCCCATATACCACAATAGAAATGCAAGAAGGGAGGCAGAAAACTCAATCGCCGAATATGTTTCACAAATTCGACCGATCACAAGCCAGGCTGATGTGAAGGCGAAGATAAACGGGCTTCGAACTCACTTGCAGTCTCATTTCAGGAGAAATGGCTTGCCTCATGTTAGTGTCCTGTTGAATAATTTTGGGACCAACAAGATATTGGAGTTTTTTAAAACTGCTTTCCTCCATTCTTAGAAAATTCCCATATGAATTCTGATCTTCTAACCTCAACTCATTTTCGACCAAGGACAGCATTCCACTACTCTTCTCTTCTTTTTATCCATTCCCGAGTCCAGCACTTCCTAGCATTTATTTTCTTCCTTTTTGCCACTGTACGACATATAATTGTACCTAAAGAAGCAATTTTTGCAATTTTTGCTTTGTTTGTTGGAGCCATACTCTCAAACCAATGTGTGTTGAACAGCTGATTCTTGGTTCAGAAGTTCATAGGTAGATGGCGATCCTGATTCATCCACGGATTTTATAAAATAATTTTACCGTGAACAACACAGCTTGCTTTCGTCAATTTTTTATAAAATTAGTTGTAAAATAAATTTTCCTTCAAATTTATTGTACAATAATTTAATTTTATAAAATTTCTGTTGCTCACGGTCAAATTCCAGTTTTATAAAACCTTTGATAAAACTTTCCATAAAATAGGACATGTTCTATTCCGTAAAATTAATTTTACGAAACGAACCAATCAGGGAAGCTGACATGAAGATGATGCTGGCGCCACGTGGTGAGAAGATTGTGAAGCTCGCTTGTAAACAAACTCTTCGAAAATAAAACATGGAGGACGGTTGTCGTTTGGGGGTAAAATTTACAGTCGATTCGCATTATTAACGCAAAGCGGTCATGAAACTTGCTTTAAGTACATTTGAAAATATGCGTGGTACTGAATGAATTCATTCCAATCAATATTTAAGATATAATTGTAATAATTGGACATTTAACCATACGCGCTTATAAGAAGCGCAACAAATTGCTATATAGTTAGTTGGAAAAGTGTGCTAGTGGTATCGCGCTCGCTTGCTGATTTGGAGAGCCCGTGTTCAAGGCAGTGATTTTTACTTCCTTTTAATTATTTTATAATTTCCTCCGTACGTCGTACAGCAATATTGCAACTTTGTTTTGTGTTTTCTCCCATTTAAAATTCTTATTTTCCCTAAATACTGTAACCATGGACGGATACCATTCGTGATAACTATTATAATTTAAATAGTTAAATATTTATCCCAGAATAATAATAATAATAATAATAATAATAATAATAATAATAATATGGTCGCCTCCGTAGCGTAGCGGTCAGCATGGTTAGCTGCCGCCCCGGAGGTCCTGGGTTCGATTCCCGGCTCTGCCACGAAATTTGAAAAGTGGTACGAGGACTGGAACGGGGTCTACTCAGCCTCGAGTGGCCCAAATGAGTCGAGGGGGTTCAATTCCCCCTCAGCCATCCTCGAAGTGGTTTTCCATGGTTTTCCACTTCGCCTTCGGGCAACTGCCGGGTTGGTACCTTCTTCAAGGCCACGGCCGCCTCCTTCCCTCTTCCTTGCCTATCCGTCCTCACCATCCCTTACCTTCCCTCTTGAGGCCGCCTGAGCGAGGTGCCAATCCCACCTCACCAGTTGTATCCCTTCCGATTCGATGTTCCCAGCTCTAGGACACTGCCCGTAGAGGCGGTAGTGGTGAGTTCCCTCGCTGAGTCCGTGGGTTCCACCAACCTGGAGTGTAAACGACTAAATAATAATAATAATAATAATATAAGCAATCCGATTGGTTATTGTACTCAAACTTCCATGAAAACTGCCAGGAAAAATGGCACCTGTTCAATTTCGTGAGTTGTATGGAAGCTATTATGGAAGGCAGAACCTAGCATGGAAGGTACATATCACATGGTGCTAGACGCGTCTATACCAGCGTGTACACCAGTACTGGTAGAAGCTTTCATACTAACTAGTGTCGTGTGATACGGGCTCCCATGCGGTTAGTGTTTTACTGGACGAGTACCAGAAATATCAGTGTTTGTATGAGGTTAAAACGCCAATATACCACAATAGAAATGCAAGAAGGGAGGCAGAAATCTCAATCGCCGAATATGTTTCACAAATTCGACCGAACACAAGCCAGGCTGATGTGAAGGCGAAGATAAACTGGTTTCGAACTCACTTGCAGTCTCATTTCAGGAGAAATGCCATGCCTCATGTTAAGTGTCCTGTCGAATAATTTTGGGACCAACGAGATCTAGGAGTTTTTTGAAACTGCTTTCCTCCATTCTTATAAAATTCCTATATGAATACTGATTTCTAACCTCAACTCATTTTCGACCAAGGAGGGTATTCCTCTACTCTTCTCTTCTTTTTATCCATTCCCGAGTCCAGGACTTCCTAGCATTTCTTTTCTTCCTTTCTACAACTGTACGACATAATAATTGTAGCTAAAGCAGCAATGTTTGCAATGTTTGCTTTGTTTGTTGGAGCCATACTCTCAAACTAGTGTGTGTTGAACAGCTGATTCTTGGTTCAGAAGTTTATCGGTAGATGGCGATCCTGATACATCCACGGACTTTATAAAATAATTTTACCGTGAACAACACAGCTTGCTTTCGTCAAATTTTTATAAAATTAGTTGTAAAATAAATTTTAAGAAACATTTTACCGTGAGCAACGGGCATTAGAAACACAAGTCACAAAATACTTAACAATTATTTAGAAGTCGTTTGATTGTTAATGCCAATTGACAGCACGAGGAAAAGAACTTGAATACTCTGGGCAGGGAATCTTTTTGAAGGTCCGTTAGTAGTCGGTAATTAACCGATCGGAAGGGCAGGCAGGATCTAAACATGCTAGACGAAGTGTTGTACGCATGCGTAGAGTGAGGACAAGGACTTGTTCGTATTAATTATGATATCTTATCGTACAAAGCACAATGTGCACATACGGCGTGTTGACCTGAATTTACAGGTCATTGGCGAGTGTAATAGTCCTATCAGAGCACTGTCCGGCTCTGTGGCTAAATGGTTAGCGCGCTAGGCTTTGATCCGAAGTGCCCCGGGTTCAATTCCCAGCCGAGCCATCAGGGATTTTAATTTCCTGGGGTTAATTCCCGTGGCTCGGGGACTGGGTGTATGTGACGTCTTCATCACCACTCCATCCTCATTACGACGCGCAGGTCGCCCACGGGCGTCAACTAGAAAGACCTGCACTAGGCCTCTCCGGAGGCCACACGATCATCATCATCATCATCAGAGCACTAGCGGCTTCGGTAGCGTAGTTGGTAGCATGCTGAACTGCTGTGCCCAAGATAGCGAGTTCAAACCCGGCCGAAGTAGTCGGATTTTTTAAGAGCGTAAAAATCCGTCAGTATGCCTTCCTTCGGAGGGGAAGTAAAGCCAGCGGTCCCATGTCATAGATTTATGTCATGTAAAAGATCCTTCCGCAGACTAAACTAGTGTGAAGCTAAATGTCTATGTTAGATTTCGTTGGAACGCTCTATCAACGTTCCAACGCTCACCACTAGGTGGAACTACTTGAAATTGAACGGAACTTGTAGCTCACCCTATCGGTGTCCGCTTTAAGCAGCTACAGTCTCTGGCGAGCCGAACATGTCCTCGGACACTCCCTGCACTAAAAGCCATACGATAAATAACTAAAATCAGAGCTCTTCCTCAGGTGGTACTGCGTACATTTCATTCCACACAGTTGGCAATTGCAGTGGTCATCCGGCGTGTGGTGGCCGTCAGTCGTGCAGATCTTCCAGTGAAAGCCGTGGGTGGCGAATCTCGTCTAGCTTGTTCGTATTAATGACCTTTGAAGGACCCAAAACACTGAAGATGAATGCCTACGCCAGCGCTGAGTGTGCCTGCCCTGCGAAGAGAACTCGTCGATACGTATTAAGTGGCTTGGCGCTGTTTTAAAAGGTGAGGAAATATACTAACACTAAGTATTGGGATAGGACGGTTCGAAAATACTAAACGTCGTTCGAAACACATTAAATACAATAATGTAATCATCATCATCATCATCATCATCTCCCCTTATGCAGATCCTGCCGGGTCGGGGTATTTATGGCACTTCTCCACCTTCCTCTTTCTTTCCACCATTCCTCTTCCACGATCTTGTCCCAGTCCAAATTACTTTTTCTTATGCCGTTCTTCACTGAATCAATCCACCTTGTTCTAGGCCTTCCTCTTGCTCTCTTACCCTTGCACTTTACCTCCAGCAGCTGTCTTGGTATTCTATTTTCCTCCGTTCTCTTTACATGTCCAAACCACCTTAGTTTATTCTTCTCAATTCTCTCATTTAGTTTTCTCATCCCAACTTCTTTTAATATGTACCATACATTAACATATTATTGTTGGTGATTCATTTTAGGGCCGTCCACATATTACGTAATGACTTTCTGGTCGATTTTGACCCCCTCCCCGCCACCATATAAATGCGCGTAATCATCGCATTGACATCCTCCTCCCCATTTTACGTAATCACGTAAGATTTTTGTTTTCTTCACGATTGATCTGTAAAAATAAATGAAAAAACAAACACAATGCCAGAGACTCAGTGACGTCAATTATTGTAATAAACATAACACTGCAGTTTCCTGGGGTACTTTGGGGGCAATAAAAAGCACAAGAAAGGTGGGAACAATTATTTTTCATCAAATAGCCGGAAAGACGCGTAGAGCTTAAATGCGTTGATTTTTCTGTTATTTGTTAACTGATTACGTAATCATTTTGTTTACCCCTTCAACACACGTCATCAACGTAAACATAAGCTTGGAAACTTTCTCGCCTGCTGGACCCAAGGTTGTAGGATCAAATCCTGGCACAGGCAGTTGGCATTTGAGGGAGCGCAAATGTGAGGGAACCGTGTCAGTAGATTTACTGGCACGTTAGGGATCCCCTTCGGGGCAAAATTCCTGCACCCCTGCGTCTCTAAAAGCCACAGTACATAAATGGGATGTAAAACCAATAGCAGTATTATTTATTTATTTATTTACCTCAAGCGAATTCTCCCAATAAATGGATGACGCTAAGCAAATGACTCAATCAACTTTCTTTTTGGTTCTTCTTGCTGTTCCAATAGGCTTTCATTCTTTCCGAGAAGGCTTATTTTTGTTCTTCCGACCACTTTCATCTGTACTGCTTTTGTTTTGGTTGCTCTGATGTAACTGCCCATGTGTTTACTTTGCGTCTGAAGGCGTCCCTTTCTGAGATATCTGTTGAATTTATGTTTGCGTTTTTGAGGTCCTTTCGAAGTTCTTCTAGCCAAGGTGTTGAGTTCTTGAGTGATGTTACATAATCCGTTATCCGTCAATCGATTCTCTGGTAGTCTAGTGAGATATGCATAGAATTTATTATTATTATTATTATTATTATTATTAGTATTATATCTTTGTGATTACGTAATAAGCGGACGGCGTCTTAGCATGTTTGCGAGATCGTGGTCATGTAGCCCCGTGTATCTGGGTGTGTGTGTAAACTGTCTGATAAGCACGTGAATCTCTGTAATTGAGGCTGGGATTTGAGAGGAGGCCATACGTTAGGAACCACTCCGGCATTTGTCTGGAATAGAAGTGAGAAATCACAGAAAAACACTTCAAGGACAGCTGAGATGAGAATGGACCCCATATTTTATCATTTTTGCATCACGAGGATGACTGCACCCCTTTCCAACCCTTAAAACCAGAATTACATTTCTTGGCGGAGTCGAGAATCAAAAGTAGAACCTCTGGATCCGGAGTCTCAATACGAGACCACAGAGAGCGCTCCTTTAAACTCAACATCTACCTTACATTTTATCGCAATAGCACAACATCTTTAGCAACACCCTATGGCCGCTGTAAAGTCGCCCACTCAAAAGTAGAATCTTGTTACCCACGTATATGGATTTAGGCGTGCGTGATTCCACCAGAACACCTTCCCCCTCACCCCTTTACTACATAGATAAGCCAGCAGCTTTCAAGTTCTACCCCCAGCCAATAGAGAGAACTTTCTTCAACTTTTCTCGGCGACGCGCGCTTAAAAGGGACACATTTTGTATTACAAGTAGCGCCATGAACTGCCTGCCTTACGTTTCCTTTTATGGTTACCGTTCTAATTCCAAAACTCATTGCATAACAATTTGGGTGGATTTGAAGTTTCCCTCAAATATGTGACTTGCTTAGAAATGATAATTCGGTTGTGCAGTATTAAACTGGTGCAGAAGATTTTTATATGATTTAACTTGAATAGTAATTATAATGGCGACTGGTATTGCTAAACTAATTCCCTCATGTTATACAGGGTGAACAAAAAATGCCGCACTTGGAGGTCGGTATGCGGTTCCTTGTCGAAATTCACGACAAAAGTTTATGTCGCAAAACCTAGTCCCGCCAATAGGATTAACAGAAATGCGTGTTAAGAAACGAGGCTCTGGCAACGCTGTAACTGCATGCAGCTCAGCCAAAAACGGGTCGCAGGAACTCGGCGCTCTGCCGGAGCTTTCTCAGTACATACCGATGCACTGAAGGATGTGACAGTGTTGCCATCTTCTCGTTTTCATACTTGTGTTTTAAAACAGCACCCGATCCGCTTTTGCTATAGAGACTTTTGTCTTGCAATTGGATGAGGAATCGCATGCCGACCTCCAAGTGCGGCTTTTTTTTGTTCACCCTGTTTACAAAAGGTTACAGATGTTTGTGATTTTCAACGCTTAGGCGATACTGACTGAATTATAAGTAGAAGCAAAATGAAATTCGATTCAACTATAAGTCAGTTTAAGTTATTTAAGTTGATTAATTTTTTTGAAGCCAGAAACATTTTGGTTATCACTCCTGTGTGCTTGCTTAGGTGTATGATGGAGTTGTCTGACAATCGTAACAAGGGATTGAGTTAGGTGCTCTGGGACTTGTGTGAGTCTGATCTAAACTGTGATAATACAGTAATCCCATTAGGTTTGTGACACAGTACTATGGCCAAGAGAGCAAATAGAATCCTCCTCTGGCCTCAACGCCAGGCGAGACTTGGATCAGTTTCACGTGTGAAAACAAACTATCACAGAAATTCAAATTCAATCCTATACCCTTTGCGTTGTTTTTATTTTTCTTTCTAAATTACGTTTCTCCAGCGTTATCAATTTCCATTAAGTTATTATTTATTTATTCATCTATTTATTTATTTATTTATTTATTTATTTATTTATTTATTTATTTATTTATTTATTTAGCGTATGGCTTTTAGTTCCGGGAGTGTCCTAGGACATCTTCGGCTCTCCAGAGGCTGTAGCTGCTTCAAGCGGACTCCCATGGGGTGAGCTACAAGATCCGTTCAATTTCGAGTAGGTCGAACTTTCGCTACCAGATGTCACTGACATCTAGTGGAGAACGTTGGAACTTTGATAGAGCGTTTCAACGAAATCTAACCTATAAATTTAACTTCACACAAGTTTAGTTAATGGAAGGATCTTTTATATGCCATAAATCTATGACATGGGACCGGCGACTTTACTTCCCCTCCGAAGGAAGGCATACTAAAGGAGTTTAACGCTTTTAAAAATTCCGACGACTTAGGCCGGGTTTGAACCTGCGATCTTGAGCACAACAGTTTAGTATGCTACCAACTACGCCACCGAAGCACTGACTAAGCAAATATCAACAAAGTTTAATAAGTCGGTACGTTTGGGAGGTTTGATTATGGGATAAATGGAAAAGGAACACAGCGCTGACCAATCACAGTGCGTAAGGCAGAAATGGACACCTGGAAGGGAGTGTGGTGTTCCCCAGTCTGATCGTGAGTAAGGGAGAGTGCTCGTGGTCACTTATTTCCATCCCCACCTCAGCCATATTGGAAGTGGTTTCCCACTTCTACTCCAGGAAAATGCCGGGATGTTTCGTAAGTAAAGGCCACGGCCACCTCCTTCCCAATCCTCACCTGAATTACAAATACACACAGTAATACAGCCATCACAATAACACAGGTTATCAGATAAAATCCACACACAAGTACACGGGGTTGGGGTGAGTTGAGTGCAGACAGTGACGAAGTTAACTGCTCTCATCCGGACAGCGTACGACTCAACCAGCTACGTAGCCTGTACAATACAATCTGCACTGACCATTTAACAACAATCACATATTCACACTAAGCAAGCAAATTTGGAGGTCAATCACCACATTCAGTATTTTAACAAAACATCACATAGTCTCTAACAAACAAATATTGACGAGTTGCATTATTTCAACTTCTACTGCAACTAAATATGTGTATATATAGTAAATATTTTCAGCCATACTTTTAGACATAGATTAAGTAGCCTAAGTGTAATGGATCTGATGATGATCGCTTGACGATCGAAACTGGTCATCGAAGTGTATTTATTAATCTCATGTAATTCTTTTCCAGGATTAGGGAATAACCCATCTCATTTGGGTACAATCGTGTTGACCGACTGAAAGACATCAAATTTCAACGTACACTTCATTTTTTAAAATGTACAATTCAATGTTAATTCCTTCACGGGGAGCGTGATGGCACAGTGGCTTAGCTACTCGTCTTTCACCCGGACGGCCGGGGTTCGAATCCCGATGATAGCGAGGTGGAATTTTCACCTGAAAAATCACGTGGCGTCAGGAAGGGCATCCGGCCTTAAATCCCCGGCCAAAACCAAAATGAGCCTGGTTGGCTCCAGCGACCCCAATTAATTGGGAAAAGCCGAAGAAAGTTTTATTGACCTATACAGTTTCATTAAAATTGATTTTATATTTACTGGAAATGTATGTTTATAGGCAATAAACAAATGTAAGATTTTCTAATAATATTATTTCTGTCCTGTTTTTTTTTTTTTTTTTTTTTGGTAGCTCACAGTAGGCCTAGATTGAAAAACAGGAATTTGCTCAGAAGCTTCATAAGTTTGGCGACTATTGATTTAATGTGTAGTCTACAATTTGCATTCTATTTTAAAGAGAATTTTCAAGTACTCACCGGTCCGTATATTCGCCTTCGGGACGCGCGATGTTAGACCTATCGCTGAACACATAAATTCTGGAAGAACCACGGTACCACTTGATACTGTGCATCAAGCCACATGCCTCCGTGTCTACCTTGCACGGCAGTAAGACGGTCTCTCCCACCAACCCCGACATGTCCAGCTGGGAAAGTCCTGTAACAGAAGAAGGTAACACAACTCAGTAAAATTGTCTATTCATTTCCTCTGTTCATTGAGTGTTCATGAGAAAAAGAAATAGTGTTATAGTCTACATGGATGCTTGGCAGCACTTAGATTAGTCACTCACTCACTCACACTACGTACTGCATGTTTACAATGAGGTAATGACTGTGTTGTCTCTAAGCGTCAATAATGCAACTAAAACTGAAGGAACTGTAGAAGGAATACAATTAACCTAAAAATTGGCACAGCCTTTATTCAGAACCTGGCATTAGATTTCCTTTCAGGTTATACATTTTTCGCAGACAAAGCAAACCATATATCGTAATTACAGGTTTATGAAACCATTGGGTTATACGTTCAAGGACGTAGTTCTACAAACATAACCCTCTCTTCATATTCACAAGGGGACATACTAAACACAAAACATCCATACGTTTACCTTTCTGTTGTTGCCTCTTGACCTTCTGAATACTCAACACAACCACAGGCAGAAGAAAATAAAATAAATGGGAACGCATATTTTTTTAAACGTTAAGTTACTATAAACATAAAAACTAATTAACACTTTTAAACGAACATAACCTTAACGCACTATGTAGGTCTAAATCAAGTTCAGTTAACCAACCGAATCAACGAACTAAACATCCATGGCCCCCGAAAGAGTACATTGCATGCGAACAGTGTAGCCAGCATTCTGAGCTTCTATGCCCAAGATCGCGGGTTCAAACCAAGCCGAAGTCGTCCGATTTTTGAAGAGCGTTACAAATCCCTCAGTATGCCTTCCTTCAGAGGGGAAGTAAAGCCGGCGGGCCGATGTCATAGATTAATGGCATGTAAAATAACCTTCCAGTTGCCAATTCACAGCTAGGTGTCGTTGACGGTAGCATTTGGTAGCAAAAGTAGGCCCAACTACTTGAAATTGATCGTCTGCAGTCCTTACTTGAATTACAGATAACACACACTAATACAGCCATCACAATCAACACCGGTTATCAGACAAATTCTACACACACCTAAAGTACACGGGGCTACATTACCGCGTTGTTATTGTCCCTAAACTGAGGAACCAACCAACTTTGATATTTTCTGTACAGATATAATTAGATTTTAAACGAATAAACAGTTCTTACGAATTTGTTGGTTGCCAATCCGAAAAAGTATTAGTTAGTTAGTTATTGTTGTTTTAAGGGGCCAAACTACGAGGTCATCTGCCCCTGAAAAAGTATTACACATTTAATTTTACTTCGGAATGAAAACTGTTAATAGGTCATGAAATAATTAAATAATGTACAAAAACGTACAGTTGTGCAGTTTTACTTCTTATGGTCCCAAGATTGCGGGTTCAATTCCCGGCCGAGAAATTCGGGCTTTGTGGCCTAACATCTAGTATGATGGACTCGAGTGATACCGTACGCGTATCTACGCTCTCTAGCGGTTATTCTGAGTACTCGATGTGTCATATATCGATATATACATTGTTATGTAATGTCTTAGATTTGCGAAAAAAAAAAGAACGGAAATAAATAGGTCGTGTAAAAGCAACGATACCTAATCTAGGTGTTGTCACTCCAAATCTAGGTTGTCGGTTCCTATTAGCTTGGATTATAGTGATAATGGTGATGAAATGTAAACTACTGCTACAACTAATACCACTAACTACACTTCACTGTCTTAAATACGACTGGCTGCGTGTCTCAGAAGTGACATTCTCACCTACAGAGCCCAAGATAGCGGGATCGAATCCCGGCGTAGTCAGTTGGCATTCGAGGGTGCTTAAATGTGAGGGAGGCGTGTCAGTAGATTTACTGGGACGTTAAAGATGATGCCCTTTGGGGCAAAATTCCGGCACCCTGGCGTCTCTAATTGCCACAGTAGTTAAAAGGACGTAAAACCAATAACATTATTATTAACTTAAATACCGGTACTAAGAAGAGATAAAAAATAAGCAGAGAAATGAGGATAATAAAGGACAGGAGAAACAGAAATGCCCACAACTCTGGAAGAATGGGGATTGAGGGGCTTGGAAGGAAGAAAAGCATTTAAATACTGATAGGAAAGGGAAAGAGATGAGGGTCCGCTACAAAGTCAGTGGAAAAAGGGAAAACCAGTTCCAAATGGACTCAACCAAATAGCTTAATATGATAATAGTGGGAGTGTGGGAAAACCCGGGGATAAACCATACTCGGGATAGCCGCTGTCAGCACCAGGATTCGAACCTTTCGTCTCCGGACTTGCTTCATCTCCCCCTCGCGGTTGTGGTGCACGATTTAACTCGCACGGGGTGGCACGGCGCAACCTCCTGGTGTAGCGGCTAGCATTTTTGACCGTCGCCCCGGGATTCCGGTTTCGATTCCCGGCTCTAGATTGTCTGGTTCTTAAGTTTAGAGGCTGCAACCACGCGGTCATGAAGCCCCGTGTACTTTGGGTGTGTGTAGAATCTGTCTGATAACCGGTGTTAATTGTGATGACTGTATTAAGACTCTGGATTTAATTCTGGTCTGAGGGCTGGAACGGGGTACTCTCAGCCTCCAGGCAAAACTGAGAAGAGATGGCTTCGATTTCCACCCCATCCACCCTCGGAGTGGTCTTCCGTGGTTTCCAACTAGACTACTACTCCGGGCAAATGCCTGGATGGTTCCTAACTTAAAGCCACAGCCGCCGCTTCCTTCCCAATCCTCATCTGAATTACAAATATACACGCCACAGGTAAAATAACACAGGTTATCAGACAGATTATATTTATTTATTTATTTATATACGAGTACGCACCCAAGTGAGGGGCAGATGACCTCGTAGTTATGCCCCTTAAGACAACAATAACTAACACCCAAGTACAAGGGGATAAATGACCAGAATGTTCTTCAAGCCCCTCAAATGAACAACAACAACAACAACAACAACAACAACAACAACAACAACAACAACAACAACAACAACAACAAAACAATAAAAGGGGTGGCACGGCAGTAATAACGTGTGGTAGGAGACAGAAGTTAAGTGAGAATTACTGTAAAATAATTTCACATATTTAAATTTCATGTCGACAGCAGAACAATTTTCTTCAATAGCAGAGGTTACTGCGATCTCACCCATCATCAACATTCCAACATTATGTACTATCGTGCGAGCTCGTGCATTGTGCGACGTGCTTAGTTATAATTTGTTGTGTCGGCCTGTCACACATAATGAAGCCAGGGGAAGCATGTGTTTTCTCATTTCTGTGACATCAACACAAATCACAATGCTCTCAGAGAATATGCTGAACAGTTTCTTTCCCTCACAATATCCGTGAAAAATAAGGGCAAGTAATTGTTATAGAATGTTAACACTGGAAGTATTTATTGTTGGTTATATACATTATTTTATGTAGAAACCTGATTATTTAAACGTGTTAACGCGTAAGTAAGCCGTAAAAGGCCATCGGACACGGGGATGAAGCTACGATACAATACAACACTGGGTACTTAAGGCCATCCCGCTGGGAGCGCTGCGAGGCAAAAGGTCTCCTCGTAATTGGTTGATTTGGCCTATTTGATGTTTATAACATGGCGGCTCCGCAGTCTTGAAACACGCTACAGTTCATTATCCTGACGTAGAGAGGTATTTAAGTCACATATATAGTCAAACTACTCGCAATAGCAAATAATGTTCCTGGATATTTATCGGAGAATGGTTGGTAATGATTGATGTGGTCATCTGCCCCAATAGGTTGCTGAAACGTGCATGTCAAAGACAACTGTTGGGGATTGGTCGCGAATGTTCTGCGTCAGCCGTGAGGAAAGGACGGATTTTCGGCCTCTTGGGTAGGCCTAAAAAGTTGTGTTTGGGCCATTGAAGAAATTCTTGATGGGAAGGGAGCATGGTGGCGCAGCGGACAAGCTGTTGGCCTCTCACCAAGGTATTTAAGTCACCAAGGTGGACCGGGTTCAATTCCCGGTCAATACATGTGAGATTTTCGAAGTGAAATGCCATGTCCTGTGGTTCGGATTCCACGTAAAAAGGAGGTCCCGTGGCTCATGATGGCATGATTAACGGTCACGTAAAACTAAAAGCTTCCTTCCTTTTTATTCTTGATGGGAAAGAAATATCACTCCGACTTGAAGGTACAGGAAGCAGCTATGGATAGTTCCAGCAGCAATCAATAGCATTCGTCTACTCAAACTATGGGATACCAACCTCAACGCCATGAGCAACATATAAGCATTAATGTGTAAAGTTCCCTTTCTTCTTACTCCGGTGCCCAGGTCCCTTGAACAGTTTCATTTGAATACTCCTCGTAGACCCCTATAATCAGAGTTAGGCCTACCTTATTGTGACTAGAGGACATCCTTGAAATAATTTATTATTGTTAGTAGGGCCTTTTATTGAATGAATGAATAAATAAACCCTGCAGTGTCTCTAGAAGAGCAAATGCCTCCCTCGAAAGGGGGAGCTCATTGATTATATCTCACGTAGTGAGCTAGTCGCACGAGATGGTTAATTTTGTCACTATGATAGTCATAATGTTCTGACTTGACTAAAAACTACTATCCATAGTTTACTTCCTAAGTAGGTATGTGATTTTCGTCTCGAAGTCTACACGTAGCACTCGGTCTGACACTAATCTTGTGCCCGTTCAAATTATTTGACTATACACCTATATCGTAGCACTTTTATCACTTAACAATTTCCACATTTACTTGAACTACCGTCTTTCTAACCCCCTTTCAATCCGTTCTGAGTCTTGCTGTCCTATACCAGTGAGGTCCTAGTAATTGTCGGAAGTCGTCCGCCCATCTTCTTCTCGGTCTGCCGCGGCTTCTTTTGCCTGTGTATGGGTCAAACATGGTTGTTCTCTGCGCCCATCTCCTCTGTTTAGGTCTCGCGACGTGCCCAGCCCATTTCCACTTAATTCTGGCGGCCTGCTGCGCGACATTCACCGAAGAGATCAAAGATTAATGTAGTGGAGGTTCAAAAGCTAAAATTCTAAGGAAATAGTGATAATAATAATTATAATAATGACGTTCATACTGTTCGATAAATCTTGTTTATCACTCAGTGATATGCCTTAAGATTTTCCTCTCCGTTCTCCTCTATAAATAATAATGTTATTGGTTTTACGTCCCTTTTAACTACTCTGGCTTTTAGAGACGCCGGGGTGCCAGAATTTCGCCCCGAAGGGGATCTTTAACGTGCCAGTAAATCTACTGAAACGGCTGACTGTGCCAGGATACGAACCTGCAACCATGCCGTTCTCCTCTGGCACACTCCTAATGCTCTCTTTTGCTTGGCCGTTAAGTACAAAGCCTGACAGGCGTAAGTCAATACTGTAATGATGCATGTGTGGAGAGCCTCTAATCTCAGTTTCCTGTCTAATGATTTATCGAGCAGAAGAAGAAGAAGTTTGTAGTTTTACGTGACAGTTAATCTCGCAATCATGAGTCACAGGACCATTTTACGTGGAATCCGAACCACGGGACATGCTATTTCACTTTGAAAATCTCACATGCATTGACCGGGAATCTAACCCGGACCACCGTGGTGAGAGGCCAACAGCTTGGCCGCTGCGCCACCTCTCCATTATTATTATTATTATTATTATTATTAATATTACTATTATTTATTATCATTATTATCATCACTAATTCGTTTGAATTCAAGCTTTTGATCCTCCACGACTAACACAGGTTACGCAGTAAGCTATCTGTACAGAAACCTATACGGTGCAACAACAAGAGAGAATCCTCTCCAATAAACCGACAAACACAAACAAAACAAAAAGCAAAGAGAAATAAAGGGATACGGTTTAATCTCTTCAGGAGTCGCAGACCGTTTTCTCCGAACTGAGACTATAACAGAACAATCGGACACGTTCCAATAACATTAATATTAGCTCTTCCTTTTGCTCTATTCCATGAATAAGATAAACATAAAATTACCGGATCAAGGTAGAATAGAATCCCTCTATAGCATTACGTTTAATACATTTCAATGAGCAAATCCCCGATTCCAGTGCATACAAGAAGTCAGCCATTCTAATCTTTTCACGTCCTTATACAAATCACTTTATATCTTAAATGACATTTGAAACATTGGGGGAACAAATTTTACAGTCTCACACAATTACACTGCATTCTTTTTTTTTTCTTTCCTACATTAAGTCTCTGTTTACTTTTGAGGGAAAGATATATTTCTCTCATGAGACAGAAAAAGACTAAGGCAAGTGATATTTTTTTATCAGGTCTATAAAACTACGTTATATTTTAAGGATAAATAAAATACAGTAGAGTCTCGGGACCGAGACTACCTCGAACTATAGAAAAACTAACGAAATTACACTTTTGTCAGCACTCATCTCTACATAGTATGAAACGAAGTTCCCGATTCTTGGATGTAAAGAGTAATCTCGAGAACCACAGGATGGTTTTGATGCGGTTTTCATCATTCTGTAAAGGATTTATCGAGGAAGGTTTTTGTGGAAAAACATTCATTTATGACTCAAGGAAGCCGAGCAGTAACGATTCCAGTGAATCGAGTCGAAAAAAAAACCTAAGCTAACGCTGGGTAAACCGTTAAAAATATATATTTATTATTTGTTTAGCGTATGGCTTTAGTGCCGGGAGTGTTCTAGGACATGTTCGGCTCGCCAGAGGCTGTAGCTGCTTCAAGCGGTCACCCATGGGGTGAGCTACAAGTTCCGTTCAATTTCAAGTAGTTCCAACTTTCTCTACTGACATCTAGTGGTGAACGTTGGAACTTTGATAGAGCGTTTCGACGAAATTCAACCTAGATATTTAGCTACACACAAGTTTAGTTAGTGGAGGGATCTTTTACATGCCATAAATCTCCGAAGAAAGGCAACCTGAAGGATTTTAACGCTCTTAAAAAAATCCGCAACTTCGGTCGGGTTTGAACCCGCGATCTTTGGCACAGCAGTTCAGCATGCCACCAACTACGCCACCGAAGCCGCTAAAATATCTTTATACTGTACAGTACTATGAGTGTCCAGCATGAACATTTCTAAAATGTCCGAGACAGCATATCTTTATCTTTGATACATCACCCACTGTAAGTGTTTTTAAATATTCATTTCTTCCAACAGTCTCCGTTCAGTGAAACATTAAATTACTAAATTACTAGCGAGTTTACGAGTTAGCGAGCGAGCCTATCACCTCGGCTTCGGCCAGCATCAAACTGTCGAGTCGTGTCGAGTTAAGACTTCAGAGATCTTGGCTAATGTACTGGATAATATGCCTTATACTGACTTTGGTACCCCTTCACCTCTCCCCGCACCTTATTTCAAGTCAAGGGGCACCAATCCTTGACCCTCATAACTTCACGTAAATATACTACTAAATTAAACCACAATTGCATGGGCCAGGACATAAAGGTATTGAGATATAACAATAACTAACAGTCATTCCCGTCGTTTACTGAACAATAATTATGAAACATATTCCAAGAATTGGACCACTACAGGCAACGATCACAGTATGATCGGTTGGCAGAGGCGTTTAGACGTATCATTGCCAACTAGGAATTGAATTTTCCACATCAGCTTAGTGGACAGAGTATCGGCGTACAAATACGGGGATCATGGATTCGATAGTAATAATAATAATAATAATAATAATAATAATAATAATAATAATAATAATAATAATAATAATAATAGTTGTATGCCCCTTTTTACTGCGGCTTTAGAGACGACGTGACGGGGAGCCGTAAGTTTACCCCGAAGGGGATCTTTAATGCACCAGTCAATCTATTGGCACGCTCGCCTCCCACGCATTTAGTCACCCTCAAATGCGAACTGACTGCGCGAGGTTTCCATCCTACAACCGGTGCGCTGGTTCGAGCATCCGCTTGGGTCAAACAAATTCATTCTCCATATTCCATCCACATGACGCTCTTGCTTCGTTTGTGCATTACACGACCTAATAGCTTTAAGCCTGTCAATTTATGAAACGTCTATTGCATTGTTAATGAATTAAGAAAGAAGCGCTCCCACAAAGAATGATAAAAAAGTAATGAGGAGGAAAGGAAACTGGGGAAAAATAATTTTATTAAAGCAGTTATTTTATTTTCAGGACGGGCCAAGGAAGGGATGTTGGAAGGAGAAAAGGAAGAGCCAAGAAAGGAAAGACAAAGAGACGGAATGAGGAGGAGGCAAGGAAAGAAATAGAAGAAGAAGAAACGCGAGGAAAGTTAAGACAAACGAAAGAAAGAAAGAAAGAAAGAAAGAAAGGCCATGCAAGGCAACAAAAGGAAAGGAAAGAGAATAAAAGAGAGGAAGGTAGGAAAAGAAAAAGAAGAAAATGTAGGTAAGGAATGAGGCGGTGAGGAAAGACAAGGAATGGCAAGGAAAGGGAAGGACTTTCCAAGTTGCAAGCGAGGCACTTTTTAACCACCTCGCTCACTTAGGAGACAACGTTTGGAATTGCTATTTCTGGGCTGTTTTTGAAGAGGTGTAGATAAGGAAAGTTATTGTCTTGAAGATAAACTGGAAGCGCAGAGAGGGGAAAATATTGAGTTAAAAGTTGTTTATACTCCATTATAATAATAATAATAATAATAATAATAATAATAATAATAATAATAATAATGAAATGAAAATCCACAGCCTGCTTCCAGTCTCCGACCGGGTCAGGAATGGAATGAATGAAGCCCCCATCTAGCGGCGAGGATATGGACTGTGCCGGCTGCCGAGGCCTGACGCACTCCTCTGGGGCAATGATTAAGTGAATGACAGATGAAATGAAATGATAATGGAGAGTGTTGCTGGAATGAAATTTTGACAGGGAAAACCGGAGTACCCGGAGAAAAACCTGTCTGCCTCCGTTTTGTCCAGCACAAATCTCACATGGAGTGACCGGGATTTGAACCACGGACTCAGCGGTGAGAGGCCGGCATGCTGCCGCCTAAGCCACGGAGGCTGTAATAATAATAATAATTATTATTATTATTGTAGAAATGAACTGGGCGTCAAAATATACGGCATGAACTTTGCTATAGCATAATAAAGAAATTAGCAAAACTATTTTGACCTTCCTTAACTCTCATCCCATGTAAACAAATTCGTCTCTTGAGAGTAGGCTATATTACGCGTATAAGGTACTAGCTGAAGTACCCGTGCTTCGCTACGGGTCGAAAAAATAAATTAAAATGTGAAGGTGACAGTTAAAACAGGGGATAGGCGAGGTGCTGCGCAGAGGGAGATTAAGGATGGAACATTTTGTCCAACTACACCGCTCTGCCTTGACCGTGTTTTATAGCACACATTTAGGATTTACTCGGTAACGATTGGAGATACATTTCGCATAGAAAATGCAATTTTTAACCTCGTACATGCCATCAAAAGTTGGCTATTTCTTAGCGTTCTCTTTTTATTTGAAATGGAAATATGAAGTTTAAAACCAAAGGGTAGAGTGACGTCACTAAAATGGTCGCCATCTTTAATTAGTGCAAAGTATTGAAATCAAAAGTAACCTGTATATTAACCAGGTAAATCTGCTACTTCCATGTAAAATTCATGTAAATCGGACCAGTGGTACTTGCGTGATTGAGTAATACACAGACACACACCATCTCATTTTTAGTCTCGCTTCGCTCGCGTCATAGTCGTGTCATATTGTTATTCAATGAAATGCAGGTTTAACCCCGTTAACACCCCTTTAGAACCTGAATATCCAAAATTCCCTCCTTAGTAGATGTTTTCGACACACAACAAACATATCCTCAAAATATCATTCTTCTAACATTAATAGTTTTGGTTGGTCGATGAGAGTGAACATCCAAAAATCCTTCCTTAGTGGACGTTTTTCTTCCAGAATTTCACCCCTCCCCATAGGTCCCTTAAATTGGATTTATGAAAAAACGGTCGAACACCTATTTATTTTATTCATTTATATATTTATTTTAAGCTGATTGATTTCCTCCGAGTTTCAAACTCCTCGCCTATGTCGTTTAAGAGATACACGTTCCGTTAAGAATCTTTCAACCCCCACTTTTCATCCCTTTCACCTCATAATATACACTATATCGAAAAACCATTAGACATGTGTCAGCTTATTTTTAATTATTAGTATATATGCCGAGTATCAATCCCCAAATGAAACCACTCGTGAGATATTATTCAATGAAATGCACGTTTACCCCCTTAACACCTATTTAGAACCTGAATATTCAAAACTCTTACCTTAGTGGACGTTTTCGAAATAAAACGAACATATCCCCAACATTTCATGTTTCCAACTTCAATAATTTTGGCTGGGCGATGATGAGTGAGTGAGTCAGTCAGGACATTTTCTTTCATTTATATTTGATAATTTCACCCCTCCCCATGAACCCCATAAATTGGATTTATGAAACAAACGGTCGAACACCTATTTACTTATTTAAAGCTGATTTCCCCCTGAGTTTGATGAGTGAGTGAGTCAATCAGTTAGGACACTTTCTTTCCAGTTTTATCCCCCCAGAATTTCACCCCTCTCCAAGGGCCCCTTAAATTGGATTTATGAAAAAACGGTCGAACACATATTTACTTGTATTTTAAGCTGTTTTATCCCGCCGAATTTCAAACTTCTCGCCTATGTCGTTTAAGAGATACACGCTCCGTTAAAAATCCCTCAATCCCCAATTTTCACCCCTTTCACCTCATAATATACACGACATCGATAAACCTTTAGATATATGTCTGATTATTTTTAATGATTAGTTTATATACCGAATATCACATCCCCAAAGAAACAACTCATGAGATATCGTTATTCAATGAAATGCACGTTTACCCCCTTAACATCTCTTTAAAACCCGAATAAAGAAAAATCATTCCTTAGTTGACGTTTTGACATACAGCGAACATATTCCCAAAATGTCATTTTTCTAACATTAATAGTTTTCGCTGGGCGTGATGAGTGAGTGAGTCAGACAGGACATTTTCTTTCAATTATTTTTACCAGAATTTCACCCCTCCCCATGGGCCCCTTAAATTGGATTGATGAAAAGACGCTTGAACACCTATTAACTTATTTTTTTAGCTGTCTTTTTCCCCTGAGTTTGATGAGTGAGTGAGTTAGTCAGTCAGTTAGGTCACTTTCTCTCCTTTTCCCCCCCCAGAATTTCACCCCACCCCATTGGCCCCTTAAATTAATTTATGAAAAAACGGTCGAACACCGATTTACTTAATTTTTTAGCTGATTTTTTTTCGCTGAGTTTCAAATTTCTCGCCTATGTCGTTTAAGAGATAGGCCTACACGCTCCGTTAGGAATCCTTCAACCCCCAATTTTCACCCCTTTCACCTCATAATAATACACCACATCGAAAAACCCTTAGACACATGTCTGCTTATTTTTAATGATTAGTTTATATGCCGAGTAACACATCCACAAATGAAACCACTCGTGAGATATTGTTATTCAATGAAATGCAGGTTTAACCCCCTTAAGACCGCTTTAGAGCCTGAATATCAAAAAATCCTCCCTTAGTGTACGGTTTTGAGATACAACGAACATATCCCCAGAATGCCATGGTTCCAACTTCAATATTTTTGACTGGGCGATCATGAGTGAATGAGTCAGGACATGTTCATTCATTTTTTTCCTTCATAATTTCATCCCTCCCGATGAACCCCTTCAATATGATTGATCAAAAAAACTGTCGAACAGCTATTAACTTACTTTAAAGCAGTTTTTCCCCCTGAGTTTGATGAGTGAGTGAGTCAGTCAATCAGTTAGGACACTTTCTTCCTGTCCCCCCCCCCCCCAGAATTTCACCCCACCCCCCCCCAGAATTTCACCCCACCCCATGGGCCCCTTAAATTGGATTTATGAAAAAACGGTCAAACACATATTTACGTATTTTGTATGCTGATTTTTTCCGCTGAGTTTCAAACTCCTCGCCTATGTCGTTTAAGAGATACACGCTCCGTTAGGAATCTTTCAATCCCCACTTTTCACCCCTTTCACCTCATGATATACACCACATCCAAAAACCTTCAGACTCGTGTCTTCTTATTTTTAAGGATGAGTTTACGTGCCGAGTATCACATCCCCCAATGAAACCAATCGGGAGATATTGCAATTCAATGAAATGCAGGTCTACCCCCTTAACACCCCTTTAGAACCTGAATATCCAAAAATCCTCTCGTAGTGGGCATTTGCGGCCCTTTGGGAAGCTGCATACCAAATTTCATTCCAATCCGTTCGGTGGTTTCTGAGATTTCGTGATGAATGAATGAGTGAGTGAGTGGTATTTGACAAATATATATAGTAGATGATAGTGTCAAGTCTTTGTTATGCTAAACTCGGTTGACAGTGCTGTGTGAGTAGTTGAGTAACTAACGGGATTTCAAGTAAAGATACACTTTTTCTATACCGGTAGTGCAGAGCAGAACTGGCATCCAGTCGGCCGTGTCTCGACTTGAGCTATGTTGCCATGGAAACTATCTGGCTTGCCATTCCTTCATGAGTATATTTTATGATTTGATTAGCCTTTGCTTGAGTGCAAAAGGGCCGAAATCAGAAGAATGAGAAAGACTGTCGAAAATTCATGTAGCCAGCGGTTCCTTCTGGATCCTAAACTATATGTATGCAAAATTTGGTTGAGATTGGCGGAACGGTGTAGATTTGTATACGGAACAGACCCACATACCCACATACATACAGACTTTCACTTTTATATATAAGATGAATGCTACTCCGATTAAAACTCCCAAAATAAAAAACTAAAGCTCTTACCAAACTAGTTAGATATCTAACCTCCTTGACTTTCACAGTGCTTCAAGGAACAACAAAATTCGACTTGCAAGCTAACTTCTGGGTTTGAAATAACAAAGCTTGCACCCGGCACCCGAGGACATACGATATTATTATAATTATAATACGGTTATGTTTTTTTTTATCTTTGTAATTTCATATGGTTGGGCGGCAGAGGCCCGATTAAGGAGGACATTATAATTATTCCATTTTCTTTATTCGCTCTAGAAACTCCTCTTGTCTAGAAAAGGAAGCGGCTTCGGTGGCGTAGTTGGTAGCATGCTGAGCTTCTATGCCCAAGATCGCAGGTTCAAACCCAGCTGAAGTCGTCGGATTTTTTAAGAGCGTTAAAAATCCTTCAGTAAGCTTTCCTACGGAGGGCATGTAAAGCCGGCGGTCCCATGTCATAGATTTATGGCATGAAAAAGAACCTTCCACTAATTACACCTGTGTGAAGCTAAATTATATATAGGTTAAACATTCGACAAACGCTCTTAGGTTCCGACGTTCGTCGCCAATAGCCGACTGCGGTGGCATCTGGTAATAAAGTTCTGAACTAGTAGTCGTTGACGGTGGCGTTTGGTGGCAAAAGTAGGAACTACTTGAAAAATTCAATGTCTGCAGTCCTCACTTGAACTGAAAACAGATAAAACACACTAAAACTGTCATTCACAATTAACACCGGTTATCAGACAGATTCTACACACACCCAAAGTACACGGGGCTACATGACCGCGTTGTCGCAGCCCCTAAACTGCGGAACCAACCAACCAGTCCTTATCACAGAAATCACACACTAATTCAGCCATCACAATTAACACCGGTTATCAGGCAAATTCTACACACACACAAAGTACACGGGGTTACATGACCGCGTTGTCGCAACCCCTAAACTAAGGAACCAACCAAGTAAGCTTGAAAAGTAAGCTGAATCCATCAGCTATCTCTCAGAAAATAAATTGGAAATATTAATGCTTTCAAAGAAGAATTAATTGCGTTGAACGAAGAGGGTCTGTCACTTCATTGCCTAAGTGAAGTTGTGTACAATGCAGTATAGCCTCCAAAGAGGTATCACTAAAAGAGAAGGCGTCCCGACGCCTTATTACGAGCAGCTCTCTCGTAATTAATGAAGCTCGTCTTAAAGAGAAGTATCCACCGACAGCAAGCGCAACAAAATAAGGAATGAAGACATCTCGAAAAGTAGCCTATGATGTCTGCGGTCATTTCTTAAAAATAAAATGTATTTCGGAGAACCATGGCCTATGGTCATATATTCTACTGTTCGGCTTCACATCACAACCCCCTCCCCTGTTAATTAAATTCATTACTATTCATGTGATGCACTAAATAACTAACTTGTTTTATGACCTACACTGTGATCAGGGTTAACTTTCCAAATTCGTAACTCAATAATCATTAGACAAGAAGCAAAAGGTATATTTAACGATAACAAAATGATATAGTTAGGATGCTCGAGCTTGCCGCGTTTGAAAAGACAATTCCCACCATTGCCTCCGATCAACACATCGACGGTGTCCATGCAATACCTCGTATCTGACAATGCTCATTGTTTCCAATATTTTCTTTATAATAATAATAATAATAATAATAATAATAATAATAATAATAATAATATCGTAAGCCTCCGTGGCTTAGGCGGCAGCACGCCGGCCTCTCACCGCTGGGTCCGTGGTTCAAATCCCGGTCACTCCATGTGAGATCTGTGCTGGACAAAACGGAGGCAGACAGGTTTTTCTCCGGGTACTCCGGTTTTCCCTGTCAAATGTTCATTCCAGCAACACTCTCCACTATCATTTCATTTCATCTGTCATTCATTTAATCATTGCCCCAGGAGTGCGTCAGGCCTCGGCAGCCGGCACAGTTCATATCCTCGCCGCTAGATGGGGGCATCTCGGTCGGAGACTGGAAGCAGGCTGTGGATTTTCATTTTCAATAATAATATCGTATGGCCTCAGGTGCTGGATGCAAGCTTTGTTATTTGACACCCGGGGGGCGTGGTGGCTCAGCGGTCTAGCTGTATGCCTCTCACCAAGGCGGTCCGGGTTCGATTCCCGGTCAATGCTTGTGAGATTTTCGAAGTGAAATGCCATGTCCTGTGGTTCGGATTCCACGTAAAAAGGAGGTCCCGTGGCTCATGATCTCAAGATTAACGGTCACGTTAAACTACAAGCTTCCTTCCTTTTTTTATTTGACACCCAAAGGGTAGCTTGCATGTCGAATTTCGTTGTTCCTTGAAGCACTATGAAAGTCAAGGAGGTTAGATATCTAAGCTCCTTGAACACTATAGCGCTTTCTAGTAGAGAAATGAGAAACTTTGTGTTGGCGGAAACTCCCGAGATTAATTTTGCCATTATGAACACGGCCTACTGAATTCAAATGGGTTCTTCGACATGCCAACATCGTATGACATGGTGTCGTCATTTTTGCCGCCTTTCAAAAACCACTTACAACGGCCGGGAACGAACCTGCAAGTTTGGGGTTAGTAGACCGACACGTTGACCACTCACCCACCGTGGCAAGCAATAATTATATAATGTATAATATCGTATGGCCTCGGGTGCCGGGTGCAAGTTTTGTTATTTGACGCCCAGAGCGCTATGAAAGTAAAAGAGGTTAGATATCTAAGCTGCTTGACACTATAGCGCTTTCTAGTAGAGAAAGGAGGATTTTGTTTTGTGTTGGCGGAAAATCCGAGATTAGTTGGTTGGTTATAGTTGTTTTTAGGGGCGGAAAACCCAGAGATTAATTTTGCCATTATGAACACAGCCTATTGAATTCAAATGAGTTCTTTAACATGCCATCCGTGGTGTTGGGGTAGGGCGCCTGCCTCTCACTCGGAGGCCCCGGGTTCGATTCCCGGCTCCGTCATGGATTTTAGAAACTGACGTGAGGGCTGGAACGGAGTGCACTCAGCCTCGTGAGGACAATTGAGTAACTGTCTGATAGTGAGGCAGCGCCCCGGTCACAAAAGCCAAGATTAACGGTCGAGGGGACTCGATGCGCTGACCACGCGTCACCCCAATATATGCAGGCAAAATGGCTGTGCAGCGGTCGCTTGGTAGGCCTAGACCCTTCATGGGCTGTATTGCCAGGGGTTATTATTATTATTATTATTATTATTAACAAGCCAACAACGTACGACATGCGTGTCGTGATTTTTGTCACCTTTCAAAAAAAAAATATCACTTACCACGGCCAGGAGCGAACCTGCAAGCTTGGGGCTGGTAGTCTGACACGATAACCACTCACCCACCGGGGCAAGCATTTTCCTTAAGATTAGTCACGTCTCCCAGCCTATGTGAATGTGCCGTCCGACAGAAGAATTCCCGTTGGGTTCATTTTCCTGTGGAGGATCATCAAGAAAATTTAGCTTAAAATTTGTTGTACTGTAAGAAAAGTATATTTCCGTGTAGTTATGCACTCCAATGCACACACGGCATGTATACTTCATTAATGTACCACTTTCGTCAATCGCACTAGTTCATTTTTATCAATATTGCAGTGCTAGGATAAATATACGCAAAACGTAACAGACATTCATCTTAGAAGATAACGCAAACATTATATTTATAGTTGCTCATAACCTCGATTTTAGGCCCCTTGACTCAACGATTATTATTGAAATATTATTTAGTATATATATTGAGGAACACTAAGCTTACTAGAAAATATATACCTGAATGTCTCAGTCACAGCAATGCTGAGATCGAATCATTCCATTGGCAGTTCGAGGAATCTATCTCTGAGGATTTGACATGCGCGCCACCTATAATTTATTAGAACCATCCTATATAATTACGTATCGATAGTTGTAGATCATGTAATAGCATCATTGTACTAGATTTACTGGCCCGCTATACTAAATCACACACATATCGGATCATTCCTTGACGAGATAGAGAAATTCATATCTTAGGAATTGACAAGCGCACCATCTGAAGTGTATTATATGATATAGATGTCCGCACCAGGAGATATATAGTTTAGTTACGGTTCGTCACACAATGCTTCATCTTGATCGATGGATTATATTATTCGAAAAATAAAAATGATTTTAAAATTCGCACAGCCACCATCTTAGATTCATCAAAACAATTGAAAAACAATGGACGCCAATATATCCAAATAAAGATTTATTATGCCGAAATCCACTGCACTCGGATGATAATGTCAACAGAAAAGCCCATTGAGGTGTTTAAAATTCGCGTGGCCATCGCACACACACACGCACACACATATGATGAAACATGCTAAACATTTTTATCAAGCAAGTGCTTTAAGTGGCCCATGAAGTCAAGATTGAGTGAATTAGATCGGGCTCATGGGCTCTTTCCTCATTATAGTTTAGTTCACGTCCATATGAAACTTTATACTTAGGTAAAAAAACAGCTAGAAATTATATTTCACAGAAAACAGCAAATGAAACCTCAAGTTGCGATGGTTGTTGTGGTACATTTGTCTATCAATTTTCAGAGTGCGGACGCAGTGTAGAGCTAACTTCTCTAAAATTGTGCCACTTGGCGTCTTTCTACCCTTGAATTTTATTTCTGGTATCGAGACGCTTATAATGATTTTCATCCGGCAATTCTACACGAAAAATCGTGAAGTAACCAGATTAATAAGTTTAGATATTGTAGTTAGCTATTATGATCCATAAATATGCATCATATACCTTGCAAATCCATTTTTACAGTGTTTCCTCAAGCGCTCAAAACCATGTCATGCAACAGTTCTGACAAAGGTATTTGCATTTGCCTGACAGTACTTTGATAAGCTACGCCGAATAGTGCATAGACTATAAGACAAATAACACATTCACAGAACTACAGTTACTAGCCACATAAAGCAGGCCATTTTAGAGCTTTGCAATGCGGGAATGAAATTGGGTCTGTTTTAACAGCTTTGTAGCAAATTAAACATAAACTGGTGGCTTTCTCGTCTATAGTGGTCTCTTTCTGCGTGAGAGTACAGAGCAGAAACATGCACGTTTGGTAGCGTTTCATTTAATGATGGCATGTTCCGCTCTGTCATTGACACTACAATTAAGCATATAGTCTGGAATACGATTATTTGCCCGTAATTCGGCTGGAGACTATTTTATTCCTATTAGTTCGATATGAGGAAGGTAATGTTTTTTTTGTTTAGGTAGCATCCTGAGCTTCTACAGTATGCCCAGGGTCACGGGTTCAAATCCGGCCGAAGCCATCGGATTTTTAAGAGCGTTAAAAATCCCTCAGTATGCATTCCTTCGGAGGGGAAATAAAGCCGGCGGACCCATGTCATAGATTTATGGCATTTAAAAGAACCTTCCACTAATTACACTTGTGTGAAGCTAAATTATAGGTTAGATTTGACTAACGCTCTTAGGGCCCAACGTTCGTCACCAGGAGCCGACTGCGGTGGCATCTAGTAACCAAGTTCAGAACTAGTTGTCGTTGACGGTGGCGTTTGGTAGTAAAGGTAGGAACTACTTGAAAATTGAATGTCTGCAGTCCTCACTTGAATTAAAAACAGATAACACACACTAATACAGCCATCCCAATAATTAACACCGGTATCAGACAGATTCTACACACACCCAAAGTACACGGGGCTACATGACCGCGTTGTCATACAACTAGTATGTGAAAAATCGAATTCATTCAAAGTTCATACTATTCTTCGGTTAAGAGCCAAAAACGTATCTCAGATAGCAACAACCTGAAACGTTTTGGCTGCCCCTACTGTTGGGTGAGAAATGTAACTGTTTACCTTTGCCTAAGCTATGTTGTTTTAATGGGCGCCAAGACCTCAATGCAATGTTGAAATCTAAATTTGTATTTAACAACGTCTAGCTCTGGCAGAACACATTCAAGACTCTATTCACTCAGATCGTGGTATGATTTGATCATTAACCCAACAAACAATTGTATCAGGAGAAGGAATTGGTCTATATCTAATGCTACCTACTGAAAGCAAAGATTGCATTGTAAAAGAAATGAATTTATTATATAAAACAATTATAGCAAAATTAATAATAATAATAACTACAAAATTTAAATTGGAGCGTTGTGATTTGAATATTACCGATAGAAAATTACGTGAAAACGGAGTCTGATAATTTGATTTTACTCTTATTTCCAAGCTATGAAGTTACTGAAATATGAAATTTAAAACAAAGAAAATGAGAGATTGCGTATTTCTGCGTGATTGGCGCTTACCACTGGAAATTGCCAAAGCATTTTCCCTCGTTCTTGCTGATGCTGTGTGCTTCCCACAGTCTCCTGGACGTCGTCATCTCCGTCGGAATATGATGATATGCTGGTAGATTAGATAATTCTATGGTCCGTACCTCGGACCCAAACACTCGTACAACCAAGTTTTACAAAAGTTCGTCGCTAACTCCACTGAACATCGGAGCGACTCGCACACGTATCCATACTCCTCAAGTATTTCACAGATAGACCTCGTTTCACGGCGCGTCGAACGGTATATCCACACGCCGGCTCCCCTACCATGGTACCGACATCTAGCTTACGTCGTCCTCCTTGATTGGCTGCACCCTCCGCGCTAGATCCCCACTCCTTCCTCATTACACTCCGCGGGAGGGAGAAGTCGATTTCCGTTTCAACAATTCGCCTTTTCTAGACCTAGCGACCCAGCCTTGCGCAATACTTCTCGACAGGAATCAGCTTGTACTTGAAATCCCAGTGAGTCATGTCTCTCAAATACCCTAACTGACAAAACTCCGTAAAATTCCGTAATCAGATAATTTTCTATGATATCGTCGTTCGTAATAATTTGCTGGATAGCGTTTTCTAAGACATAGAAAACCTATCTGAATGCTAATAATTTTTATAAAATGCTCCGAAAATACCTTAATAATAATTATAATAAATTAATAATAATAATAAATTACCATGAAAAATTCTCTTGGCTGAACAATTTGCCGCGTAAATAAATATAGAATGGCTTCCTACTGACTTATGCCAGTTGCATAAAACCCCTCGAAAAACACGTTACAAACCTTTGACCAATGGGGGGGGGGGGGGAATCATACCTCCTTTAATAGGCACTGTATCAAAACCATTCAAATTGGTCAACACTCCTCTAAAAATACCTACAACTTTTGTCTGAAATAATTTTTGACATGACCCATCCTTCCGCCAAGAGATGAGCGAAATATGTTTGGAATCTCTACTTAGTGAAAATCATTCAGTGCTGGTTTGGACTAAACGGCAGATGGTCCAAAAACATATCTCAGATAGCAACAACCATTGACTAATGGGGAGGGGGGGAAAATCATATCTCCCTTAATAGGCACGAATTCTTTGACAACGTCTATCATAACGATGGCACAGTATGATCGTGAATGATTTTCACCTTTTTCGAGGTTTGAAGGTATGGTTGGGCGGCAACGCCTCGCCAAAAAGAAAAAAAAAATTTAGGAGACTCTCCAGACGTACCAACCTCAGTGGCGGCAGATTTTTTTTTTTTTGCCGAGGGCGTTGGAAATCTGGTGCAACGATTCAACAAATGTTTCAATCGTTTTGGCGATTATGTTGAGACATAAGAATAAAACAAGAAAACATTTAGTAGTAAAATCAGTTTGGTAAGTCAATCTGTTATTTTATACAGTCCATCGGAACTTGAAGAAAGCATCAGCCCTCGTATAATTAATAGTCCAGCCAGTGATTTTAACCTATGATGCAGAGACGTAAAACGGATATAGGTCGTAGTTCATTGACATCGAATAAAAGGCGCTGATCACGTAATGCATTCATAACTGTTCCCGGGCGAAGCCGGGGCGGGTTGCTAGTTACTGTATAAGAAGATGGAGCTTCTCGACTCCTAACCATGTACAACTTTTGTAGGTATACAATTGGCAAATTTAGTGACTTCGAAATTTGACCGGTAAAATCTACCTCCGCCATCCAGCGTGCAGAGAGGCATTTTTTTTTAAATTGGTATCCTTCTCTATTGCGGTATATTGTGTCTATATAGGAACAACGAACGATTATGAAGAGTTGTGTAAATGCATGGAGGCCAGTAGTCCCCACCTTACAGTAATATAGTTACCTAGCATACATGGAACTGCCTGCTTGAAAATCAAAATTCAAATTTAGAGTGGGCGAGGGACTAAGCCAAGTGTAGTGTTGTGTTGTCTTGCGTTTGCACGGAGGGGAAATTAAGTTACCTCTAATTGTAATTGGGTTTGAAATTAGCCATTTCATGAAGGCTACTCGGGCTAGGCTAAAATTGAGTTTTCCCGAGCCGAGTCTCTGATGTCACTAGTTCACAGCGAGAAAATAACTTGACTGGTACGGTGTTTATTTCATGCTATCATTCAGAGACAAACAAGGCACCGAATTCACCTAGAAAACTATTGTGCTTTCAGACTGGTCAAGTTATAGAGAGGAAGGAATTTCCCATTTTAAAAAATCCCTCTCGGCACGACGGAAGGAGGAGGTAGGTTTGATCGGGCAAAGGAAAATGTTTAAAATTCACTAAAATTGACTTTCAAAAGTTCCATATGTTTAGCATACGACAAGCCCCATCATCATACAGTATATATTATTTCAGTAGTATAGATCCCTCCTGCGGCGCTCACAAGCGACCGATCGTGATGAATGAGCATTCAAATGAAGGAGAATAAACATTAGCAGTGACGAATTGCACTCTAATTTCATAAATATCTATAATTTCTTTAAAAGATGACTTTAAGAGAAATGTACGAAGTGTGCGATTTTCAGATACTGTTGCTGTGGGAAAATACGCTCCATAATTGCTGTCCACTTCACATTTTGGCCGCCGTAACACCTGTTTCATGTCATTTTAACATTCTCAGGTCTTTCCTTTATCAATTTGCATGGATTTCAGAAACAGTAAATCAAAGGAATGAGTACTCAAATCGTATAATTTCATCGAATAACCAGTGAGTGTTGTGATATTCAATTTTCAGTGATTGCCTTCTTAAGTTAGGGAACGTAGAACTTGGAATTCTAACTTAAATGTAAATAGTGTTCTATAATCATTTGGCTGAAATAAAGTCCTCTAATTATAATCCTATTGGGAAAAGTCTTCTTATAATTCCGAAAACATTTTGTTCATCCCTTGGCCTTAGGGTGGATCATATCAAAAATGCTTTCAGACAAAAAGTTTAGATACTTTTTAAAGGAGTTTGGCCAGTTTAAACGGTTTTGATATCGTGCCTATTTAGGGAGGTATGATTTTTTTCCTCAAAACTCCATAATTCCCACCCCTTTGGTCAATAGTTAGTGCTATAGTTAGTTATTGTTGTTTTAAGGGGCGGAACTACGAGGCAATCTGCCCCTAAAGGTTGGTGCTATCTAGAACCTTTATTAAGATACGTTTTTGGCACGTTTTTGGCCCTTATCCGAAGAATAGTATGAAATTTGAATGAATTTGATTTTTTACATACTAAGGAAGTTGTGGCGATTTTTCACTTTTTAGAAAAAGGCCCTCTATTTTATGTACCGTTATACATTTATAAGCGATTGGTGCAAAATGTCGGTAGTTGTCTTGTCCACAAGAAAGTGATATATCTATATCTTCACACAGTACTGTATATAAACTTTTGAACGACGGTGGTTTTGAGGTCTGGGGGATGTGAAAAGCGAAGATATGTACACATTTTCCGAAAATCGTATCAACGATAAATTGATTGTTTAATCCCGTGGTGTTGGGGGGTAGCACGCTTGTCTCTCTCCCGGAGGCCACTAGTTCGATCCCAGCTCCGTCAGGGATTTTAGAAAATTATCTAAGGGTTGCAACGGAGTACACACAGCCTGGTGAGGCCAATTGGATAGCTGTCTGAGGGTAAGGCAGCACCCGGGCCACAAAAATAAGAAGATTAATGGCCACAGGGAACCGACGAGCTGACCACGCATCACCACGCAATATGTAACCGAATGATAGGGCAATGGTCGCTTGGTAGACCAGGACTCTTCATGGGGTGTGGTGCCACGGGGTTTGGTTTTATATAATAAGTAAGCTTCCACAATAGTATATCTCTTTGGTTTGTCTGAGAGGACACATTTCTGTACCAAATTTCAAGCGAATAGTTCTATTCGTTTGTGAGATAATTGGGTTTCAGTGAAAAGGAGTATGAAGCGAACGTGTAACAAAATACAGGTGGAAAAAACGTTCCTTATTGAACTTTTAAAATTTATCTTCCTGAAAAGCTGTAGTTTCATTTCAAAAAGCAAGATATTTCTTAACATAATTGGGTGATTTGCTTACTTTTGGAAGAATTCTTAATACATTATATTGTTGAGGATGAACCTCAATTGTCACATTTAATGACATACGGTAGTCTACTGAAGGGGTAGGCTTAACGGACGAAAATCAAAAATTCAAAAACATTAAAAATGATACATTTTGTACATCATTTGGTCTATCTTTTAATCAATTATGGTGTTTGAAGCCATTTTGAGTGTTGCCTTAGTAAACGAGACGTTGATGCTTTTCAGTCAACACGAATGTATCCAAATGAAAAAAATACATGATATTACATGAGATTTATTAATCTCATAAATTGTTTTCAGTATTAGGGAATAACCCACCTCATTTGAGTACAATCGTGTTGACCGACTGAAAAGCATCAAACTTTTTTTTAATCTATCATGGCGGTTCATTCTCTAGAATAAAAGTTCTGCTTTCAAGAGGTGTGAAAACATTACCCTTTTCTACTATAATTTGAGGTTATTGATGTGTTGTTTTTTTTTTCGAAAATAAGATACTACCAGAAATGAAAAACCAATCACATCCCTTTCTTACAAAAGTATTTTTTTCAAATTCTTCCTATACGTTTTGCCCACGAAAAATGTTCATAATTAAAATAATAATAATAAAAAATAAAAATAAAACAATTAGATTTAATGAATGTAAATTAAACAATACGTTTGAAAAAGATAGTTTTATACTAACATGGAGCTGTAGGTAATTCATTTGTAAGACGTTCTGTCTTAATGCCTCAAGACGACTATTAACGGGGAGATGTGACGCAGTTAAACTCTAGATTACGAGTGGTGCATACCGAGCATACCGTGACATTGTCACGGAGCCCAGGGGTTTATAGTGTGCCTCCACTTAAGTTCAAATGTGTTCCCAACTTCGGCGGCACAAGGAAAATGTAACTTCTCAGCGCACATGTTCACTTAAAATGAGAATTTAAGAAGTCTGCTCTGGCGGTTACCATTAATTCTGTGGTGTCTATCAACCTCGGTATGATAACTTTGAGAATTTCTCGGCTTTTATTGATATTCTAGATCACTAGTTACTAACCCCAGCCTCACAGCAGAGGGTCATCCAAATATAAGCCCTGTAATTGTGTATCGTGGAGAGAGAAGAAGACCAATAGGAAGCCCCTAACCCTACAACGGTAGCGCTAATTGTAACGTTGTTTTCGGTACGGCGTCACATCGGCGACAACTACGATTCTGGAAACTGATAATAAATAGTCTGCCACTTACGTCAACTTTTATTGCACACTCTAGGCTAGCAGAATGGAGACTGTTTTTGAATAATTGTTTGATTTTTGTTATTATTTTCCTTCAATTTTTGAGCTGGGTTTCACTAACTTTGATTAATATTGTGGTTGGTTGGTTCCTTAGTTTAGGGGCTGCGACAACACGGTCATGTAGCCCCGTGTACTTTGGATGTGTGTAGAATTTGTCTGAAACCGATGGCTGTGTGTTATCTGTGATTCAGATAGAAGGACTGCAGACGATTAATTTTTTCAAGTAGTTCCTACTTTTGCCACCAAATGCTACAGTCCACGACACCTGGACGTGGCTACTAAATGCCATCGCAGTCAGCACGTGGCACCGAACGCTGGAACTAATATAGCGTTATCAAACTAACCTACAAATTTTAGCTTCCTCAAGTGTAGTTAGTGGAAGGTTCTTTGTCATGCCATAAATCGATGACATGGGACCGCCAGCTTTACTTCCCCTCCGAAGGAAGGCATGCTGAGGGATTCTTAACACTCTTAAAAATCCGACGACTTTGGCCGGGTTTGAACCCGCGATCTTGATTAATTGCGAGTGTTTTCTTTTTGGATTTGAACTAATTGTTATTTTTTATTTTTGACTTTTTGAGTTTTTGGATTAATTTTGATTGTTTTATTGGTATTTTGACCAATTTTTTATTTTTGTTATTTTTATTTAAAGTTTTTCTTTTTTACTTTTTGTGCTTTTTTTGACTGATTTTTATTGTTTTTTTGTAGTTTTATGGATTTTGACTCATTTTGATTTTTGTGTTTTTATTTTTATATTTTTATTTTGACTAATTTGCTTTGTATTATAGGACTGCCAAACACTGGTGGGTATCGTACAAAAGGGAGAAGTGTATCCCGTTTTCGTCCCGGAGACGAATGCTACCATTCTAGGGTTACGCCAATTAATAAAAGTACAAGAGCTTTTGATGACCATCATCACATCAGGAAAGCTCGAAAGACGAAGATCTGTAAGGGAGGCGTAGGAATTCCTGGCTAAAAGTCCTTCGCCGACGATGTTGTCGAACATCAATAGAAATATTTCGAGCCACTGCCTTCCACATAAATATAATCAATTGGCTCGCCAACCTTTCGAGGGAGGTGACGAACTAAAAAGAAGGAGAAACGAAGAAGTAGTTTTAGGGTAGCTTTATAATATTGTCGAATAATATTTTCAGCACAAAAGTTTCATCTGGTATTATTAACAACAAAATAATAGTACATTATGCAACGAGCCTATAATGGCAATAATTAAGACACGAGTATGTTTATAAAATGAGCGTATCCGAATTTTATAATTTCCATACGAGTGTCTTAATTACCATTATAGGCGAGTTGCATACGACTGTTTATATTCGACGATAATTATAACTATTTTATGTTCGAACATAAATTTCGCCAGTTTTATGTACTGAACAGAGCGCATGGGATGCAGAGAATACCTTGTATTTGACCATGACCTCCTCTAATACCCCACTATGACACGAGTCACGCAGTGAAATTTAAAATAGAAGGCCGTGGAAGTCAGCGCAGGTGCGATGCTATCCTTACCTAATTGGTCACACAACTGTTTCTTGAGCTCTGATTGTTGGGAGAAACTGCTTCATAATGAAAAATAGTGTTATAATGACCCTCATTATGATACAGCTTTCTGACATGTAGTTTAATATTTACATTTCGACATCGTCGTAGTTTAATATTTACATTTCGACATCGTCGAACATAAATCAAATTATTGCACCTCAATTTACGATTTTTATTCGGCGAAAATAGAATCCCTAATCATTACGTATTTTTCATTAAGGACCTCTTATAGAAGAGCCTCCACTGCTAGCTGAAAGATAATGAACGTGAAGAGAGCAGAGATGATCTCTCTTGCCTGCTCTTCGCAAGTTTGAGGCGCTCTTCAGTTGACCTAGTTGAGGAGATGTTATTTATTATTAATCCTTTCGCCTGATGTATCTATAATTAGCGGTAACCGCAAGCGAGGCCACGAGGGTTGACTAATTTACAAGTCCTTCTTTTAATTGCCCCACGCCGATAACAATTTAATTAACCATAAGCCTTACAAGTTTTACTATCACCACCACCACTACGTTCTTTTTAAGCACTGCGTGCACACCACTTACCGCTTTATGGACGAGTCGATTTTATCAGTGGACGTTAGTAAATCGAGCGTTTAAAATTAATTGAGAAATTAGTTAGAATCACGTGTAGAAACCCTCGTTTCCTCTGTTACTTTGACCAACACAAGATCGTATCTCTCACGCCCAGTTGTGTACTTGTAAGCATTAAACGAAATGTTCCTATCCATATTCCTGGTTATATTGTCATGTTCCTAAATGGAATAAGATAAAGATTGCAGTTCAGCTTGACTTATTTACTTATTCTAAGCATGTTGTTCATAGATAAAGTAAATTTACATAAAAGAATGGTAGCCATTTAGTTCACAATAAAAGGGATACACTTTTATGAAGGTGGCTTCGGTAGCGTAATTGGTAGCATGTTGAGCTACTATGCCCAAGATCGCGGGTTCAAACCCGACCGAAGTCGTTGGATTTTTAAGAGCGCTAGAACTCTCTCAGTATGCCTTCCTTCGGAGCGGACTTAAAGCCGGCGGGCGTGGCGCAGTCGGTAGAGGCGCTAAGCTTCTAACTGGGTTCGATCCCCACCCAGGTAGTGGATTTTAGAAACAAAACTACCACTTTCGGAAACGCAAATAGCTCTGTGGTTCACTCAGCCTACACCACAAATAAGTATCAGGGTAATTCCTGGGAGCAAAGACGGCCGAGCGTGGAGCTGACAACTCCATCCCATCTAGTGCCGATGTCAAAAAAAGTGGAACCTCTACCTTCCACTACTCCCAGGACCTACATGGCCTGTATGGAGTTGGCTTTGCTTTGTTTTATTTTATTTTTTAGTCAATTTACCCTCTAGGTTGGTGGATCCCACGGACTCAGCGAGGGAACTCACCACTACCGCCTCTACGGGCAGTGTCCTGGAGCCGATTGGAAGATTGGGATGGAGAGGCTAGGAAGAGGGAAGGAGGCGGCGGTGGCCTTACAGTAGGTAACATCCCGGCATTTGCCCGAAGACGAAGTGGGAAACCACGGAAAACCACTTCGAGGATGGCTGAGGGGGAATCGAACCCCCTCTACTCATTTGGGCCACCCGAGGCTGAGCAGACCCCGTTCCAGTCCTCGTACCACTTTTCAAATTTCGTGGCAGAGCCGAAAATCGAACCCAGGACCTCCGGGGCGGCAGCTAACCATGCTGACCGCTACGCTACGGAGGCGACAAGCATTGCTTTTTACTTTGCTTTAATCACTAATAACGAAACATAGTATGAGATAAGTAGTGATGAAGAATACCACGAGGTGTAGTGGCTAGCGTTCTTAGTTGTAGCCTAGGCGGAGGCCCGGGTTCGAATCCTGGCTCTGCTAAGAAGAAATCTGGTCTGAGGGCTGGAACGGGGTACACTCATCCTCGTGTGGCAATTTTAAGAAGAAGTGGATTCGATTCCCACCTCAGCCAGGTAGTATCCTGGAAATGGTTATACGTAGTTTCCCCATTTCTACTCCAAGTAAATGCTGTGATGGTTCCTAACTTAAGGCCACGGTCACCTCTTCCCAATCCTATCCCCATCTAATAAATACACACACACACACACACACAAAATACACGGAGCTATATGACCACGATGCCGCAACCCCTAAAATAAGCAACAACAAAAAATACGGCTATGTACGATTAAAGAACTGTTGCTTCATTGAGAGGCTTGTGACACTGTGGCCATTATCTCCATGTACCTGAGTGTGTATGGACTGTCTGATAACTTGGTTGTGGTGGTCTCTGTGCAAGTGTGTACTGTATATATTTAATATGACGATAGGATTTGGAAGAGTTAGGTATTATCCTCGCATTGTCCTACAGTGGAAGTGATAAATCACGGTAAAAGCATTTTTAGGATAGTTGAAGAAGGAATAGAATCCACATCTTTTCAGTTTTATCTCACAATGCTGAGTGTGCCCCGTTCCAGTCCTCAGACCTCAATTAAATTCACACGACTGCGATGTCGCAGCCCCTAAACTAAGGAACCAATTAATTACATTTCTTGGTAGGGACGAGAATCGAACCCAGAACTTAAGGGACCAGAGTCACAATATCATTATTATTATTATTATTATCATTATTATTAATATTATTGATATTGCCAAATCGACAGTGGTAGCTACGCTCGCTAACGCGCAGCGCTAGGCCATGGGGCCAAGCAATCTGTGGACTCAGTAGACGTGGATTCGAGCGTCTTTGAAATGATTTTCCGTGTTTTCCCCCATTTACAAATCCAGAAAAATGCTGGGACGGTATCTTCATTAATTTCACCTCTCATTAACGCCTCTCCTGAGGTTGGCGTCAGGAAGGGCATCCGACCATAAGAACCACCCGCCACATAGACTTTCATCCCCTCATGTCCACGACCCCGCTAATTTTATTTTATTTTTATCGTATGGCCTCGGGTGCCGGGTGCAAGCTTTCTTATTTATCACCCAAAGGGCAGCTTGCATGCCGAATTTCGTTGTTCCTTGAAACACGAATAGTCAAGGAGGTTAGATATCTAAGCTCCTTGACACTTTAGCGCTTTCTAGTAGAGAAAGGAGGAACTTTTGTGTTAGCGAAAAATTCCGAGGTTAATTTTGCCATTATGAATACGGCCTACTGAATTCAAATGGGTTCTTTAACATGCCAACATTGTATGACATACAGTACGTGCCATAATTTTTGTCGCCTTTTAAAAATCACTTACCATGACTAGGAGAGAACCTGCAAGCTTGGGGTTAATAGTCCGATACGATAACCACTCACCCACCGTGGCAAGCAACAGGAATAATAAGGGTGGACATACACACATTATTATTATTATTATTATTATTACTCGAAGAGTACAGAAGGTGGCTGTAAAATGATCGCTAAAGAAAAATTATCTAAGATGAAGTAAAAAGGAAGGAAGTTTTTTTGTTGACCAAGAGAGGACGACAAAAAAGAAGACGGAGAGGATCCCGGCACAAGTAAGTGGAAGCAATGCCGGACTCAGCTGGGGTCCCGTGGTCGCCAACCTACGTCCCACTAGATGTGAGCCCCGGGGGCTTCAGGATTAGGGAACCACCCATTGCATATGGGTACAATTGTGTTGACTGAAAAACATTAAATTTCGATTACTAAGGCAAGACTGATAAATGTGTTACAACACGATACCATTCTTTATTCTTTATTGTAGACAGATTTTCTTTTATCAGGCTAGTAATTTAGATTACCGTATTATTTCTGTCAAATATAAAGCGGCTGTTTGAAACAGCTATTTACCTCTTATTCTCTTACCTTGCAGATTACCCGTCTTGAAGTTTGTTCTCACCCTGTATTTAATTAGAAAATCACCTCGGTGAAGAGCAATATCTTTCTCTAGTCTTTTCATCGTGCGAATTTCTCTTGTGTGGAGGCACTCCTTCTGTCTTAAAGGTGGCCCATTGTTCTGGCGCCTCTCCTTGCGCTCTCGGTGAAGGGAGTCGTTCCTCTTAATTAATGCATGACCGCACACTGGCGATCAGAAACAAAAGCGACAACCTCTGTCGAGAATTTCTGAGGAAATTGGGGAAACTGGCGTGGGCCAATTTCCGGACCGGTACATTAGAATGAGGAATTGCTGATGAAAAAGGAACGCAATTCCAAATGGGAAGAAACTCCGCCTTTCTTAAGGGTAGAAAGGCGAAGAATAGAAGGAGTACAAACCTTTAAATGAGAACATTCTTGGGTGCAATGTTATATTCATCTGTCTGTAATTCCCTCTGCACGATGAAAGGGCAGAGTTGAAGAGGGTTCTTCTTTTTTAATTGGGGGTCCTCCAACACAATTGCATAAAAGAGTGTCGTAACAAATAAAAATCAGTGTTCTTTATTTGTAAGTCCCTTTTTGAATAGCCCTCTTGGAGAGATTGAGAATAGATAAGTTATTACATAAAAGTGGCATTGCAAGTTGACCTATTTATTTTCATTATTTTAATTATTTTCCATCTTAGAGGGGCATGGTGGCGCAGCATTCGAGCTGTTGGCCTCTCACCACGGCGGACCAGGTTCGATTCCTAGTCAATGCATGTAAGATTATCAAAGTGAAATTCCACGTAAAAAGGAGGTCCCGTGGCTCATGATTTATCTTGGTCAACTCTTGTTCTCTTCCAACCTCGACTGTATTAGGGTATCTGAGGCCTAGGGAGTGTACAGTACCCCAGGGGTATGCACCCCTTGGAGACCATCCCCCCATCATCTATCTAAATCTCCTAACTGGCAACCCTTGTAAAGTCAGACCAACATCCATCAACGCCGCAAGGACAGCTTGCCATTCTAGAAAGCGGCTCAATCCTTGCACAATTATTACACACAGCGACACATTATTAACTAGGGCAGCTATGCCATCACAATGCTGACAGCATAGCGCCGAAGAATATAAAAAGGGGTCCTAAGGAGGTCAGGGGATCTCTCAATTATCAGTCTTTCAACGTGACGGCCGGAGGCTACGCTGGTATCATCAGGTGAGTGAGTCAGCAAGTGTTCAGATCTCCTATATTTGTAACCTTTACCCACAGATTGTACTTTCACATTGTAACATCACTACATCCCTTATAAGGGACTCACATATCCATTATCACTGACCAATAAACACTTGGTCAGTACATACACCTGCATTACTGTTTACACGCTTCTTCACGCCCTAACTCCCTTCCTGAATTCTCCGTCACTATTAGACGTGACTTATAGTAGCCAGATACTTGCTAGTGCAAGCAACATCGTATTCCCGCACCGGCTTGCTTGCTAGCAGCGGCCCGCGCCATATAGCTGACGAGTACGAATCGATTATCTAACCAGACAGCTGGGCGACCAGCACAGTGACCCTTGCATTGAGTTCCATCCCCTAAAACACTCCTACATTATTTATAGGAGCACCCCAACACTAAAACAACACTCTACACTGGTCAGCTTGCCCGACTACGGGAAGCTACCCCCTTTTAGACATTTCCTTCTAAATCAACACAATAACTCTTCCGTTTTAGATCCTACCACCCCCAAATAAGGGATCTAAAACAGATGGTGGAGGCGGGGTACTACGCACAGTAAAATAGGACTCAAACAACGAGCCCTCGTAGTTGAAACGACCCCTTACGCACCGCATATAGCCAAGCGAGACTGAGAAAAAAAAATTTACCTCATATTACGTCACACATTTTTTTTATATATATAGGAGTTTGTGTTATTACACCAACCCCCGTTCGCCCCATAAGGTAAACTCGGTGGAAATTAAATGTCCACATTTAAAACTACACTAAGCGACTTTGCACACCATTTGTCGGCTAGTACGACTCCACTCCTGCCGAAGCTAAAAATTAAGAACGGTGACTTAATAACTGACCAGACTGCAGTACAACTTCTCAGGGACCTTGAATTCAAAACATCACAGATCCGTGCTCAACACCCTACCGCCGCAGCACAAATTATACATTTTACACGGTCCCAGGCCAGTGAACACACACAAGAGTCACCAGTATCCAGCGCTAGTGAAGTAGATTGCCTGCCAACACTCCATCCCCTATTGTTGCAGCAACTGCAGATCACAGAGCAGAAAACTAATAATCTGCTCGAGCGCATTACAGAATTACTAGAGACAGACACTGTCAAGTCAAACAATCATACGACAGAAGTAGTTCTTGACATCCACACTATTCTGGAAACTGTGAAACAGGACTTAGACAGGACTGAACACATAGTTAAATCCACACAGTACGACAACACACCGTCACTCAGTACAGACATATCAGGTGACGAGCCACCTGGTAACATAACACAGGTGTCGTACACGGGAAGCGAGGCTAATTCCCCTCTAAATAGCCCAAACACCTCGGCACACGATAGTGGTGCGAACAGAATAGACAGACCAGAATCACTACACAGCCAACAAGAGACAGCTGAAAACGAGATGAATAGACACACTGAGTACCCCATGATCCACCCCACAAAGTTCACGGGGGAAGGCCAGGATCCCGAGGAATACCTCAAGGCCTTCAATAGAACGGCCCGGATCAATGGTTGGAGCGAGGAAGTTAGGAAACGGCTCCTTCCTGCTTACCTCACAAAGGCGGCCATGACATGGTATGAGCTCCATGAGGACACACTAGAGGCTGCCACATGGGAGGAAACCGCTGTAATGTTGAAGAGCGAATTCCAGCTCATACCAGACGATGACGATCTCTACGACCAAATTAGACAGAGGTCACAGGGACCTAAAGAGAGCGCCCAGGCATACATCAATGTAAAATTGATAATGTGCGAAAAGTAGAATGCAGCCATGACAAACAAACAGAAAGTCAAGCTGTTAATGCAGGGCCTCAGACCAGCCATAGTGGAAAAGCTATGCATAATGAACAACCCCACGGTCCAACATATGTTAAATAACATAAAGACCATAGAGGAGGGAAGAAAGATCACGGAAAAGGCTACGGAAAAAGCCGTGGATCTGCACTTCCAAACTCAAAAAGACGACACCAATAATAAAATGGACGAATTGGTGGACAGAATGGAGAAACTGACAATAGCTGCCATCCAAGCGGGCGGGAGACCGCTAAGGGATGAGCACGCAGACAAACAAGAACACTATTATACTGAGAGGGACAGGGGGTACACAGAGAGGAGACGCTACGGGAGGGAGGAAAATTACTACCCTCCACAGCGGCCAACAACACCTCCCCCACAGGATAGGCCACACTACCCTCCTCGGTATTCACCGATATCATACACGAACACAGAGCCGACATACCCCTCACGCCGTTCACAATCCCCGTACACACAGGAGTACTACCCTGAGGAGTACGACCACGACATCCCCCGACGAAACAGCCCGCCACCAAATAGACGGTCATACGCTGCCCCACAATACAGGGCAGACAGGGAGTACCGGGAAAACTCGCCCCCACGCAGGCAGGGCTATGCAGCCCCGCAGTACAGGGGAAATGGGGAATATCGGGAGAACCCGCCCCCGCGCAGGCAAAGCTATACATCCCCACAGTACAGGGGAAATGGGGACAGACGAGGAAACCCGCCCCCGACCAGACAGGAGTATGCAGCTACCCAGTATAGGGAAAAGGGGAACCGACGGGAAAACCCGCTCCCCCAGCATCAGACATACACCCCACCCTGGCGGAAACAGGAAAACAGACCCCCGGGCAATAACAGACAGGGAAGAAAACCCACAAGGGGACGGGACAATGTGGTTAAACACACGAAGGGCCCGGAACACTACCCCCTCCCCGACGAATACCCGAGGGAGTTCAGGGATGAAACACCCCACAGGACAGACAGGGGGGCAATACTCCCTACACCTAGCCACACACAGCAGGCGGGGAGCTGGCGCAGCCACCCCGAAGGGGGGCGCACATACAGCACAGGTAGGCGCACTCCTACGTTCCAAAAAAACGCCTAGATGGGGAGGTTCGGCCAGCTGATGAAGCGGCTGAGATTCCTCCCCCAACACAACACAAGAAAGGCCCTTCCCCCAAGCAAACTCGCAAGAGTAAGGGGAAGAAGCAGCCAGCTAAAGCTAAGGCTGACGATCCGCCCCCGGACCGTTTCCAAACACACCCCGTGCAAGGAGACGGCAACTGTCTGTTTAGGGCCATGAGCTTCCTAATCCGGAATACCGAGGACTATCATGGGGACTACAGACAGAAAACGGTCAAACATATCCTGGCCAACTGGAAAGAGTACCGAGACTTTGTGTCGGACGAGCGGGAAAACCCATTCCAGACCGGGGCGGATTACCGAAAATACATGGGCAGGGACGGCACCTATGGCAGTGCCGTAGAGGTGACCGCTCTCGGCAAGGTGCTGAAAGCCAACATCCATGTATACACTGATGTGCACTCGCCTCCGCTATTCTCAACTGCGGGATTCGATAGGGACCTACATGTACTTTTTACGGGAAACCCTAAGGCGGGACATTACACACCCCTCACAATCATAAGCAAACAGCCTGAGAACACGCCCACACCCTCCAAACAGAAAACCCTACCCCCTTCACCACAACACAGGGTGGGAATTGACCACACACAGGCGCATGACGCGAGCTCGCTCGGCATGGGGAAGCCAGCAAAAGGAGTCGAACTTGCGACCGCCTGGAACAAAAGACGGGATAACAAGGGCAAGCTCAGGGTCACGTTCGCAGACACACCTTCCCGAGAGGAAGAAACCAACAACAACAACAACACAACCACACAAAGGCTGGGAACGATTAATACATTAAACGTTCGCCAGCAGACTCCTAGTCTAACAGCAAGACCGGTTAAAAGAGCTGGCAATGTACTTGGCGAACGCACTTTGCTGACCGGGGCAAAGTATTCAGGACAGGAAGTCAGCCGAGAGGCGAAGCGTGCCAGGTACGATAAGCGGACAGCTCCGTGCCTTCCCAGCACAAATGTCACTCCGGCAACAACAACAACAACAACAACAACATATACCCTACACAATACATCGGTGCAGGGCAATGGATTTCAGGTATCGGCCCTCACGATACACGCCAACATAAATGGCCACAGAGTGCAGGCCCTAATTGATACTGGGGCAGCCGTAAGTTGTGTTAATAGACGACACGTTGCCGAGGCGCAAATACACGATGTCACGGGAGACATCCGGCTGGTAGCGGCCAATGCTCAGACGCTAGAAAACGTGGGGGTGGCAAACATACATATTAGGATAGACCATTTTGCCACAACGCACCCCATGTTCGTTATCGAACACCTTTCTGCGTCAGCCATAATTGGCATGGATTTTCTCGCTAGATATGAGGCTAGCATAAATTTCGCTAGTGGTCAGATGCTTTTAAAGCACGACCAGAGGCTCACCACACATCCCATGGTATACACCAGGAACAGAGATGGGATTCGAGCGGAGCGAGAAAATCACGAGCATCAGGCCCCTACACTGCACACTATCAGCCAATACACAGACACACACACAGATAAGGCGGCCAACCAGAACCACAGGCAGGACCTGACTCCGGAGCAAAATAAAAGGCTCACGGAGCTCCTGGAGACCAACAGGGATATTTTTGCCCACTCAATGAAGGATCTCGCTGTGACAGACCTCATTGAACACCATGTCACACTCACTAGTGACCGGCCAGTACACCAGCCTCCCTTCAGAGTGAGCCAGAAGGAGAGACACGCCATCGATGCTCAGATCTCAGAGATGCTCGAGGTAGGGGTCATTGTTCCCGTTGTTTCTAACTACAGCTCACCAGTTCTGCTCACCAAAAAAAGGGACGGATAGCACAGATTTTGTACTGACTATAGGAGGCTCAATAAGTTAGTCGAAAATGATAGTTATCCACTACCAAGGGCAGACACCTATTTGGACGCCCTTGGCGGAGCTAGCTGGTTCAGTTCGATGGATTGCTATAGTGGATTCTATTCAATCCCCGTCTATGAACCAGATAGGCACAAGCTGGCGTTCGTTACAGAGAACGGACTATTTACCTACACCCGTTTACCGATGGGTCTCCGTAACGCCAGCCAAACCTTCCAAAAGCTAGTGGATAAGACATTTTCAGGGCTTAAGTGGCGTTCCGTATTAGTGTACGTGGATGATATAACGGTCTTCTCCAACACTTTTGACGAACACATCGTACATTTGGAGGAGGCTTTCGCAAGGATCAGAGAAGCTAAACTAAGGCTTAAACCTGCGAAATGTCAATTTGCCAGACAGCAGATTAACATATTGGGCCATATTGTCAACAGGGAGGGCATTATTCCCGACCCAGCTAAGACTGACGCAATAACGGGCATCCCAATGCCCACAAATTTGAAACAATTGCGCAGTTTTATTGCTTTGGCTTCGTATTACCGGAAGTATATCTACAGGTTTGCACACATCGCCCATCCCCTAACTGAGCTCACACGTGAAAAAACGCCCTTCAGCATCAAGCAGGAACACATAGATGCCTTCAACACACTGAAGCAACTATTGACCTCACCTCCATTACTGCAACACTTCCACAGTGATAGGCCCACATTTTTACACGTGGATGCCAGCCTGTATGGGCTGGGGGCGGCCCTATTTCAGGAAGACGCAGAAGGGCGCAAACGGCCCGTCGCCTACGCGAGCAGGAAGCTAACGGCCGTTGAGACTAGATACTCTGCCACAGAGCGGGAAATGCTGGCATTTTCGTGGGGAGTGAACTATTTTAGAGTATACCTCTATGGTATCAAGTTCACGGTAGTGACTGACCACGCGAGCTTGCTTTTTTGGGACAAATTTAAAAACCCAAATTCGCGGCTCAACAGGTTTATATTCCGCCTGTATGAATATGACTTCGTGGTCAAACACAAGAAAGGCGATACACACCTAGACGCGGATGGGTTGTCTAGGCTGCCAGTAGCCGATCCCCCGGATGACAGTAAGGACCACGACTGGGACAATATGCCCACCTTTGCCCTGGCGGTAATTAACATCAAACAGGAGCAAGAAAGTGATCCGTACTTGAAACAGATTCTATTGGCACTAGAAAACTTGGATAAAGTGGACTCCAAGACAGCACGGCTGTCTAGGCGATTTTTCCTAGACAAAGACGGGGTACTGAAATTTAAGCCCACGGCCATGCACGATAGCGCACCTATAGCGGTTCCGGAATCATTGAGAGAAAATATCATGATCGGACACCACAATAGCCCACTGGCAGGGGCACACCTAGGCACGCATAAAACATACCTTAGAATCCGTGACAAGTACTATTGGGTAAACATGAAGGCCGACATAGATACCTTTGTAAAGACATGTCACACTTGCCAACGATTCAAAACAAGACCTGGCAAGCCTCATGGACTACTCAACCCAATTCCCGTGGGTGAGTTATTTCACAGAGTCGGGATAGATGTGAAAGGCCCCATTACGACAAGTCAGAAAGGTAATAAATATATCCTGGTGGCCACCGAGTATCTCACACGATACATGATTACAAAGGCTGTTCCCAAAGCAGACACGAACAGCATAGCCGAATTCCTATTTGATATAGTTACACGATACGGCCTATTCCAAACCTTATTATCCGACAGAAGTACTATTTTCACCTCGAGAGTGCTCCAACAGTTTCTGGAGATACTCAGGATTAAGGCATACACTACCACGAGTTTTTCCCCGCAAACCAACGGACTCACGGAGAGTATGAACAAAATACTTGGAATAGCGCTGGCCAAATTTACAGAGGACGCAGGAACAGACTGGGATGAATACCTGCAAGCCATTACTTTTAGTTATAATACCTCTGTATCCACGGCTACGAAACACTCTCCACACTTCCTACTGCACGGATACACACCCAGAAGTCCCATAGACAATATATGTATCCCACAGGACGCCTACACAGACAATGCTGCCCGGCTAGAGCACTTACAGATAGCTCGAATGAACGCTAGGAACAACATAGCCGCGACGCAAAAGAAACAAAAAGAGCGGTACGATCGGAATAGGAAGACCGTGGAATACACACCCGGGCAATTGGTCATGGTCTCCAATTCTGCCCGTAAGAAAAACGTGTCCGAGTTTCTCCTGCCACGCTGGTCAGGTCCCTTAAAAGTCTGCAGGAAGGTATCTGACCTAAATTATATAGTGAGCGTGCGCCATGGGAGAAAACTCATAAAAGACACTATTCACGCCCGCCGGATGAAGGCATATCATACACGTAAAGCTCCCACACCCACACGTAAAGGCGGAAACACTGCCAAAAGGAAGGGAAGTAATCCCGATGGCAGACGTGGAAAGAAGGCCAGGAAATAGCCTTCAAACCTCACTGACCGCACCGGGATACGATCCTAACACTACCAAACTGTCCCGGAGACACAACCTGAATAGTGCCAGAAACAATTACTCTGGGTAAAAGACGGTCTCAAAACCCGCAACCTTCTGAATACCAGGAATATAAGGTCGGGTAGCTATCCAGTTATAGGATAAGAAAAGTAGGAAGCTAAAGTAGATTGGGACAGTTCCGATAACAGATGGTCATAAATGAAAAACAACAAAATCACCTCCGGCACATAGTCACCAAACACGCGACTAGCGGCCCGGAGACACTTGTGTATAACGACATTTTGAACAATGGATAGGAACATACTTGACCCACGTTACAAGTCAACACAACACTTGGGAACACAAAGGTAGTAATAGAAGGTTCTTTTACAGTGCGGCCAAGGCATGTGAGATTTCCGAAGTGAAATGCCATGGCCTGTGGTTTGGATTCCACGTAAAACGGAAGTCCCGTGGCTCATGATCTACAGATTAACGGTCATGTTAAACTACAGGTTTCCTTCTTTTTTTTTTACAGTGCGTGAAGCACTACTCACAGTCACAGAGAGCAAGCCGATTAGACACACACATGACGGACACACAGCATTATCGAAACAAGTGAGCACGCATGACATTGTAATTCAATACCGCTACACTCAGCGATAACGCACGTCTCATGAATAACCTGCACGCTCACAGACAGCAATACACTAGCAGCTCTCAGTGCAGAACACACGCCATCATTTAAGCCAAGTCTAGAACCCCACAAATCCTCAAATTACACTACGAGGGGAATCAAAAACATACAAACTCTGCACAGGTATGCATACTTTCATTTGCGCATTGCACATACACGGGGAACGTGCCATAATATGGACGGCACAAATACCGTCGTAACAAACCTTTACAGCACCCCGGGTCCGAACCCATGATCACACACCACGCTCGTACCAAAAACTAACTATCCAACGGTATTTTTGGTACGAGAGACACAAGCAAAAATCACACTGAGGACACCTCAATTCCTGAAACACAACGCAGACATATAACACAGAGAATTACATAGATCACGGGTTCAAATCCCAGCGAAAATCGGACACCAGGAAAACAGCTATCCAGGCTTCCAATCACACTGAAATTAGCCCATACAATCACACAACCAGATAATACCACATTTCCTTCGGCCAAAGGCCAGGCATAGAATTTCAGTGACACCTGACAGGGAAAATAGACTTCCCAGAAACAAGTATAGAAATTTCGTAAGACAAAGGTCTTACGGAATAGTGACCACACAATAGTATTAGCAAATAGTACAAATTGACGCATTGGACCGTCTGGAATCTAGAACGGTGACAACACTCACATACTGGCGAAAAATCACGTACGCAGACAAATGTAAACACAACATGACGAAAATACTGACTTGCAGATCTCGTCATACTGCAATACCGCTGGTGACAAGACACTATTGTGTATCGGCAATGACCATGAAATTACAAACGCAAAACAATCATAATAACATACATTTTTTTTAACACTGCAAACACATTTAGCAATAGACAAGACGTGACAGAGCGGAACTTATCTTGGGCCCATAGGAGCACGTTCTCAAAGACGTTGACAGGCCACGGGCGCCTTCTGCCCATACACGCGATACATATTACGACTTAGCCTGTAACAGACCAACCGTCCGCGTGGTGTAGCGGAACTTAGGCACACACACACGCGCTCACTAATTAGAAGCGAACACAGACAGGGGCTCTGAGAAAACAAGACCTCCCCCCCCCCCCGATGACTTCTTTTCGCGATTCTATTCCTAAAATAAATCATTCCAGGCGATTAGGACATGGCCAATCGCACTACGACCACTGGCCACATTCACACTACAAATGGCAGACCAGATTAGGTCGTGAAGCTTTACTATCCCAAGGCGCGGATAGAAAGCCAACATGGACCAAGGGAGGATGACAGGAGAACAGGCTACCAGCGTACCACCTTACTCCCTTCCAATAACCTTCTCACGTCCAACATAAACAACGCAGACACATGAACACGACCCAAACAACTACACTACATTACAGAGTATACACAAGGGGTTGATAGACTTCATGCGTCTAAAGAGAAGGCATGCTACGCCTTGGATCACGATGCTACCACCTGAGTATTAGGGGTGGGTCGGCAAACATTAAATAAGCATAATGCGCATCTCCAAATGAGAGATGAGGCCACAATTATATATATTAACCATTTTTGTTAATTAAATACTCCCGCATGACAGGAATATATTAGTATTATGCCTCAACCTACACCTATCCGTACATGAGTGCAGACGCCTCATATCCAGATACATGCATGAGTATCCCATCCATTTACAAGGGGTATTACTATCAAACCTGCATGGAATTTTCATATTTTTGCAATCCCGGGAATTACCTCCCCAATCCACTCATTGTAGGAGCAATCCTAGTAGCATTACCGGCTCAAGGCCACCATTTATTTGAGCCCAAAGATGCACAACCCCTTCCTACCATACTTTAAGCCCACTCTACAAATAACTACCCCCAGATCCTAATAACAGGGTACCTGACATTACAGACCCTACTAACACCTCCATTAAGGTTAACAGAGCATTATCGCTGGAAAGCTGACGTAGCAATGGTAGACCAGAAGTAGTCTATGTACTTAGAAGATCTATAACCCCACAACACTTGGAAAATTTTACATTTTTACATAAAAATACATTATTTACACAGGTTACGCCTATATTTTTTTTCTCTCCATAAAAAGGAATCTGATACACTCTGATTGGTGATAGCGGCGTAAGCCAAAGGCCAAAGGCACCACACTGGAGCAGAGCTGGGGAAGATGATGTGGACCCTTACCCCAGTTGGATCAACAGCTCAGTGACCTTACTTAACTCCACGACCAGACCAAACAGACGAACCACGTAAGGTTAAGACACTCCCGGCCTGGCCGGGCAAGCTCTGGAATCCTAGGTGCACCTAAACTGCCCCTGGGAGGAAGGGATGCTACACCCACTCTGTGCCACGGTCATCGAAGCCAAGACCTGCAGGGAAGACTTTCTGAGGATGGTGGGAGAAATAGCTCACTCCGCGCCGAACTCAGGAGACAACCCTAGAGACGACCCCATTATGACTAGACTTCTAGTTAAATTTAAGTAGGTACGGCTTCCATAGCGGGAAGCAAGGCTCCTGTGCGTTGGAGTGAAATATTACTGCGGCCTATAAAGGCGAAATGAAATATTAATGCGAAAAGCATACTACCGCGGCCTATAAAGGCGAAATGCAATATTAATGCGAAAAGCATACTACTGCGGCCGATACAGGCGAATATTACTGCGAAAAGCAGACTACGATTGCCGACGAAGGCGAAGATAATATTATGCCATTGGACGATGTCCAATGCCCACATAAATGGCGACGCATCGGGCAACCAATGGGCATTAAGAGAGGGGCATTGCGAGCACCTCATAAGGGTTACGTGGGCGGCCCAACTATGACAACATATCGACAACAATGGCAACGAGCAGGATGGTACGGCAGGCGAAACGGTTTGCTTAGTGGCACCGTAAGCCGCCTGCGACTAGGTTAATACTAGTGATAAACGTCGACATCTAGAATTAAGGGAACGGAATCCAGCGACCCTAGAGACAACCGGTGTTTCTAGGAATCGTGCGGGTGGTGTCCTGAGGAAGTAAATTGCTTCAGGCGATCGTTCTGGCCCAAATTTAGCCAATAAGACACATGCGACTAGGTTAATACTAGTGATAAGCGTCGACACCTAGAATTAAGGGAACGGAATCCAGCGATTCTAGGGACAACCGGTGTTTCTGGAATCGTGCGGGTGGTGTCCTGAGGAAGTAAATTGCCTCAGGCGATCGTTCTGGTCCAAATTTAGCTGTAAGACGGTTGCATTTGACACGCAACTTAGAATTAAGCAAATTTACTGACCGCTGTCGCCAAGTAGGGCACAGCACATTTCGGCAATAGAATAAGGCCCTCCATTCGGTTTAATAGTAGTAGCCATTTTTTATTACCATAAGTAGGATAGTATTAAGTAACGCCGTTCGGCACCTGATGACCAACAAACCCGTCATCAGGATAAGTCCGACAATACAATATAATATAGGATAATATTATAATATAGTAAAATAGGTTTAATCAAAGTGGAATATATCGGCACCCGGTAACCACAATTCCGCTACCGGGGTAAGACCAACTACACATTAAGATAGCACATTATCATACAATAGATTAAGATAGGACAACACTAGGCTAAGATAGGTTAACATAGGCTAACCTAGGAGTAAATTAGACTTCAGTGGCGCCACACTTAATTCTATAAATTAAGCGCTGCCACGAAAATGTCATATATAATATATTGTAATGTATTGTCATGTATTGCTAACAACTAATCCGTTTTCCCAAACACAGGAAACCCAGGGAGCAACGCGTCCATGGATATACACAACAGAAAAAGAGTTGCCATTAATACATTTTTTTTACATATAACAAGGAGCATGAGCATGTCTATTGTAAATATATTTCCCAAACCAAATTACACATACCCTTATCTCTGTCACACAAACACACTACTCCTCATCATTTTTCAGTCGCGCCAATAAGGTGACGGCGTCGCGATCAGCGACGTAAGGTGACGTGGGGCACCGAGCGACGCTGACGCAAACACACGTATGAATACGCTTCAATAATAAGCAATATACGGTAGCCAGGGGCGGTGCAGAGATTGGGAGCACCTACCCTCGCTGCCAAGGTGAATTTTTCCACCCACGGGGAAAATTTGCGACAGGTAAGGTTAACGGCATGACCACTAACCCGCAGCCATAGGTGAGAGGTACCTACAGCTCAGCGAATAGCAAAATGAAGGGAGAATGAGTCGACAGAGGAGAGCGCTACAGAAGGCCTAGAGAATGAGACGAGGTACCAGGCTCATGAGCAAACCGGTCTAGTAATAAGATTATTATTTTATATTATATCATGCTTGTAAATTAAATGTAAACCCAAAGCGTACACAAATATATATTAATGCTCAAGTGTACGCCTATGCACGTAAACTTACACTATGTCACGCCATTCAACACTGCCATAATGGCAACACTGAATACACGGTTTTGTTTTTTCCTTTCTACTCTTCTAACTTCCCCATTTGTCAGGGTGTTCCGTTTTATCCCAAACCAATAAATACACTTTGAATATTTCCCTTAAATTATACCCTGGAACACCCATTTTTTCTATTTTCTTCTACCTTTCTTATTGCAGGGAGCACTTTTTCCCCAAGATAGGGCGGACGACGCAATCATCCGTTCGGCCCTGGGTTTTTTTCCTCCCTGCACAACAATGTACCATCAGTACCATGCATTTTTTTTTCTCTCCATCACACTTCAAAGATGCAAATGTCAATTTCTGTTACAATATTTTTATGTCAATGGCAATGTTATGTATATATGTATATCCCATAACCCTCCCCTCTGAACACGAACTGATCTCACGCACACACAGCAATACGACATCACGACGACGAGGACGACACCTACAGAAGATACGAGGGGACTTCAAAAACAACCACATCGACTACATCCATAACATCGACATCCCAACCCCAAGTTCCGTTCCCGTTCGCGGGGACGCGAACTAAATAGGGAAAGAGGCTTGTACAGTACCCCAGGGGTATGCACCCCTTGGAGACCATCCCCCCATCATCTATCTAAATCTCCTAACTGGCAACCCTTGTAAAGTCAGACCAACATCCATCAACGCCGCAAGGACAGCTTGCCATTCTAGAAAGCGGCTCAATCCTTGCACAATTATTACACACAGCGACACATTATTAACTAGGGCAGCTATGCCATCACAATGCTGACAGCATAGCGCCGAAGAATATAAAAAGGGGTCCTAAGGAGGTCAGGGGATCTCTCAATTATCAGTCTTTCAACGTGACGGCCGGAGGCTACGCTGGTATCATCAGGTGAGTGAGTCAGCAAGTGTTCAGATCTCCTATATTTGTAACCTTTACCCACAGATTGTACTTTCACATTGTAACATCACTACATCCCTTAAAAGGGACTCACATATCCATTATCACTGACCAATAAACACTTGGTCAGTACATACACCTGCATTACTGTTTACACGCTTCTTCACGCCCTAACTCCCTTCCTGAATTCTCCGTCACTATTAGACGTGACTTATAGTAGCCAGATACTTACTAGTGCAAGCAACATCGTATTCCCGCACCGGCTTGCTTGCTAGCAGCGGCCCGCGCCATATAGCTGACGAGTACGAATCGATTATCTAACCAGACAGCTGGGCGACCAGCACAGTGACCCTTGCATTGAGTTCCATCCCCTAAAACACTCCTACATTATTTATAGGAGCACCCCAACACTAAAACAACACTCTACACTGGTCAGCTTGCCCGACTACGGGAAGCTACCCCCTTTTAGACATTTCCTTCTAAATCAACACAATAACTCTTCCGTTTTAGATCCTACCACCCCCAAATAAGGGATCTAAAACAGGAGTCTCTTCCTTTCCCGCCTTAATTGGCCCTTTTCTCATCTTTCCTGATACCCTCATTCTTCCAGGGGTCAGCCTTCTTTTTCTTTTCATGTTATCTCCTGCCTTCTGCACAAGGCCCTCAAGGAGGCAGGGTGTATGTAGCTCCACTACTTCTGGTGTAGAGCCGGGCAAAAAGCTCTTGAGTTCCGATCGGTCTCGTTGGACGAGAATAAAAAACGGAAATGCTGGTACCGGAACTGGTATTACCGATAATGTGGGCTCGATAACGATAATTCTCGACATTATCGCTCGTTCTCTCTTGGGCAATATGGCGCTGCCTGAAGGCACTGAGGCTTGTTGTGTAAGGATTCAATGGAAATTGTTCATTCCGTTAACTGGAGTCTGCGAATTGGAAGAATCCACTCAACTTCAACGATATCATATTAACAGACTACCCAAGGTATATTGAGCATATCATCCTAATAACATATGGAAGGAGATTTTGATCGTCAGTCGGTATTTTTTGGTCATTAAATTTCAGCAAAACAAAATGCTATTTGACGTGTAGGCTACATATTAAAATTTTTCGTGTAGTGCCACATTCAAGCACTACCGTATGTAACTTTCTCGTAATAAAACCTGAAAATTCATGCACTCGCTATATTACTGTGATGCAACTGTGTTCTGTGGTATCATTTTTGTAGTTATATACTGGTTAAGTGGTCGACATAAACAATAAAACGTAACGAAACAAAAATTAAAATCACTTCCCTTACCGAGGATCGAACCCCAGACCTTTCATTCACGAGTCCAGCGCTTAACCAATTCAGCCATTTAGACTCTTATACAGCGAGGGAAAATGTTACAAACATGAAAACTTTTGCGTTGGATACCTGACACTCTTTATCTCAAATGCTCCTACTAGTTTGAATAATATTCTCTAGTCGTCGGACATACGAAAAAATAAAGTTCACCTTCAAGAATAAGATTGATTTTATATTTCGTCATAATGGCTTTTTCATATGCTTAGGCTAAGCCACCGCCATTACAATCGCGTCCCTACGCACGTGCTCACACGTTGCATCATGGGTAGAGAGAGCAACGATATTACCTTGTGATCGAACGAGACTTTGGAGTATCGGACGAAGTGACATTCCCGCGGTAATGAGTTGTTCTCAGTGCAACTCCCGTCACACTATTCTCACTCAAACTGTCATATCATTGGCATTTATGGACAAATCAGTGAGGTGTTTGTACTGACATGATTAATATACCGCATGCCACAAACTGGTATTGTTTTCAAGCACAATATCAGAGTTTTTAGTAGATGAAATTAGTTGAAACTTTTCAGCGTAATATTTTCCAAGTGTATTTTCACCATCGCAGCCAATTTTTGCACTATAGTTGCCTCTAATTACAACCAGTTACAAGGTGGAGAAGAAGGTTGAAAGTATTCTTTAAAGCAAATTCCTAGTCAGTAGGGCTAAAAATTCATGAGTCATACACGTGAGATTTTCTTGTAGCTCTTCTCTGCTACGCCAATTATTTGAGTTTTATTTTACTTTAGGGGCTACAACATCGTGATCATTTTTGTGTTCTTGGTCTAATAACCTGTGTTATTATGGTGTCTGTATTAGTGTGTGTATATTTGTAACTGAGGGTAGGAGTGGTAAGGAGGTGGCAGATGCGAGCTCAATTCAATGTGATCTTCCTGGGGTGGATCACTTCATACTGCTTTAAATTTGTCAAATGTAAGAACGAGGAATGGTTTACATTCCGGAGTTATTACAGAAGGCTTTGACTTTACACTTGCAGCTGCTTGAGTGACACGTGCAGCGGCGTGAGTGGGCTTGTTTTTCCTTTAAATAGACACTGTCGATAACGCCGAGAAAAAAGGAGTTCCGGTATTATCGAGACTCCCACTCAGTACCGGTATTGTCGAGACTTACGATTCTCGTTCAGCGGAGAGACCTGGCCTTGAGTGCGCTTGGTGGGGGGCGATACTAGCCATGCGGAAACTTACGATCCCGATAGGAACTAGAGCAAATTTGCCCGGCTCTATTCTGGTGCACCCTGGATAGTGCTACATCCTCAAGGGCTCACGGCTGCTGAGTTTGGGAGTTGGCGACCCCGAGGGATTCCTGAGCTGGGTCCATTTTGTCCCCTTTTTCCTCTGACTTTGGGGTGGTCCCTCTCCTCTTTCCCTTTCCTATCTGCCTTTCATGGCTCTCCTTCCTTCCAAGTCACTCAATCCTTATTCTTCGAGGGTTGAGGGCTTTTATTTTCTTCCTGTCCTTTATTTGCTTTGTATCCTTTATTTGTTTACCATTTCTTCTTCTAGTATGTGAGTTTGTAGTTCGTATTGATTATAGTTTTCATTCTCATCTCATCTTTCACAATCACTCAAACCATTAGGGGCCAATAACCTAGATGTTAGGCCCCTTAAAACAACAATTACCATCATCATCCTAATCCTGAAAAAATGTAATGTATATATTAATCTCAAGTATTTTTTTTTTAGAATGAGGGAACCACAATTAAAATCGTGTTGACCGACTGAAACACATTAAATTTCATTTAAAATATGTGTTATGTGGTTCCGCTGCCAACGGCCTGGTACATGTTGAAACACCGGATCCCATGAGAACTCCGCATTTAAGCAGCATTGGGCGTGGTTGGACCTTGGATGGAATGCCGGTTCAGTGGGACCACGCGCTGTTGGCGGGATAAGGAGGAGGGGAAAGGCCCTGGCCACCCTACCACACGTAAACTCCGGCTGAGGATAGCCTCTTCGGAGGCACGGACCTGCTTTTGGGCAGAATACCAATAAAAATATTGTGGTTCTAACCTGGACCACAGTAACTTAAGATAGTCAAGTGTAGAGCAGAGATTGAGAGTTGAATATATCCACAGCTATTAAAACCTATTCTATGTGAGTTTGTTGTTGTTTTAGTTGTCTCCTCATTCGACTTGGGTGAGTGTGTGTGTGTGTGTGTGTGTGTGTGTGTGTGTGTGCGTGTATGTACGGTATGTAGAATTTGCCTGATGACTTGTGTTATTTTGGGGTTTGTAGTGATGATGATGATGATGATGATAATTGTTGTCGTAAAGGGCCTAACATCTGGGTTATCGGACCCTATTGGTTTGGGTGATTGTGAAGATGAAAATGAAATGAAGCTATATCTAAAACTAACTACTTACAGTACTAATTCCAAACTAGACTACGAAATGGAAAACAAATTAATGTAAGAATAAGGGAAACAAAAGACAGGAAAAATGGAAACGCCCTCAACCCTCGAAGAATGAGAATTAAGGGACTTTGGGAGAAAGGATAGCCACGAACGGCAGAGAGGAAAGAAAAAAGAGGAGAGGGTCCGCCCAAAAGACAATGGAAGAAGAAGAAAAACCGAACCCAGCTCAGGTAACCCTCGGGGTTGACAACTCCCGAACTCACCAGATGTGAGCCCTTGAGGGTGGAGCACAATCCAAGGTGCACCATAAGTGGTGGGGCTACACACACCCTGCATCCTCTAGGGCCTTGAGCAGTAAGCAGGAGATACAATTAAAAGAAAACAAGAGGTCTGACCCCTCGAAGAATGAGGGATTGGGAAAGATGAGGCAAGGACCAATTAAGGCGGGAAAGTAAAAGACTCCCTAGGCCTCGGATACTTTTATAACGAAGGGGTCGTAAAAGAACAAGAGTTGACCGAGGGAGGTCGAGAGGAAAGATAACAGAGAGGAACCCGTCACAAGTAAGTGGAGTCAGCTGGGGTCCCGTGGTCGCCAACCCACGTCCCACAAGTTGTGAGCCCCTTGGCGGGGGGAGTTGTAGTAATGTGTGTATTTCTAATTCAGGTGAGCAATGGGAAGGAGGCGACCGTGGTCTTAAGTTAGGAACTATCCCGGCATTTGCCAGTAGCAGAAGTGGGAAACCATGAAAAACCACTTGCAGGATATCTGAGGTAGGAATCGAACTAAACTCTTCTCATTTTTTACTTCAAAAGGCTGACTGTACTTCGTTCCTGCCCTCAGACCAGAATTACATTTCTTGGTAGAGCCGGGAATAGAACCCGAGCCTCCAAGCCGACAGCCAAGAATGCTAGCCGCTACACCTCGAGGTGTGATTCTAAGCGCTTGGTTATGGATGTCAGTATTAGACAGTAATACCTACTCCTTCCTAAATACTCTGTCCGCCGTTCTAATTAATATGACGCGTTTTCCTACCAAGGTGCATACAGTACCTTCTGGCAGCTGCTCTCTAGTGACAACCGAGGAATTTCTCTAGTTTTTTGTTTTTGTAATCTCATTGATACTTTTTCTTTGGCCACATTGTTTTATTTCCATTGGAAAAGGAAGCAATGTTCCTTCAAAACGTCTCGTATTTTATTTTATATTCACACGGTAATAGCCCAAAAACAATGAATAATTTCAATAACAGGCCTACTGCATTTCTTCATTTTCGTTTGAAACTTTCTTAGCCTCTCAGCGTCCAGTCTAGTCTGAAAGCCTCAGTTTGCGAAAGAGTAGTCTGGTTGGTTGGTTGGATGGTTGGTTCTTAAGTTTAGGGGCTGCGACAACGCGATCATGTAGCCCCGTGTACTTTGGGTGTGTGTAGAATCTGTCTGATAACCGGTATTAATTTGTGATGACTGTATTAGTGTGTGTTATCTGTTTTTTAATTTAAGTACTGCAACTTAGAATTTTTCAAATAGTTCCTACTTTTGCCGCCAAGCACCACCGTCAACGACTACTAGGCCAAGTTCAGAACTTAGCTACCAGACGCCACCGCAGTCGGCTCTTGGCAACGAACGTAGAAACCTAAGAGCGTTGTTCACATTCTTAACCTATCCAATTTAGCTTCACACAGGTGCAATTAGTGGAAGGTCCTTTAACATGCCATAAATCTATGACATGGGACCGCCGGCTTTACTTCCCCTCCGAAGGAAGGCATACTGAGGGATTTTTAGCGCTCTTAAAAATCCGACGGCTTCGGCCGGGTTTGAACCCGCTATCTTGGGACATAGAAGCTCAGCATGCTACCGACTACGCCACCGAAGCCGCCGAAAAAAAGAGTAGTCTGTTTCACCATTTTTCGTTCCACACTGAATCCATGCAACGCCTCATAGGTAGAGCTTTGTTTATCTTACTCTCTACAGCCGAGTTTGAATCTCCTAGGGAATCTCTTCTCCCCATTCTCATCACATATCCCCGCCCAGTCGTTTCATACCAACAGATTCATCTATCTTGTTGCGTGCCACGGTGGGTGAGTGGCTATCGAGTCGGACTATCAACCCCTAGCTTGCAGGTTCAATCCTGGCCGTGGTAAGCGATTTCTGAAAGGCGACAAATATCACGGCACTCTTGTCATACGTTGTTGGCATGTTATAGAACCCATTTGAATTTAGTAGGCCGTGTTCCTAATGGCATAATTAATCTCGGGAGTTTCCGCCAACACAAAGTTCCTCAATTCTCTACTAGAAAGCGCTATAGTGTCAAGGATCTTGACTTTCATAGTGCTCCAAAGAACTACAAAATTTGACATGCAAACTGCCCTCTGGATGTCAAATAACAAAGCTTGCACCCGAAGCCATACGATGTTATTAATATCTATCTTGTTCATTTCTAGTTTAGCCTCCTGCCATTGGTCCCATCTAGTTCTTTCAGCAATCATTCGTGGTATCCTCATATCAGTTACCTTCTAGTTCATGTATGGGAAGTCACAAATCCATCCAGCTCTCACTCCCACACAGGAAGATCGGTCTAAGTACTGAGCGATGTAGAGAGAGTCTCATCGCTACACTGACGTTTTTCTTGTAGAATACATTACATCATAACTGAGAACTCTTTACATTGGTCTTTTATTTACCTCTAGCTCTTTCATTATAATATCATAAGAGAGAATACACAGCTCAAGCACTTAAAATGGCATATCTGCTCCCATTAATCTTTTCCTAGCTGACATCCTATGTATTATTATTATTATTATTATTATTATTATTAATAATAATAATAATAATAATATGGCCTCATTCACCAGGAGATGATATTTTGACGTGGAGCCATCTTGGTTTCGTTTTCCCCTAGAATAGCCTACTGAAAAAAATCCACAGCCTGCTTCCAGTCTCCGACCGGGTCAGGAATGGAATGAATGAAGCTCCCATCTAGCGGCGAGGATCCGGCTGCCGAGGCCTGACGCACTCCTCTGGGGCATTGATTAAATGAATGACAGATGAAATGAAATGATAGTGGAGAGTGTTGCTGGAATGAAATTTTGACAGGGAAAACCGGAGTACCCGGAGAAAAACCTGTCTGCCTCCGTTCTGTCCAGCACAGATCTCACATGGAGTGACCGGGATTTGTACCACGGACCCAGCGGTGAGAGGCCGGCGTAGAATAGCCTACTAACATTATTCAATGAAATTAATGCTAAGTTGTAATAATACGTAAACTTTACGTACATAGAGAATTTTGTGCTAAGGCACGAATTAGTCAAGCAGTTGAAATTAACATGTTATTCAAATAACACACTACGTTTTTGCATGGAATCCTCTATGGTTCTTTGAAGTTTAAACGTTAAGTTCCATAGTATAGGCCTATGCAGCAAATACAGAAGTCATGTAATTTGACGTAAGTAACAATACCTCGTTCCTCCAGCCGGTTATACTGGCTTTGGTTTTTATAAGTTTGTTTTTATTTCTTTTGAAGTGATGTGTTGTTTCTGCCTCTTTGTCATTCCCATGAAGAACCGAATATTTTGTTGAACTCAAACATAATTTCCAGCCAGGTCATGGGTCAATTCTTTCTCCCAGTATTATGTTACCAGAGCAGATCGGCGTTAATAACAAAAGCATTCACATCACCACCACAGGCCAGTGGAAGCACTCTTGGAAGATAGTGAGGGTGTGAACTGGCAAAGGAAATTCTAAGCAGTTAAGCGATTTACACACGTAAATTTTACGTATGATAGTATTGTAGGATTAAACTGTTATTTAGGAGATGTCCTCGCTGTTCCACCCTTTAAAACCACACCAATCAATCAATCAATCAATCAATCAAAAACTGTCATTAAGCAGAGAAACCAAAATTTTGTTGGCCCGACTAATTTGATTAATTTTCGCTGGTAATCACCAAATTTATACCGGTTATCTTTAGCGAGTCAACTTCGTGCAACTTGGAGTAGGGCCTACTGTGGAATTCTTCCCGCTTACTCGGCCGAGAACCGAACATGCGATCTGGAAATTACGAGCCAGGCTCTCCACTACTGTTTCAACAAGGAAAGTTAGGACGTGATGATATTCACATGAAGAATCTTAAGAATTTAAAAAATGTATTTGAAACAACATTTTCCTATGATTTTTCATAATTTCTGTGTTTGAAAACCGTACACCAGCAATGTTTGAACATCATTAGAGAAAATAAATGAAAACAAGTAAATCACATTTTGTTACATGACTCTGTATAGGACAGTGAACAGCTGGATATATGAGCTAGTTTCTCAAAATAACAGCATCCAGCCAGCCCTGGGCATATATTCTTGCCAGGCTTAGCGCGACATGTTACACAACACCACTGTTGTAATAAATCAATTCAGCAGGTCTCTAATCTTACAATAAATTGTAGCTCATAGAATAGAGATTTAGAATCCTAATATTTGCTCCATGGCCATTTGTTATCCTGGACAGTTTTACCTCCCGCGGTATTGTTTCAGGTGCGAAGAGATTTCTCCGGAACACATGGCAAAGCGGGATAAGAGATAATATTGCATATAAAACAACAGAACACGACGTGTGATATTGAGAAACATACGCTGCAAGTATTGCCCACCACATTATCTTCCCTACAATGCAGTCTTCATTCTTGCAGGGCTTCACGTGACAATTTCACGTCAACATTCCGATAGCGGTTTCTATCTCGGGTACTTAACGTTTTGAAAGCAAGGCACGTGTAGTCCAGCCATTACTTAATTTTTGCCCTACAAATTCTGGGGTAGTTTTTAATTTTGTCTCCTTTATGTTCTCTGGGGGTATTGATTACGAATGTGAGGTTTTCAAACAAAAAATGTTTGTTGTGATTTCAGTTACACAGCAGCCAAAACGTAAGGAAATAAAGTGGCACCTTTTTAGCTTTTGCCATTTAACACGAAAATGTCCACTTTTGGTACAACATAACCCACTACAAAAATAAAACAAACAACATTTCCTATAATTTGAGTCCATACGATATTTTTCACCACATTAACAATTCAGGCACATATGTGCTTTGAAATTTGACAAAATATTTGACTTACCTCTTAACGCGGCTTGAACAACAAGCAAAACTGATCTAGTCCATATTGTGGTGAAGAGTCGGCATAAAGTGAAATAGCGTCACAGCATGACGGACAGTGATGTCGAATTTATATCACAGTTTCATTATCTCCAACAGCAGTCAGAGGAGCGTATTCTCCTGTCAGGGTGCAATCATCCATCATCAATCATCATACATGACCCGCAATGGGGAGGATATGAATGGTCTATAAACTAGCAATATTGTTTTCGCAACGTTTACGAATTAGCGTAATTCATGGGACAGGAGAAAACTATCCACAATTCTATTCCTTACGCTTGCGATAGTTCACATAGTCAATAAACCTCAATCACCTGTAGCTCACTAAAACTGGGAGTCTGGAGATCGAGCATGACATCAAGATACGAACAGTGAAACTGTTCAACACACACCAAAATACCCGGGGCTGATGACTAAATGTGGCCGTATTCCCTAATACGAATTAAAAACAACAACAATACGGTTGGTTGGTTCCTCAGTTTAGGGGCTGAGACAACGCGGTCATGTAGCCCCGTGTACTTTGGGTGTGTGTAGAATCTGTCTGATAACCGGTGTTAATTGTGATGGCTGTATTTGTGTGTGTTATCTGTTTTAAATTCAAGTAAGGACTGCAGACATTTAATTTTCAAGTTATTTATTTATTTATTTATTTATTTATTTATTTATCGTATGGCTTCTGGTGCCGGGAGTGTCCGAGGACATGTTCGGCTAGCCTGAGTCTGTAGTTGCTTCCAGCGAACACCCTTAGGGTGATCAACAATTCCGTTCCATGTCAAGTAGCTCCAACTTTCGCTACCAGATATCAATGATACCTAGTGGTGAACGTTGGAACTTTGATAGAGCGTTCCGACGAAATCTAACCTAACATTTTAGCTTCTCACAAGTTTAATCTGTGGAAGGATCTTTTACATGCCATAAATCTATGACATGGGGCCGCCGGCTTTACTTCCCCACCGAACGAAGGCATACTGAAGGATTTTTAACGCTCATAAAAAATCTGACGACTTCGGCCGGGTTTGGACCCGCTATCCTTGGCACAGCGGAACACTCATTACAATGGGCTACAATCGTGTTGACCGTCCCTTTTATCTACTGTGGCTCTTACTGACGCCAAGAAAGTGGAGGCTGACAATTATACGTACTTTATAATGCCAAACTCAGTTAGGAAACCGATCACGCACCTGATGCTATAGGCGTCTGAGGCGCGGGGGAAGGATTTACAACGTCACTGTGATTCCCCCCCCTTCGAATGAAATATCAAGATCCGTGCGGAAATCAAAGGACAATTTCTAATTGGACATACTGAAAATCTCCCAGAAAAAGAAACGTGTATGAGTTGCTCTGTGTTTTAAGGTCTTTTTTTATATCCGTAATCCTATAAACATGTAGGTGGTTTTCAAATTTAAATTCTTACCGGTGACTTGGGGGAGAAACTTCTAATAAGGGAGATTAAGTCAATTATGGTAATGGTTTCAATTACCGGTTACTTATGAAAGTGTTTTGTTTACAAGATTATATACAACGGATGATACAGATTTAAAAAAAAAATAACGTAATAACTAAGTACATATTTCTCTCAGAAATAAAACCCATTGAATTCAATTAGCATGGACTTACCATTAGTACATCCAGTTTAACACGCTTTTGATTGCTGTAGTATTTCGTTAGATTATCTTCGATTCTTGGAGTCTCTTTTACAATAATAATTTACAATAGATTACTACTGCTTCTTCTTCGGTTGTTTGGGACACCAATGGACCACGGTGCTTGTGTTTTAGCTGTAGTGGTTGTCTGCCACTTGTGGTGTTCTTGGTGGATTGTTTGGCGGCTGTTTTCATGCTGAAATCTTGAGCCTTTCTGTTGGCCAGCATTCTTTCATTTTCCTGCTGAACTCTATCTTACGTTCGTCGGAACTTTTCCTGGACGCGTTACTATAGAAGTGCTTTAAAGGTTTTACAAACGTTTGTATTCTAAATATTGTATATAGATATTTGTACATACGTGTAATACATAAGCATCGCACCTAATCAATATGGCTCGGATTTTTAGGTAATTTTTTTATGTAAATATATATTTTAAGCATTTTTTCTATAAATACGTAAATTCCTGCTTTTCACTTATTAGCACATAAAAAGAGATGATATTTACATTATTTTAAATCAGTATGCTAGATCTTTCAGTTTATTGCATTTTTGTTCATTGTTGCTTCAACGGGGAAGAACCTGTGAGCTATCTATTCTTCATGCAGAGCGTATGTCAGCTTGCAACTGTGTTATTATTAACTTATCGTCCCGTGCCACTCACTGTGGAAGCCGGGATTTCCTTGTCCATAGCCATATTGTACCACGTGCTAGGGCTCACCTCCCCCAGCTACCTGGAACTAGTGTCACTCGCATGCAGTTCATTTCTGGCACTGTGAATTGTATGGCAATTCTACGATGCCTAAAGTAAAAACAATGACAAATATTATCGTCTGTTGCTGAATTTCAAGATAATTTTACTTCTGATGGTGGCGTTTTGTTCTGCCAACCATGTGGGAAAAACAATCAAGGCTGAACAGCGATCTCAAGTTACACACCACCTCAAGGACAAGAAGCATATTGTCGCAGGTTCGTGCCTTCAGAAGTAGTGTTTTGCGTTAATCGTCGGTCATTTGGAATGGTTAACTTGAAGATGTATCTCGTTGTGTATTGTAATGCTTCAGCAGTCAGTGAGACGTAGCATGAATTGCATTCGTGAGTACTGCATAATGTTTATACTGTATTCACATTAATAGGCCTAAACTAAATTATAATTAAATATTTTTCCTTTTTTGTCACATATTTCAGGTATTTTTAATACATAAAAAAATAAATATTTTCCCGATTTTTAGCACCTAAAAATCCGACCCCTCCTAATCAAAGCCTAAGTGAGCAGTATCTGATGATTATCGGAGCGTGTCATCGAATTAAGTACCACCCCTCACCCCTTTTCTGTGCATAAAAGCGTGTTATTTAGAGATAAATATCGCATGTAATATTTCTTTCAGGTTAGGGTGTTTGAATACTCGTTCTCCCGCCTAATGTACTACCTTGCCAGCGAATTGTTGCTGGTGGCGGAAATCGGAACTAATGCGCTCCACCCAGCCACACACCTGCGATAGACGTGCAGTCGTCGCCAGCGAAACCTCATCGCATGTCGTGTGTGCAGGATTCATGCTGGGTCGTACGCTGTGTTCTCATTGTATGACTGTACATGCGTTCCCCCTCTGGGCCCGCACCCGTCTGCGACAGCCATAACGTAGCGAGCTGACGTAACGTATACACAACAGTCCAACTCCACGCCTAGCGGTAATAATTCCCTGGCAGAGTAGTAATTGGGCACAATTTGTGTAGACCGACTGGAAAGCTTTCTATAATAGAGCCACTAGCCCAGTGGTGGTCCGGGAAGGGTGTACTAAGAGCCCACTGATGACCTGACTTGGTGCACCAAGGCAAAAACCCCGCAAGAGACACAGTAAAAGACTCAAGTATTTGCTGGAGTTAAATTGTAACTTCGTTGCTACGATGATGAATCAAAAAGTAAGTTACACTTCCCAATGATGGCCCATAGGCAACACGGCTATGACAACATACAATGTAAGTTCACTTTTCCACATAGCCCCCAAGAGGCTGTAAACATTCTCGGAACGGGCAACCTACTTTTCGATTCCGGATGCGCAGAAATCATCTCGAGCGATATGTAGCCACCAGGATGCAGCTGATTTCACCTCCTTATCGTCCACCACATCAGTCCCGAAACAAAGAGAACATCCATGGAAAGAGTGCACACCGAGCGGGCATCAATTCCGCTCGAGAATTCCAGTCAGGTAGCCAGGGTTACCTAAATTCCACTCGGTCCTCCAAGTGACCCAAAAATAAGTTCCTCAACTCCGCTCAGGCTTTGACAAGGGATCGGCAAAGGGCTTATCCCCAAAGACGTAAACAAATGCCATAACCCCTTTGTTCGCATACAAAGGGCCGGGGTTATAGTTTGAAATGAAGTAAAGATTTATGTGATTTTAAGATGCTGATTTTTCTTATTTTATTAAATTACCTGCCCATATTTTTATTTAACAACAGTGATTGATATCTAGCTCTTTATATATTATGTTTTTATCTGATTTACGAATGAGCGGACTTGACTTCAGAGCGTTTGACCGATGGCGTGGTGGTGTTCGCAAGACATTGTTGTGCCATTGGTCAACCGCTCTGATGTCAAGTCCGCTCATTCGTTAAATCAGGTATAACGTGTTTGGCAGATTATAACTTACATGGCAGAAAATACAAGTGATTTAAAATTGATCATAATATTCTTTTAAATAAGTCTGCCAAGTTTTCTATTTTTTTTCTAGAAATTTTATACTTTGTTTTTAACATGTGCATAATTAAATGTTTGTATGTTTTTTAACCTAGTCAGGCATTATTCAATTAAATTTAGATAATAATAGGTGTATAATTTGTACCTAAAAATACTTTCGATATCAGCTGCGGATGCTGAAAATACTGTTTTCCAGCCTAGAACGGAAAAATCAGCTGCATTCAAGAATTCATTCATGCGCTGCATAAAGTGTTTGACCCACCCCTTGGTATGCGAGCAGGAGGGTTATGGCATTTGTTTACGTCATTGGGGATAACCCCTTTGCCGACCCCTTGTCAAAGCCTGAGCGGAGTTGAGGAACTTATTTTTGGGTCCCTTGGAGGACCTAGTGGAATTAAGGAAAATCGAGCGGAATTGATGTTCGACCTGCACATCACTTCACCACAACGAACGAAGGCCAAGGTCCAAGGTACAGCACAGTGTTCTTTGACATGGAGGGTGTCGTGAACGTGGAAGTTATGCCAAAAGGCACGGCAATCAACTCTTCCTCGTATTGTCAAACGTTGAACCGGTGAAAGCAGCTCCATCCAGGTGGTTACATAGCGCGGGAGGTGATTTCTACGCATCCGGAATCGAAAAGTTGGTTGCCGGCTCCGCGAAATGTTTACAGTCTCTTGGGGGCTATGTGAAAAAGTGAACTTACGTGTTGCCTATGTGTATGTGGTTTAATAATAATTTAATAAATTCGCACAAGTGTGCATGATAAATTCAGAATATGCAGGGCATTAATCAGGTTCTACACTATACATTGTCACTGACTTAGACTACTTTTTTGCTTGCAGCATAACACATGGTATTTGGAACATTGCAATTTACAAAGTTTACAAACACAATTGTCCTCTGGGATATGATAATTAGTCTTGAAACACACTTTATGATGGAACCCATGCACCGCAAGTCTTGTCACATGTCTCCGAGTCTGGTTTGGCTTAGTCCAACTCCTGTCAGTCATGGCGCTGGTGCAGTAAAATTCTTCATCGATGTCCTCCGCTTTTTCATATCCCTCCCGTATAAGGTCCTTATATGCGTCTGTTGCTGGTAGAGTGAACATCAGTCGTGTGTCTTCTGTAAGGAAAGGTTCTCTTTGTATGTGGTTCAATAAAGGGCCATAACTGGGAAGTGTAACTTACTTTGTGATTCCCCGTCGTATTGTTGGTAACTAACGGCGACTTTTAGTAAGTACAATATATTGTAGAGCAACAACAAGGATGTTATCGAACTGTAAACCACCTAAACTTGAAAAGTGAAAGCAGATAAATTGAATATTTTGTTCTGTTTTCGCACAGTAGCGATCTTCGCTTCCTCTCCCAAGTCTGAGTTGGCCGAGACGATAAATCAAGACAGAAGCGGCTAATTGAGCACGCAGAGCATCCTGTTCTCCTTTATTATGGAGGCTACATTTTAACACAAACAGCAATTTTTGAAAGAAAAGTGGCGTGGTATGGCGTGATTTAAATAACAAAAGGAAACCAAAACTATAGCCTATTTATTATGAGGCCGAAGCTATACGTCATGCTGATACATGGCCAGAGCGAGGTGCCCAGCTTGTGGTCATAGACCGTGTCTTATTTCATTTACGCAAAGTGGTGCGCGGGAAGATCGCAAGCACGTAGCCTAGCTTCTGTTAAAATGAAGCAACGATCCCTTGTTACCAATTTAGGATGAAAATCAATTGTTCAAAATTTGGCTAAGTTTCAACTTCATTGTTACTTTTTAAACTAATAAATTGTATTGGAAATGTCTGTTCCCGAAGGAAACAGGATTTTAAATGTTGGATTGAGCTATGTATTTTAACAAATTCACAGTGAAATTTGAAAAAAAAAAAAAAAGGTCAAGCTAGACCAAAAACAGCCGTCAGCCCTTCGCCCCAGTGCACCAATGGGCTCTTCAGTTGGTTGTGGTACACCTCACCAAGACGCGTGGCTAGCACATACTGTACTTCCGTAGTACATTGGCGCTGCTCGTGCCTTGCAGCGCACAGTGGGTCAAAATCGAAATCTAGGAGGACAAAATTATTTTTTTTCATAATTAAAAAATCAAAATTTATTACTTCTACAGCATTCTCATATAATTGCCGCTCACTATTCTGGGATATAAACGCATCTTAGTGTAAATCTGTCACCACTGTTCGAGCAGTCTGATTTGGAGGGTGAATGTAAGTGGCTGTGGCTTGGTTAGTGTGATGCTTTAAGATGGAACATGCAGCGTGTTTCAGTTATTAATAGGCGTAATTGTTACGTAATTTTAGCTATATTTGCATTATATAATATTTAACTATTATTTTTAAAATGATATTTTCACTTAGATTTTTAGTATGTCGCGTCACTCTGCGTCACTTTCTACTTAATGTTAAAAAGTGAGTCTTGTAGTTTACGCCTGTTATAAGATTTTTTGCATCTTTTCGCAACTTACTTAGTTATTTTACGTTTTAGAAGATGCCGCGCAACCAGTTCTCACACGTTTACAACTGTTTGAAGCACTGGGTTCGACGATTATGTCAAAAGTGGAACTTTGTGACTTTGTTAAAAGTAAATTAGGGGTAGAAAATTGTTCTGAAGAGATAACTGAATGCTCTATCCAACTCCTAGTCATAGACAATTTCTTGCATACGTAGACGTGGCTAGAAAAGGGTCTTAACTGATGTTTATTATGAAGTAAACAAATTATATACGTTGCTTTCACTCAAAATTCATGATTAAAACATAAAAATAATTTTGTCCTCCTAGATTTCGATTTTGACCCACCGTGCAGCGGCCTTCTCGGTATGTGCAAGCCACGTGTCTTGGTGAGGTGTACCACAACCAACTGAGGAGCCCATTGGTGTACTGAGGAGAAGCACTGGCGGCTGATTTTTGGCTAGCCGGACAATTTTTCAAATTTCATTGTGAATTTGTTAATAATAACATTTAAACATTAAAACAATATTTTTTGACGATTAAGACTAACTGCGGTTATCTGGAAGGTGAGAGTTGACTTTAATTTTCAAATACACTGTCTTGTTGGAGGTAAGCTAATACGTTTTATTTCCAAAAAGTGCCCACACACATGGCTATCAAGAGACATGTGGAGGAATGTGAGAATTAGTGTGATAGTGCAATGGAGCAACGGGTCAGCAGAAAGTTTTGCTACATATGGGGACGGCAATAGAAACGTGTGTAATGTTGGTGCAGGTGTGCAGGACTGAAGCAGTAGGAAGAAAAATTATGTTTACGGCGGGTTCAAATTTAGTCGCGATGGAAGGGTTGTAGTTGTTGTTTCATTTTAGAGAACTGGCCATTTCAGTCCCATACACTTTGGTTATGTGTAGACGACTGAGGATGAACGAAGCCGACAAGCAGAACTCCAACATGATCGAGTGAGAGAGATACATGTTAGCACGAGATTGGTACAGATCACTATGAAAAGCTTACGTCTGGTGGAAGGGCGGCAAGTTTAAACTTGTTTGTTGTTGTTGTTGTTGTTAATTAATCTTGGTCATCAGGCCCATGTAGTTCGGTGTGAGTTGATATTGTCTGACAACCTGTATTTACGTGATGACACTAGTAATGTATGTAGCTATAATAATCGACAGAGAGGAGGTAGGTGCCCCATGACTTGAAATAAGGTTCTATCCCAGCATTTTACCGGGGGGAGTGTGGAAAATCCCGGGGAAAACCACACTCAGGATAGCCGCTGACAACGTCGGGATTCGAACCTACAATCTCCGGACTTATTGCAGCTGTCCCCGCAGCCGTGGTGTAGCAATTTAAGCAGTGTTGCGATCGATTTCTTGGGACGTCTTTGCTGATAGTTTCCAGAAGATTTATGAAAGGTACCATCCCGGTAATTTCCTAGAGTGATTTTGGAAATACTCGGGGGAAACCCACATAAAGATGATCTCAGGTCACTGGCTGCTCAGTCCAGCCGTGTAGCGTACCCTTTGGTAGTTAGTGGATTTATTTACAACGTGTTGCTGTTTACTTTAACCGTACAGTGGTTATGTTGGGTGCTCACAGCACCCCAGTGTCTGAATTCGTTGAATTTCATTATTCCTAAGTTGGTCATACTGATGGCGGGCTTAGTACCTTCCTACCAGACATAGTCGTTTGAAAGTAGCTCATTGTTGATCTTAACAAACCATTTTATACTTTATATGCTTTAATCATTTGTTGACGAAGCCTCCGTGGCTTAGGCGGCAGCACGCCGGCCTCTCACCGCTGGGTCCGTGGTTCAAATCCCGGTCACTCCATGTGAGATCTGTGCTGGACAAAACGGAGGCAGACAGGTTTTTCTCCGGGTACTCCGGTTTTCCCTGTCAACATTTCATTCCAGCAACACTCTCCACTATCATTTCATTTCATCTGTCATTCATTTAATCATTGCCCCAGAGGAGTGCGTCAGGCCTCGGCAGCCGGCACAGTTCTTACCCTCGCCGCTAGATGGGGGCTTCATTCATTCCATTCCTGACCCGGTCGGAGCCTGGAAGCAGGCTGTGGATTTTCATTTCAATCATTTGTTGACGCAGAGATGCTGCCTACCCCCCACCTAACAACCTACGGTACGGAAGTTTTAATCGATATAGCTTCTTTCATTAGTATATATCCAAGGTTCAACTCAGGGCAGTTTGTTTATCCCTAAATATCAGTAATTTCTAAACAGCTTGTGTAGCCTAATAGTTTCCTGAAAATACTAATAATAGCCAGTGATATTTAATTTAATTGCACAGCTGAACGAAAACATTGGGAATTATTCAATAATTTTCACTCTTTCCTGTCCTCAAATTCGTTGAGACAGGAGCATTATTTTCCTGACAAACAGTTATACCAGAAGTGATATTTCTCCTCGCTTGAGTAGCACTGCAATTGGGACTTCTGTCGGCCATGTTCACAAAGACGCAGCTTACGAAGCTTAGAGGCTAAGTGCCGCCTTCATCTGGAACAAATCCTACTTGCATATCGGCTTTAACCACCCGCCATCTCTTTTGTTCTGTCCGGCCACAGACAACGCAAAAAAAATGGCTACAATATTAGCAGACGAGCATGGATTACGATGACCATGCACACATTACAAAAGCCTAACTGCTACACATTGAACCTATTACTGGGCAAAAGTATGAGGTTGAATGATAACACCAAAAACTTTCATTCGTATGATGTTGTATTATTTAGGGGATTGGGATACCTTCGTTATCAGTTTCGTATACAGCACAGAATGTTTTAGATCTGTATGAAGTATTTATACATTTTATGAGGCATTTCAAACGACTGCAACGAGAATAGGCCGGCAATTGTGGCTTTTAATTTGGTAGATGTGTAGAGTGGAAGTGTCAATTCCATCTGTGAGTTACTTCTTTACTTCACAACCATCCATCACGACTCCTTTGACCAGTTTGGAAACAGCATCTCCAGAGTTAGTTAGTTATTGTTGTTTTAAGGGGTGGAACTACGAGGTCATCTGCCCCATCTCCAGAGTGTTTTTGAAAATTATATTTAAATATTTACTTCGTGTCCTGGGGCGCCTACTACATCCTTGACCTTAAACACACACAACTACCCGGGGCTGATACCAAGCTGTCCCAAGCCCCTAAAATCAATTATCAACAACAAAATAATTAACTTATTATTATTACGAAATTTTCATGACAATATACAAAGGTATACAAAGGTATATATTTCTGGCAATTTCCCAGAGTAACTGAGGGAAAAGTAGGGAAGAAACCACAGTCAGAGAATCTGGCAGTGTTGAGATTCGAACCTCGGTTTAGGGAGCGCCAGCTACTCAGAGCAGTAGTAGAATGTCCCTGAACCACTTGGCTGCGCTGCTGAATGTTGTCTAAATACCAGGTAGGCTACATAATGTACAGTGTACATGAATGCATACATACAACTGTCCTACGCAGACAAAGCGTCTATGTGTTATCACCACCCGCATTAACTTCCCCAAAGAATTTCAACGAACCTGTTTATTTATGCGAGAGCTCATCACTCGCAATACTTGGTCAGTGCTGCCAATTCAAAATTTTAGAAAGGAACTAGATCCTTGGTGGAAAGTGCGTAAATTGGAAGGGTAATGCATTGAAGTCACAGCTGCAACATTCGTGGAAAGTACCTATATAGAGGAATATATAGAACTCTGAAGTAGGAAAATCAATGCTGAAAGTTCTCAGTAGCGATCTAATGCATTGTGCAAGAAGATACAGACAGAGGTGTGCAAATTATTACCCTCGTTGGCAGTATTCCAAAATAGCATTTTTACTTTTCACGGCTTAATGCACTAAATATGTCAGCAAGGCATTATATCATATCATATCATATCATATCATATCATATCATATCATATCATATCATATCATATTATATTATATTATATTATATTATATTTTCATTTAAGAAACTCGAAGTAAAATGCTTTTTTAGAATTTCCACCAACAGAGGAGCATTGCTAATGCAGAATGCCACACGTTTTCTTTTGATTACTTCACTCTACTTTTCATGTGAATTTAGAGCAGAGGGATGATCCGCTTTTAAACTATTCAAAGATTCATGAACAATGGATTGGAGTCACCTGACTTAGAGGGTACATTCCAAAACCAATGAAAAAATAGAAAAGCGACCCAGGTCAGGTATCGTTCGGAATTCTCTATTCTGAAAGTTTCCAATTCTTTATGGAAAAATGTGTAAGTCCACGGGAGAGAAAACATTAAGTAGGGAAACAAAAGATCAATAAAATTAATTTGAATAAAAAATTGTGACTGTTTTTTATTTTTATTTGATTCTAATAATTTGCTCACCTCTGTAATAATAATAATAATAATAATAATAATAATAATAATAATAATAATAATAATAATAATAATAATGTTATTGGCTTTACGTCCCTTTTAACTACTGTGGCTTTTAGAGACGCCGGGGTGCCAGAATTTTGCCCCGAAGGGGATCTTTATCTTGCCAGTAAATCTACTGACACGGCTCCCTCGCATTTGCACACCCACAAATGCCAGCTGACTGCGCCAGGATACGAACCTGCAACCTTGGGCCCAGCAAGCGAGAACGTTACTGCTGAGCTACGCAGCCAGCTCCTCTGTAATTAGTGCCCAGACGAAACTGTCCCTTCATTGTTCAATATTCGGACAGATTAGGCCTATGCTGAGAGTAAAAGCTGGATGAATTCAGTAAGCTAGAGGTCACACATGCAAACAGAGAGAATGATTATTAAATCAAAAATGCGGGGGAAATGGTGGGAGGGTGCTAGTTATATAAGCTAAATTAAAAGTAATCACGTTTGATGAGGCTCTGGCTGTGGCCCGTGTCACACAACACTCGTTGGTATGGACGCTTCTGCCAGTACGGGTACACACGCTGGTATAGGCGCGTCTATTACCGTGTGATTTGTACCTTCTATGCTAAGCTCTGCCTTTCACGGTAGCCTCCACACAACTCACGAAATTGAATAGGTGCCACTTTTCCCGGCAGTTTGAATGAAAAATTGAGTGCAAGAGCCAATCAGATTGCTTCTCTCCTTCTAGTAAAGATCCTAGTTGCAACAAAAGCAAATAGATTATTACTGTATGTGAGTAGGCCCAAAATAAATAAATAAATATATCAGAACATCACTATATTTTCTTTAAAATGCGTCTTTGAGAGATGCCCTTGTTAGTCTACAGTAAATACAGAACGTGGCATCTTATAGGCTACTTAATTATATTTGAATTGCAGTCAATGGTCATAGCGGGGTATTTTAATTCAATGCCCGTTGGCTCCCCATCAAGTTCAATTTCAAGTAATTCCAACTTTGGCTACCAGACATGCCGCCTGACACCTAGCGGCAAACGTTAGAACTCGATAGAGCGTTTCTAACCAAACAACCTACAAATTTAGCTACACACTAAGGTTCTTGTACATGCCATAAATCTATGACATGGGCCCGCCAGCTCTACTTCCCCTCCAAAGGAAGGCAAAGTGAAGGATTTTAACACACTTAAAAATCCGACGATAACGGCCAGGTTTGAACCCGCGATCTTGGGCATAGCAGTTCAGCATACTACCAACTACGCCACCGAAGCTTATACTTAAGTATTGGTTACACGACCTACTGGTAAACGTTGAATTTGATTATGCATTTAATTTTGTTTAAATATTGATTAGTACGCTGCAGAGCACCAATTCTATTTATTTGAGACAATGCTATGAATAAAGCAACTTCTATTTAAATTCAAATACTTATCACGATAGTATTCATTCATGGTTTTAAACAAGAAGTATGGAACTTACAAATTCAAATGGTGGAAGAGAACAATTTCACTTACCAATGTTTATCATTTAAATCGTCCCCGTAGATCGTGTGCATACAACTACATTGAAAACTTGAAGTACGAGGTAGGTAGAATATAATAATAGTACATTATGCAACGAGCCTATAATGGCTATAATTAAGACACGAGTATTTTTTATAAAACGAGCGTATGCGAGTTTTATAATTTCCATACGAGTGTCTTAATTACCATTATAGGCGAGTTGCATACGACTGTTTATGTTCGACGATAATTATAACTTTATTATATGTTTTAACATAAATATTCATAAATATCTGTTCTGTCACTTGAATGTTGTGATCGGGTGCTGCGGTGGGTAGTATATCTCTGTTTTCCAAGCTCTCTGGACAACCGACGCAAGCGCTCTGTGTGCTTCAATGCCATATGTTCAGATTGTGCTCCAGTATTCAGTAAAAAAAAGTCCTCTCGGCACGCCGGAAGGCGGAGGTAGATTTCACCGGACAAACTTGGGGATAGGCGAAAATAGGCAGAATATGCAGGTTTTCGTAGAAGGATCAGACCTAATTTATTGCGAGAAGGTATTTTATAATTGGAGCTTAATTAACTTTGTTTTTCGTCATTTTATGCTTATTTTAAACATTTTATTGTCTTATGGGAACGGTAACCTTCTTGTCATTTGTGGTCCATTTTCATACTTGTGGTCACACTGTCCTTATGCAAGGTTTCGACACTGATGTGTAACTATGTAACGGTCTGTTACTTCTTCACGCAAAATTATATCTCCCGCAGAGATTTTGGTTGGTTCCTCAGTTTAGGGGCTGCGACAACGTGGTCATGTAACCCCGTGTACTTAGGGATGGCTGTATTAGTCTGTAATTCAGGTAAGGACTGCAGACGGTCAATTTCAAGCAGTAGTTCCTAATGTTGCTACCAGGTACTACCGTCAACGACACCTACCTGTGAACTTGGCTACTAGATGCCACCGCAGCCAGCAACTCGCAACGAACGTTGGTACTTCCCCTCCAAAGGAAAGCATACTGAGGGATTTTTAGCGCTCTTAGAAAATCCGACGACTTCGGCCGGCTTTGAACTCGCGACCTTGGGCATAGACATTCAGCATGCTTGCTACCAGTTACGTCACCGAAGCCGCTTCACACTTAGTCAGATGGAATTCTGAATATGATCTCGTGCAAGTGCGTTATCTTGGCAACGTCTGATGGCTCATCCCTCATCAATTTAGTAGTATTGCCATGGCAACCACTGATAGCTCTTGGCATTTTCTTATAATTCCGAAATCATTTTTCTCATCCCTTGGCATAATGGTGGGTCATATCAAAAATTCTTTCAGACAAAATTTTAGGTAATTATTAGGGGAATATTATCCATTTTGTACGGTTTTGATATAGTGCCTATTAAGAGAGATATGATTAATGTTTCCCGAAAAACCAATTTTTTCCCGCCCCTTTGGTCAATGGTTGGTGCTATAAAAAGAACTCTTCTAACATAAATGTTTGGGCTTTATCCGACACATAGTATGAACGTTGAACGGATTCGATATTTCACATATTAAGAGAGTTATAGCAATATTTCACTTTTTCGAAAAAAAGCCCCCCATTTTCACCCCCTTCGACCGATTTAGCCCAGTAACGAACTCGACCGAGATTTTATAGGTATACATATTCGGTAAAATATTCAAAGTGATTGCTGCAAAATTACGGCAGTTATCGTGTCCACAAGAAACTGATATGCATATATATATATACACATATACATACATAAATTATATATAAACTTTTGAACTGACGGTGGTTTTGGGGTCTGGGGGATGTGAAACGCGAAGATATGTCGAAATTTTCCGGAAGTCGAAACATGGTACCCATTGCAATAGTTAGCTTTCTAATGAAATCTACCTCTGGTTGGTTCCTCAGTTTAGGGGCTGCGACAACGCGGTCATCTAACCCCGTGTACTTTGGGTGATTGTAGAATCTGTCTGATAAACGGTGTGAATTGTAATGGCTGTAGTAGTCTTTATTCAGGTAAGGACTGCAGACGGTCAATTTCAAGCAGTAGTTCCTAATGTTGCTACCAGGTACTACCGTCAACGACACTTAGCTGTGAACTTGGCTACTAGATGCCACCCCAACCAGCAACTCGCAACGAACGTTGGAACTTCCCCTCCAAAGAAAAGCATACTGAGGGATTTTAGCTCTCTTAGAAAATCCGACGACTTCGGCCGGCTTTGAAACCGCGACCTTGGGCATAGACATTCTGCATGTTACCAGTTACGTCACCGAAGCCGCTTCCCACTTAGTCAGATGTCAAAGTCAACCCCTGGCACCATCCAGCCCATGACGGGCTAAGGCCGACCAAGCGACCGCTGCCCAGCCATTTGGCCTGCAGATATTGGGGTGACGCGTGATCAGCGCGTCGGGTCCCCTCGGCCGTTAATATTGGTATTCGTGATCGGGGTGCTGTCTCACTGTCAGACAGCTACTCAATTGTCCTCACGAGGCTGAGTGCACCCCGTTCCAACCCTCACGTCAGTTTTAAAATCCCTGACGGAGCCGGGGATCGAACCCGGGGCCTCCGGGTGAGAGGCAGGCGCGCTACCCCAACACCACGGGGCCGGCTTAGTCAGATGGAAATACTGAATCTGATCTCGTGCAAGTGCGTTGTCATGGCAACGGCTCATCCCTCATCAATTTAGTAGTGTTGCCATGGCAACCTCTGATAGCTCTTGGCATTTTCTTATAATTCCGAAATCATTTTTCGCATCCCTTGGCGTAATGGTGGGTCATATCAAAAATTCTTTCAGACAAAAGTTTTAGGTAATTATTAGGGGAATATTGTCCATTTTGTACGGTTTTGATATTGTGCCTATTAAGAGAGATATGATTAATGTTTCCCGAAAAACCCACTTTTTTCCACCCCTTTGGTCAATGGTTGGTGCTATCAAAAAACTTATTTGACATAAATTGTTGGCATTTATCCGACACATATTATGAACTTTGAATGGATTTGATATTTCACGTATTAAGAGAGTTATAGCGAAATTTCAATTTTTCGAAAAAAGACCCCCAATTTCACCCCCTTCGACTGATTTTGCCCATTAACGAACTCGACCGAGATTTTATAGGGATACATATGATTGGTGCAAAATTACGGCAGTTATCGTGTCCACAAGAAACTGATATACATATATATATACATAAATTATATATAAACTTTTGAACTGACGGTGGTTTTGGGGTGTAGGGGATGTGAAACGCGAAGATATGTCGAAATTTTCCGGAAGTCGAAACATGGGACCCATTGCAATAGTTAGCTTTCTAATGAAATCTACCTAACTGTCACCGAAGTCGTTTCAAAACCACGCGCTGTGTAGAAATTGAGTTTGGTGATATTAAGGTTCAGTGCCATTTCTTGTCTCATATTCACCAGTTTATTTACGCGAACATATGGAGGGTGCAATTTCGGTGATTTATATAGATATGTTGGATTTTGAGCGCATGCGCGAAGGTATCCTTATCTAATTGGTCACACAACTGTTTCTTGAGCTCTGATTGGAGGGAGAAACTGTTTCATAATGAAAAATAGTGTTATAATGAACCTCATTATGATACAGTTTTCTGACACATAATAGTTAGGGTCGAACATAAAATAATTAAACTGGTGTGAAATGTTTCCACCTACGGTAGCCATGCATAAGGACCATTCCTACTAAGCAGGGACATTACTCGTACACTTTAACCACTACCAGCTGGATCGCATCCCTCCTGACTGTTTTTCTTTTCCCTGTCTTTTATTGCCCTTATTCTTTTCTTTTTCATCTCATCAAGTATGTAAGTTAGATTTAAGGAAGTTGGAAGTAGTTGTATTTTTATTATAATCTGTATAATTACGGAAAAATGAGCTAGACATTTCGCCCCTCAAAAACAATCACTTCCACCACCATGTATTTTTGCTTTCCTTCATACTGACAATTTGACCGTAAGTATGCATCTAAATATTTTTAGACAATTTGCTCCTAAGTATGTATCTAAATATTTTAGATGAGTGTATAACAAAATAACTAACTTAATGGTTAGTGTAATGTTTTCACGTCCGCCAATCTCGATATTAAGCCTCCAAACTTAACAATCCTTCGTTTCAGGTATCTTCCCCTTTAATAAGCCGCGGCGATCTCCGTGGGTTGGTGCTGCAACCTAGCGGTGAATTAATATATATCTTGTACGTCTGTGAATGTTGAATCGGCAGGTAGTTTAAATCAGCCAGGAGAGATGCGACCCAGCTGGCAGTGGCTTTAACACTTGGAGTGGGAGTTCATTGTTGTACATACTAAATGTATAGGCTTATTGCTAAATGTATATTGCGCGCCCAAGTGAGCAGAATTTGATCATGTTTGCTTGACGAACGGAACTTTACCGCCATTTGTATGAGAAGCGTTTTATCAAGTGTATAAATAATTGAATTGGCCGAAGCTGAAAAACATTAAGTTAAGTCAGAACTGGCCTTTTTTTTTAAACATTATTAGTATTCTGATTGACCCAAAAGACTTCGAATGGCACAAGAAAGAATTAAGTCAGCCTTCTCTTTAAGCCAGAAACCACTCTTACATGTAGTGCGATCAGAGGAGAAAAGCATTAAGTCAATGACTTGCTGCCTTTCAGCGCCGTATTCCGTACTTAATGTTGGTCGCACTGCAAGATTCCCGCGTGTTACAGTGCTATTGTAAATTAAATTTGTACAGGGTTTAGGTGTTGTTTATTTTCCAAATCCACTATAAAATAAAATATCATGTGAAATATTCAATCTGGATGGTTTGATGCGGCACTAAAGTGACAACGAAGTTTCCAAAATTGATTTGAAAAAACTGTTTATTAAATTAAAATTGATATTCTGTTAACACAAATATAACCTGAATAGTTGTTTCACAACATAGATTACTAATATAGTGTGCTTGTTAAGTTCTGTTCTGTCAATTACGTTCTGTCAATTAAAAGTAGCGAAAACTGACTGAATACTTTTCAGCTCCAGCCGATTCAATATACACACATCAAAAAAAGTTTTGCATCACCTCGGTTCCAAGAGTTCCGGAACCTTTAAATACAAAGGGAATAGAGATCAACACAAACAACATTTCAGCTCGTTTTATTGCTCATGAGACCCACACATTGCATGTTGTACCATCATACAGCTAGACTTTCAGCATTTGTGGTCCAGATTGCAGTACACACCACTACCTCTAATACCCAGTAGCACGTCCTCTTGCATTGATGCATGCCTGTATTCGTCGTGGCATACTATCCACAAGTTCAACAAGACACTGTTGGTCCAAATTGTCCCACTCCTCAACGACAATTCGGCGTAAATCTCTCAGAGTGGTTAGTGGGTCAAGACGTCCATAAACAGCCCTTTTCAACATATCCCAGGCATGTTCGATAGGGTTCATGTCTGGCGAACATGCTGGCCACTGTAGTCGAGCGATGTCGTTATCTTGAAGGAACGCATTCACAAGATGTGCACGATGAGGTCGAGAATTGTCGTCCATGAAGACAAATGCCTCTCCAATATTCTGCCGATATGGGTGCACTATGGGTCGGAGGATGTCATTCAGGTATCGTAAAGCCGTTTCGGAGCCTTCCATGACCACCAGTGGCGTACGTCGGCCCCACATAATGCCACCCCAAAACATCAGGGAACCACCACCTTGCTGCACTCGCTGGACAGTGTGTCTAAGATGTTCAGCCTGACCAGGGTGCCTCCAAACACGTCTCCGACGATTGTCTGGTTGAAGGCATATGCGACACTCATCGGTGAAGAGAACGTGATGCCAATTCTGTGGGGTCCATTCAGCATGTTGTTGGGCCCATCTGTACCGCGCTGCATGGTGTCGGGGTTGCAAAGCTGGACCTCGCCATGGACGTCGGGAGTGAAGTTGCGCATCATGCAGCCTATTGCGCACAGTTTGAGTTGAAACACGACGTCCTGTGGCTGAACGAAACGCATTATTCAACATGGTGGCATGGCTGTCAGGGTTCCTCCGAGCGGCAATCCGTAAGTAGCGGTCATCCACTACAGTAGTAGCCCTTGGGCGGCCTGAGCGAGGCCTGTCATCGACAGTTCCTGTATCTCTGTACCTCCTCCATGTCCGAACAACATCGCTTTGGTTCACTCTGAGACGCCTGGAAACTTCCCTTGTTGAGAGCCCTTCTTGACACAAAGTAACAATGCGGACGCGATCGAACTGCGGTATTGACCTTCTAGGCATGGTAGAACTACAGACAACATGAGCAGCGTACCTTCGTCCTGGTGGAATGACTGGAACTGATCGGCTGTCGTACCCCCTCCGTCTAATAGGCCCTGCTCATGCATGGTTGTTTACATCTTTGAGCAGTTTTAGTGACATCTATGAACAGTCAAAGGGACTGTATCTTTGATACAATATACACAGTCAACGTCTATATGCCGGAGATCTGGGAACCGAGGTGATGCAAAACTTTTTTTGATGTGTGTATATGTATTTTATTTCAGGCACTAGGAAATTATTACTCCCCACTCAATCTAATTGGGCACGCTAGTGTTTACCGACAGAAAAGTTCTACTACAAGATTAACTGATGAAGTTTACTTGACGATCGAAACGGGTCATTCTTAAACGCTACACCATTGTTATCTGTGTGAATTCACAAGTAAAATGTTTCATGTAGGATCTTATATTTTCTTGTTTTCTGACTGAACGTTTTCAATCAATATCATTTGGTTTCCAGGTAAAAGAGTTATACTCACTAACCTTCTACCAGAATTTCAGGGTTCAGTCTGGTCTCCAAAGCACCTCTGGTTATCTTGTTCGAGATAATCCACTGACTGTTGCTTGTATGATCAAACACCAATGATTAAACAGGCTACGTGGAAAGGATTCCAGGGATTGAGGGAGATAACTCGGACTATTATAAGAAAGGTTCACCCTGGAGCGTCTGTAACGGATCTAATCAATGGTTCGTAATCAACAAAATCGCCATGAGTCAGGAATGAAGGGTCCAGAAGATGCTGTAGGCAATCTCAAGCACAATAAGATCTATCAAGAGAAATAAAGGCTGTGTGTCCCACTTTCTTTTTAAATACCCACTTCTTTCGTTCCTCACACTCCGTTATCAGCATTGTGCCATGCTATTTCCGGTCTGCGCTTCACACTGATCATACGTTAACACTTGGGATACAATGTCGAGGAATACACCCCAATTCCTCCTCTTTTACTAGCTTCACTCCCCCACTGAATCTAAGATGTTATCTGCCAGCCAACACTGCCATCACAATGGAAGTCCTTTCTGTGAGTCGTAACCACCCTTGGCCCGCACATGAAGCGAATTCCAATCAAAGAAACACTTTGTTGAGTTTCTCTTAGTCTGCGTTTATAGCGAGGCACTACCATGTTGAAACTTAAACTTCTAGAACCCTATTCAGTGCCAAGATGTGACCAGTGTTGCCAATCATAGAGAAGAGTTACTTAATCATCATTGGCTAAGCTAATTTTTTCAAATTTCAGTCATAGTTACCGTTACTTAATAATAATAATAATAATAATAATAATAATAATAATAATAATAAGTCAAACGGTTTCCACATCGTGAAATTAATGAGCATTGGAGTTAAGCCAGAGTTATTTATTGGTACAAAGAAGCCACTTAAAATACGAATGTTGATAATTAAGAGGATATGTTTCGCAGCTCGTCGGATCTCTGAATTGCTTCTCTTCTTTTTGTTCTAAGACAATGGCGCTGAGCTTACTTCTGCGCCCTCTAGATCCTCGGAGGAAAAACCTTTAGATTCTTCCTCCGGTTCCCACACTCGGCCGCCTTGATGCTCATCCGGCTCCCACAATAATAATAATTCAAATATTTGGTAGAAATTATTCCTCGGGTTTAAACCGCGAAGCAAATAAAGAAAGAATTTCCAAATCACAGAAAGCTTACAGGATCATTTGGAACAGGTATAATAAACAAGAAGTTCCGTGACGAATTAAAGAGCCTACTTTTCTTAAAATGTAAGATTCATGCCAATGATTAATCTACTGTATATAGATCTATCTAGAATAATGACGAAATTAAGTTGGTAATATCGAAATTTCTAATAAGTTCGAAATACTGTATACCTGGCATAATGTAGCCCAATAGAGAACTACAGTTGGCAGCCCTGGTGACTGAATATATTCTTAGTTCCATCTCTTAAGGTACAGAATACAAAATGTGGTTGATGTCCAATGGATAGCATGGACGTTACATGCAGTTAATCATTGGATCTAACTCATGTTGGCAACAATGACATACATGTATTGGTCAGAAATAATCTGAAATAATATGATCCACAGGATCGCGTTTATTTAATCTCCGATTTACTCCTGCCGCTGTAATTCGCTTCTCGCTGATCATAGGTTAAGTTGGGAATCACATGTCATGCCGTTATCTAATGTACTCTGCGTAAAGCGTGGTGGCATTAATACGTTTGCTTCTGAGCTTGTGATTAACATACGGGCCGAGAGAGACTATGCTGCCATCTGCTCTAATTAATTACAGACCTAACCGATGGAAAGACTCGCCTGACCATCACTAGTGCTAAGCTGCTGCCAAGAGAGTGATGGTCGGTGTATCGGAGTGTCAGCAAGATAGTTAATATCTAGTTATAGGTGGTGAAGGCTATAATATGTGGACTGATAAAGAAATCAGGAAATGGTGGAAAATCGTAATACAACGGGAACAATTGCCACTACTTAACCCGCAAGGACTGTCGCATGGGTATTTTTGACCCGCGGCTGGCTGCGTTCTCGCTTGCTGGGTCCAAGGTTGCAGGGTCGTATCCTGGCGCAGTCAGCTGGCATTTGAGGGTGCGCAAATGTCAGGGAGCCGTGTCCGTAGATTTACTGGCACGTTAAAGATCCCCTTCGGGGCAAAATTCCGGCACCCCGGCGTCTCTAAAAGCCAGTGTAGTTAAAAGGGACGTAAAACCAATAACATTATTATTATTATTCTTTGACCCGCGGCTTAAATAATGCTCTATATTTTCGGTTTGGTCAGCCCTAATTTCCTGTTGCTTACAGTAACTTCCTTCCTAGCCTTGGACTTCACCTTGCAAAAGAAACATGTCCATAAATTTTTGAATACTCAAGTTATTTCTATCTTATTTACGGTTGGGTCAGATTTACCCATGGCGCCAGTCCTCGCGTGATAATTATCGGCTTACGTTAGTCGGGACAATCTGAAAGATGAAAAAAACAAGGGGGAAAATCCAAATATTTTCATGCAGATCAATCACATAGCTCATGTTCTTGTTGATCCATGTTTAGGGTCTAGGGACACCTTTGTCATCAGCTCCTTTGTTCAAAAAGATTTAGATGACTGCTTTACCGCCACTATCAAGGTCAATTATACTGTTATAAAAATATTGTCATTTCTATGCATGTTAAATTTGAAATATATAAATAAACCTCATTTTATATTGGGAATAGTTCATAGGAAGACACCAGGTGTAAAATTACTTCATTAAAATTCGACCAACTATGACAAAAAGGGAGTGATACACTATGGGTCAAAATGATCCAGTGCCGGTCTTCGTGTTATATTTTTTCAAGCCAGTACTCAAGGTTTAACAGAGATGTCCAGATTATTAGACTCCAATGAATGATGATGACGTCACAGAAAACCAGTCCGTGAGCCAGGGGAATCAACCATTCTTTTTAATCGTTTATCGACCCAGCTCAGCTTCACCTAATGACTCTTGCGAGGGATCATTCCTCTACCGTCGCAAGGACGATGTCTGAGAACTGACGACATTTTACTGCTGATACAACTGGGGATGGTAGCAGGCCGATATCAGAGGCGACCTCTGACACGGGTCTACCGTAATTAACCCATTAACGCCTAGCGTTACCATATGGTAACGCAGTACCGGTCATTGCATTTATTGCTCTACAGGACCTTTGCCAGTTAAAGATATTCGAACGTCGCGCTTACATGAACAAGGAAGGTCTTTTGATTCATTTCCCGCACATTAGTCACTAGGGAATGTCTTGGGTGATGTCCCAACAATTGGGCGCATTTCGTGGTTTGTTTCTCACGTCGTGATGGCATGCCGCAAAAGGTACGGCATGCTAAATTATTGCGTAAAATGGAGATAGTTTACTTGGTCTTCAGGATTATGGTAGTAAACATATCTAATTTATAATTCAGTAACATATCTTACGTGTTTCTTTATACCTGCTCATGCCCGGGACTAATTTTCCCAGCGTTACCATATGGTAACGCTAGGCGGATACGAGGTCAGTGGTAAGGCAAGCTATTTTCTGTAGCACATTCATATGAAATGAGTTAGAATACATTTCATACATTTATACACAAAACGCTTTTCCATATACAGCTTATTTTAACAGTGCATGCCTTCATATAATATTTTTTATGTCACCGTAGCATATTTTTTATGCCAGTACCGTATTCAAGACCATACCATTGCCGAGATATTTGGCTGCAGGCAGTGTTTCAGAAAATACAATACGATAATTATTTCGATATTTCAGAGGTCTAGACTGGCTGCGTGGCTCAGTGGCAACGTTCTCGCTTGCTGTGCCCAAGCTTGCCGGATCGAATCCTGGTACAGTCAGCTGGCATTCTACGTGAAATCGTACAGCGTATAACCACGTGGAGCCAGGAGAGGGCCGCGACATTGAAGACTTATGATTTATTTATCGTATGGCTTTTAGTGCCGGGAGTGTCCGAGGACATGTTCGGCTCGCCTGAAGCTGTAGGTGCTTCTAGCGGCAACCCATACGGTGAGCTACAAGTTACATTCAATTTCAAATAGTTCCAACTTTCGCTACCAGATGTCAATGAGACCTAGTGGTGAACATTGGAACTTTGATAGAGCGTTCCAACGAAATCTAACTTAGAAAATTACCTTCACACAAGTTTAGTCTGTGGAAGGATCTTTTACATGACATGATGGACGCGATCATCTGGTCATCAACGTCCCAGGACATAAGCGGAGGCGGTGTGCCGGTGAAATGTGTGTAAGGAGTGTCCGCACTGCATGTTGTAAATGTGATGAGGGATTGTACATATCATGCTTCCTGCCGTTCCAGACCAAGTAACTAGTCACTTGACTATATGATCGAAGGTTCAAAGGTGTCAAAATACTTGCTCAGTGCTTTTTAAAATGTAATATTATCAAGATAAGTATTTAGCAACACATATGAATTTGGTACATTATTGTATTTATAAATCACCATTCAGAATATGCAAGTAAGTGTTTTGACAACACAAGCGCCTAGCGTTACATATATGTAACGCCCTGTATTTCGGGAACTTACGATGCCACCTTGGTAAAATATGGTTTGAGCAGCTTAATAACTCCCTATGGTATGACTTATTAATAACAAGAAGCTCCGTGACGAACTAAAGAGCCTACTTTTCATGCCAATGATTATTCTACAGTATATGAACCTATCAAGAATAATGACGAAATTAAGTTGCTAATATCGAAATTTCTAATTAGTTCGAAATACTGTATACCTGGCATAATGTAGCCTAATAGAGCACTACAGTTGGCAGCCCGGGTGACTGAATATATTCTTAGTTCCATCTCTTAAGGTACAGAATACAAAATTTGGTTGAAGTCCAATGAATAGCATGGACGTTACATGCAGTTAAACATTGGATCTAACAGCACGCGTAAAATCATGTTGGCAACAATGTCATGCATGTATTGGTCAGAAATAATCTGAAATTATATGATCTATTGTTGTGCCAATTTTGAATGAAATCCATTAGTTAGTATAGAAGTTACATGCATTTAAAAATTGGACCTATCAGCAGGCTTAGAATCATGTTGGCAGCACTGACGTATATTAGTTACTCCAAATTAATCTAGAATGCCAGGTACTATACGTGTGCAAAGTTTAGAACTATTGGCTTGCATACTTTCTGATATATTGATATTAGGGTAACAAAAATAGGGACAGCACATATTAACTGTTGGCAGCCCTGGTTGCTCTTAAAAATACGCATAGTCATATCTGTTATGGTACACATAGCACATACGAAATTTGGTTGAAATCCAAATAATAGTATGGAAGTTACATGTATTTAAATTTGGACCTGTCAGCAGGCTTAGAATCATGTTGGTAGCACTGACGTATATAAGTTACTCCAAATTAATATAGAATGTCAGGTACTATACGTGTGCATAGTTTAAAGCTGTCGGCTTGCATACTTTCTGATATATTGGTATTTGGATAAAATAAATTATGAGCATTTATTAACAGTTGGCAGCCCTGGTGGGTCTTAAGAATACGCTCAGTCATATCCGGTTACGTACACATACAACATACGAAATTTAGTTGAATTCCAAGTGATAGTGTAGAAGTTATATGCATTTAAAAATTGGACCTATCAGCAGGCTTATAATCATTTTGGCAACACTGCCATGTATGGCCTCCTGGAAATTAAACTGCAATATAATTATCTATACGTGTGCCAATTTCGAAATAGCTCCCATTCATACCTTCCAAGATATTTAACATGGAGCTCAAATTTCAATTGCGATTTTTTAGCAGTTGGTAGCACTGACATCATTTTGAAATATGGCCGTGAGATATTGAGGTATAGATCTTTACTCCTACCAAATTTTGTTTCGATTGCTCCAGCCGTTTATGAGTTGATAGGGGGGGGCACACACACACAGCCAGACAGACAGAAGGACAGACAGACAGACAGACAGACAGACAGACACACATTTGCCCGATCTCATGTCTACTTTTTCCTCATTTTTGCAAAATGTGAAAAGTAGGCTAAAAAAGCAAAATTTTCAATAAGTATTAATTCGGGCGTTCATGGGTTAAGGAAGAGTCAGGAGAGGGATTTTGGAAGGAAGTCGGCCATGGACCTGTTGAAAGAAACCGTCCCGGCATTTTCCTGGTGGTGAAAGTGGGAAACCACGAAAACCAGTTTTAGGACGACCGAGGTGGGATTCGAACCCACGCTCTTCCGAGGCACAAGGTAGCGCTCTTGGCCACCGCGGCTGCTGGAATTAACCATCCGAAGTTAAAATCCCATGATCTGGCCGGAAATACAACCCGGTACCCTTCGGCCAAGGCTAGCTAGTCATCCACTTAGCCACGAAAACGCAATTTAATTGTAGTCTATGGGCAGCAATGTTACACATGTTTATGTCATTCCTAAATAATTTGTTATTGTTTAAATTTCAGGGGCTTTACGACATCGTGGTGGATATGTAGCCCCGTTTACTTTGGTGTGTGTAGAATTTGTCTGATAACCTGTGTTATGTGGTGTTTGTGTTAGTGTGTGTATTTGTAATTGAGTCGCCCAGTTGCAAAACTTGTTTAATCCACTTGTGAATAAGAATCATTTTCATGAGAAATGTTTCTCTGGACTTCGCATCACGTATATTTTGTGCTTGTTGTTTTCTACTATTTGCCTTGTGTTTTTGGTTTTTGGTTTGTGTTTGCTTTTGAATCCGACTTTTTGCTTTTCTTTCTTGATTTTGTGATTGTTTTCTGCTTTTGCTTTTTTGAATTTTGCTTTTTGCTTTATGTTTCTTGTTTGTTGTTTTCTGCTTTTGCTTTTGTTTTTGAATTTTGCGTTTTGCTTCGTCTTTTTGGATTTGGATTTGTAATTAAGTACAAGTTTTACGGACTTGTAGGCCGTGGTCCAGACAGGATATCTCCAATTACAAGATATCCTGTATGGACCACGGCTACAAGCCCGAAAAACTTGTACTTAATTATTATGAACGCCGGCCGTGAAAGCCTAAGCTGTTTTGGATTTGTGTTTGTTTTCTGCTTTTGTTGTTCGAATTTTGCTTTTTGCTTTGTGTTTCTTTTTTTTTTTTTTTGTTTTCTGCTTTTTCTTTTGTGTTTGAATTTTGCTTTTTCTTCGTGTTTTTTGTTTTTGTTTTTTGTGTTTGTTTTCTGGAAAATTAAAATAAAACAAAACAAAATAAAACAAAATAAACAAAACAAAATCATAATCAAACTAAATAAAAAACAAAATAAAAACAAAAAATAAAACAAAACAATTTAAAACAAAATAAAACTAAATAAAGTAAAACAAAACAAATAAAAAAACAAAATAAAATAAAATTAAACAAAACAAAATAAAATAAAGTAAAATAAAATAAAATAAAATAAAATAAAATAAAATAAAATAAAATAAAATAAAATAAAATAAAATAATTAAATAAATAATTTTACGACATGATCCTTATTTACAAGTGTATTAAACGAGTTTTGCAACTGGACGACTCAATTGCAGTATAGATTGGGATGGACGCAGCCGTGGCCTTACGTTAACAACCGTCCCGGCATTAGCCTACAGTAGAAATGTGTAACCACGGAAAACAGTTTTAGGATGGCTGATGTGGCAATCGAACCCCCTCTTCTCAGTTTGCCTCACGAGGCTCAGTCTTTGGGCCAGAAATACTTTTCATGGCGGAGCCGGAAATCGAACCCGGACCTCCTGGTAAACACCCAAGAAAGCTAACCGCTACACCACGAGGATGTTTGTCCTGAATGAAATAGATGAGAAAAGTTAAAATAATGGCTATTGTGGAAAGAAGAAACATAAAATTCATTCAACATGCATTAAGCTTCAACAAGTCCTTGCGTGATATTTTGGTGGAGATACTGATAATTCCAGGCAATGGATGACCAAAAAGTAAGTAATTACAAGATGTATGTTGGCATGATGCAGGCAACAATGGGCTAACAATTGAAGTTGGACAATGACAGACTGTGACTGACTGACTGATTGTTTCGGAATGGAGAATATTCTCTATCGAAGTGAAAATGAACAATAATGACAACACACGTTTGTTCTAAAGCTCATGTTGATTTATAAATGCATATTCTTAAAATTTTAAATCTTAAAATATTTCTACGAATCCATTACGTTAACTGAAGAATAGACTAGCAATTATTGGGAATGTGCTCTTTTTGCTGCAGAAAATATTATGACATCAGTAATCCAAACTATCACCAAACATAATAAAGTAATAAATATTATGTAACTGTGCTGGCAAATATTTCCCATCTGTGTGTATGTCTTTATGAAAATGATCAATTTTTAGTCATATAAAATAACACTTGTATTCATATGAAAACAGAACATAAAGTTAGGTTGAGGATCTTCATATAGGCCTATTATCATTTGTTTTACATGCACAGTTGAAAAGAACGTGCGCGCCTTCTCGAGTGAAAAACGTTGACGCGCCCTCTCGTGGGTTAATTTCAATTTAATTACATATTTCCATTAATTAAGTGCATGAGATTTAAGCGCTCATTTCCCAAGGTTCATGCCACTAATGTTTCTAGAATTATATTCCATTCAGGCAAATAACATGCCGTTCACATTGTTGTACTTTATGTTGATCCATGAAATCCAAGTGACCTCTGCTATGTCTATTATTGTGCATTACTTATAACAATAAACCATGTGTACTGTATGTTGATTCAGTTGTTACAGTCAGTGAAGTATGGAAACTACAAGCGCTCCTTGGCCAAAGTTGGTATTAATAGCCTGGCAAAGAAATGCAACTACAGTAATTAAATTAGTTTGAACACCTGTAAATACTAATATGATTACTTCTTTATAGAAACATGTTTTCGGGCCTTCTTCAGCTTGTTATTGGTAATTAGACTGATACTACACTTACAGGCGCTCGGTTCCAAAATCCACCTTATCAATTTTGGCAAATTTTGCAGGAGACGAAAAAAAACAACGTTTTTTTCGTATGTGTGTGCATGTGTTTGTGTGTGTGTGTCAACTCCCCTAATAACTTCTAAATGGCTGGAGCGATTTCAATGAAACTCGGTCAGGTCATAGTACTATTACGGCCGATCCCGACCGTGCCCTTCAAATCTGAATACGCCTCACCAATCCAACACCATTTCACCGGCATTCTATATCTCCGAAAATATTACTGATATCACCTTGAGATTTTGTACGGTGATAAATAGCTTTACTGGAAGTTCACCAATGAGGCTTTCAGAAACCTCTTGACTACGAAATGAACATGGCGGCCAAGCGAAGTTGAAACTTTTAAATATACTTTTCTCGAGATGTAACCATCCAAACGAATTGAAACATGGTACAGCCAATGTTTAGACACATTGTAATTTAGTTCAATTGTCTACATAACTTCAAGATGGCGGCTGTGCGAAATATTTCACCGGCATTCAATATCTCCGAAACTATTACTGATATCACCCTGAAATTTTGTTCGGTGATAAAGGGTACTACTAGAAGTTCAGCTATGAGACTTCCAAAAACCTGTAAAATACAAAACGAACATGGCGGCCAAGCGAAGGTGAAACATTTTAATATACTTTTCTCGCGATTTAACCAACTGAGCGCAGTGAGATTTGGTACAGTAAATGTTTATACACATTGTAATGCACTGGCAAATAATTTAATTCAATCGTTCATATAACCTCAAAATGGCGGCTGTGCGCAATTTCAAAATTAAGTTTTTATTTCTTGTGTATTAATCATGCGGTCGAAGTGAACGTTTGAATGATGAACCTATGCAAAAATCGTCAGCTAATAGTAGACAAGCCTACATAACTCTATGGCCTATATATATAAAAATCCAACATGGCGACCAACCGAAATATTTAGTCGGTTCTCAATTTCTACGAATCTATTACAGCAATCAAACTGAAATGTTGTTTGATGATAGAGGCAATTAACATAAGTAGGATATATGAAAATAGGCTGTATAGTTCTTCACGGAACTAGGCTACTTGTTAAAATATAAAACGAACGTCAAGACTCATAGGTCTACTTTCCATTTTCTAGTACGTCGTATCACATATTTCGCTCCCTTAAAAAGTCATCTGAAATATGAAGCTTCCACAATATAAAGACAAGATTGCTAGTAATTCTAGTATCGCTGATGCTCGAATTAGGTACACTACATTAAATGAGGGAGTCGTCTTTCAATTCTTGCCAGCTGTTAGATTACATATATCGTTACTGGCAGGAAGGGAGGCTTATCGACACGACGTCGGGAAGGTAATAACGGCACAAGACTTATGGCTTATAAGCCAGACGGAAGACACTGACAAATCTGTTGAAGCTACCATCTCGGATATGAAGCAGTCCAGCTGTGCCCAGCTCTAAAGCTAAGATCAAAAGCTCGCACTCGCCTTGCATTCATGACCGGCACTTAAGGGCTTCTCTGTGGCAATGAAGAGGGTACTAAAGGAGAACATCCATCTCGGTACTTCAGCAAAATGAAGGCGTACACTCACCTACATAGACAGCAAGTTCCTCATCGTTACCGCGTGAGAAGAACTAAAACGCTGCCTTCGTTTAACTGTACGTAAGTAGTGAAGATACTGGAATATGTTTTATTAGTAACACAACCGCTGGCGTAGCCGTAGTCTGCATCATGATCGGAAAATGGTGATTCAAATCCCGGTGCTGACAGCGACCATCCTGAGTGCCTTTCCACGCATTTTCCAATATTTCCTCTAAATGCCCACTAAAAGGCGCGCACGGTGTTTCAGACCGGAGGGGCTTTGCGACATCATGGTCATGAAGCTCCGTGTTCAGGAGTGTGTGTAGAATTTGTCTGATAACCTGTGTCACTGTAATGTCCGTACTTGTGTGTGTTTGTAGAGATTAGAAGCCATTCTTTCAGTGTTGAATATTTGATAAAATTGTCATTTGGAGATTTTCAGTCGGTCAACACGATTATGCCCAATTAATGGGTGGGGTACAAGATATAAATATGTAAATACACTCCTGGAAAAAAAAAAACATGAATTATTTAATTATCACTTTTGCCCCATTATTTAATAGTGATAATTAAGTAGTACATGTAATGTTTTCCAGGAATGTATTTACATATTTATAGCCTATCTTGTACCCCACCCATTCATTGGGCATAGACGTGTTGACCGACGTAACAGTTACAAATGGCAAGTGTTTGTATTTGATATTGGGTAGGAAGCGGCCGTGGCCCTAAGTTAGATACCATCCCGTGGGGGGAAAACCACGGAAAACCACTTCCAAGATGACTGAGGTAGGAATCTAACCATTAGATTTATGGCGTGTAAAAGAACCTTCCACTAACTACAATTGTGTGAAGCTAAATTTGTAGGTTACATTTGATTAACGCTCTATTAGTTTCTACGTTCGCCGCCAGGTGACAGTTGTGGTGGCATCTAGTAGCCAAGTTCACAGCTAGGTGTCATTGACGGTAGCATTTGGTAGAAAATGTAGGAACTACTTGAAAATAATCGTCAGCAGTCCTTACCTGAATTACAGATAACACACACTAATACAGCCACCACAATTAACACCAGTTATCCGACAGATTCTACACACACCCAAAGTACACGGGGCAACTTGACCGCGTTGTCGCAGCTCCTAAACTGAGGAACCAACTAACCTGGAATCAAAGCCACCTCTTCTCAGTTTTGCCTCACGAGGCTGAGTGTACCCCGTTCCTACCCTGAGACCAGAATGAAATTTCTTCGTGGAGCCAAGAATCGAACCGGTGGCAGCTAAGAATGCTGGCCACTACGCCCAGAGACAGACAAATTAATAATTAGACGTGGCACGTTATTGTGAAATAGTGTGAGTGCAGAGCTAAGGTAATCTGTGGTGCAAAGGGTTGAAGCTTGTGAACCACCGGAGTGTCAACTTGGAGGATTGAACCGGAACATCAACACCTCTTCTCATCCCACTTGGAGATAAAGCTGTGACGACGCACTACCTCCTCTAACAAAACAGCGCCACAATTTATAGCTACAACTTTAAATGGCCTCTTAGTTTCTGTTTTTGTAGAACGCGACAGGACAGGTTTCAGTTTCAGCCTCGACAACTCCGTAATGGAGCTTCTGGCCAGAGTTTTCATGCTCGCTCTTGGCAAACAGACACCAACTAAAATTAATTGCAAGAAAGAGAAAATAGCTCATCCCAACGGAGGAGTGATAGAATGTAGAGGTTCTTAAAGAACAGATATCAGCGTTTCTGAGCGTTTTATGCCATGCTTCTTGACTGCTGCTCGTTCGGAGCTACGAGGTGAAAATCCCTGCGCTAGGAGCAGACAGCTTAAGTACACTCTCCCTGGGTATTTCCATAATTACTCATTATTATCATCATCATCATCATCATCATCATCAGAGTTTATAAAATTCATTGCAACCAACAAATACACAGGACCGACAATTAAAACAATACTAGGCATCACTTTCAAGGGAAAACTTCGACGTGTTGCATTTCAATCTAGTTTACGTGTAGTAAGATAGAAAGAATTCTCACATCGAAAACGATGCCGGCCCAAATTAATTTTAATACCGGTAATTTAACACGGACTTGGTAAAATTGTTAAGCGCAAGACACAATATAAACAAAATAGTATGATTAAACACAATGTAGTATTTTGCCATTAATTTAGACATCCCTCAACATACAGTATTAAGATTTTAAAAGTGAAATGGCTAACTGAGAAGATGCCATAAACTCTTGAAGGTTACTACTCATTTAAAAAAATAATGTTGATAGTATCTGCATGAATACAATAGTCTACAACTTGTAACATCTTGCTAAGTATCAATTTGAACAGATTCAATCTCAAACAAATTGGGTTCTCACCCAACAAAACTGTCATCAATAGGAGAACACTTACAGAGGAACAATCGTTGTTTGAGTCTACAGTCTTTTGACTGGTTTGATGCAGAGAAAATTATACTTACAAAATAGGATAAATATCTATGTTTTTCCTCATATTTTAGATCAACTCTTGGTGTAGTGGGTAGCTTGCTTGTCGTCGCCCCGGATGTCCGGGGTTCATTCCCGGATCTGCCAAGTAATTTAATTCTCATCTGAGGGCTCGAACGGGGTACACTCAGCATCGTGAGGCAAAACTGAGAAGAGGCGGGTTAGATTCCCATCTCAGCCATCTGGAAGTGGCTTTCCGTGGTTTCACACTTCTACTCCAGGCAAATCACGGGATGGTTCCTCACTGAAGGCAATGGCCGTATTCTTCCCAATCCTCACTTGACTTACAAATACGCACACTAATGCAGTACAGCAATCACAATGTGAGAAGTTATCAGAAAAATTACACACACACCCAAATACACGGGGTACATGGCTATGATAGCACAAAGCCCCTAAATAAATCAAGAACAACAACTCTTATAATATGTTTTACATTCCTTCTGGTGCCCACCTGTAGCTACAGTCACTAAGGTACAGTGAGAGGCCATGTTAGCAATCTATCTCTGGACTCGTTAGCCGGGTTGGTTTCCGTGGTTTCCCCCAGTTTCAGCTCAATGCAAATGCTGGGATGGTACTCTTTAAAAGCCATGGTCACTTCGTTCCACATCCTTTCATTAACCTACATTCATTCAATCTATCACTAACCCTTCTCGTAAGAAGGGCACTCAGCAGTAAAAATCACCCGTCACGTGCAAATTCATCTCACGTCACCCCTGTCCACCGGAAACGGCAATAATAAGGGTTAGACAAACACTCCTTCTGTTAAATGTGTTAAATGATGAGAACTCATCTATAAGAAATGTCCATTCAGCACTCGCACATTTCCAACGCAATATGTACAGCTCCATAGAATTTATACTCTCAGCGACAGTAAAAATAGCGTGGGTTGGTGAATAACTTATGTCTGAAAGTGTATGACAGTGTGTAGTTTTTTGATGACATCCCTATGTCCACCTTATTTCGCGGCTACTGTGTTCCGATTTTAATTTAGATAATTGTAATAACGATGTGGGTAGAGCAGTGTATTATCTGCAGATGGTCGTACAATCGGTGTTTGGAAACACAAAACTTTCTTCATCAGACGCTCGCCCTAGCGGCCAATAACCACGCGACTACTGGGTCTGTTAGACAATGGCTCGAGTTCGCAGCCTGTAATGAGCATCGCTTTGCGCGCGAGAAGACATAGCCTACAGTGGTACAACACGATCACACAATACTGCGGATTAAGGGGCTTCAAACATTAGCAAGCACACATTTCACATATTCAGTTGTTGCTAACTCATATGAGGAGCTTGAGACATATTGGTCATCAGCCCTATGTAGTTGGGTATGTGTTGAACTTGTCTGATAACCTGTATTTATGTGATGAGTGATGACTGTAGTAGTAAGTGTAGCTGTGTTAGGGATGTAGTAGGCACCCCTGGACTTGAAGTAAGGTACTATACTGGAATTCACCTGGAGGGAGAGTGGAAAAACCCGAGGAAAATACACTCAGAATTAGAACCTTCGATCTCCGGACTTGCTGCAGCTGCCCTCGCAGCCGTGGTACACGATTTAAGGCTACGCCGCGTTGTATTCTTCTTAACATATTCAATAACTCTGCTAATATTTGAGGGAATTTCTTGAATTATTTCCCGGGAGTGTACTCCGCAATGGCTGCGTGCATCTGCGGGAGGTTGCGTCATCAGTTTAGTTGGCAGCACGGTGTCCTTGATAGGGTGAAGGCCACATGTGTCGGCTGTGGGCTGTCGAATTCGTCAGTGTGTATTGTAATACGCCAGCATGTTTGTCATCAGCACTTCTAGCATCAGTTTTGAATGGCTGTGGTGAGTATAAAGTTTACTGTTTGTTTTTTATGATACAAGCGACAGCCATGCTGCCAACGTAACTGGTGACGTAATCTCTCGCAGCAGCTTTTTTGGCACTGCGGAGAACATTCCCGGGCGCACTGTATTTCTTGGACGTTTTGTACCTCATGGGAGTTCTCTATGACAAGAAAGAACCGCCAGATATAATAGTAAGTGTGGTAGTCATGCTAAAATGACTACGATGTCCAGACCCCAAAATGGAACAAAGATTTAGTTTAATATTTTGCTTCTTACCCATACAACAGACCCTGAATTATCGTGATCAACTGTACAAATGCCTTTGTCAGAAGAGAGACATGCTACCACGTAGCAGTTCCAAAGGGAATAACTAATGCCGTGGTCAGAATATAGAGTTGTGTTCTGGACTGATCAAATCCTGTGAGTGGAGGGTGTGAAATCAAATCACCTGTCACTTTGAACTGGAGGGGAAACACAAGAAAACCTGTCAGTAACCATTCATCAGAAATTATTGTCTTGCTGGTCTCTCAGATTTCCTTTTCTGTTGCCATAGAACTGACAGCAATTTGATAAAAACCACTTACTTTTGAGAAATGAAGCCTTTAAGCTGTTATCCCGTGCATTGCACAAATAGAGTAATTAGTCATGTAGATGGAAGTTACTGACAGCAGTAGTTAGACTCGCTAAGGCGCAGAGGACCAGCGGCCCAAATTATCTGTGGACTTGGTATACGTGTTTTGTTCTTGTTGCTTATTTTAGGGGCTGCAACATCGTGGTACTATGATCCCGAGGATTTTTGGGTGAGCGTGTAATATGTGTGATAATCTGTGTTATTGTGATGGCTGTAATAGTGTGTGTATTCTTTTTTGTAAATTGGGGATAGGATTGGGAAGGAGGCGGCCGTGATCTGAAGTTGCGAACCATCCCAGCATTTGCCTGGAGTAGCAGCAGTGGGAAAAACAAGTTAAATTACTTCCAGGATGGCTGAGGTAGGAATTGAACCCATCTCTTTTCAGTTTTGCTTCTCGATGCTGATAGAACACAGTTCCAGTCCTCAGACCAGAATTAAATTTCTTTGAAGAGCCAGGATTCGAACCCGGACCTCCGGGGTGGCAGCCAAGAATGCTAGCAGCTACACCAGGAAGTGGACGTTTTACTCTTTGTACAATCCGCGTTCTAATCAATCACTTTTGTTAATAATAATAATTAATAATTAAGAATCAAGCCCTGCTCTTACTCGTTCTGCTGTTGATTCATTTAGAGGTTTTGCGGCATTGTGGTCATGTAGCCCCATGCACTTTGGGTGTGTGTAGAATCTGTCTGATAACCGGTGTTAATTGTGATGGCTGTGTTAGTGTGTGTTATCTGTAATTCATACAAGGACTGCAGACGATCAATTTCAAGTAGTTCCACCATTTGCTACCAATTGCTGCTGTCAACGACACCTAGTTGCGACTTTGCCTACTAGATGTCACCGCAACCGACACTTGGTGGGGAACGTTGGAACTTAATAGAGCGTTTACACAATTAGCGTCACACAATTGTAGTTAGTGGAAGGTTCTTTTACATGTCATAAATCTACAAGGACCAGTCGGCTATACTTCCCCTCTGAAGGAAGGCATATTGAGGGATTTTTAACGCTCTTAGAAAATCCGACGACTTAAGCGTGGTTTCAACCCGCGATCTTGGGCATAGAAACTCAGCACGCTACCAACTACACCACCAAAGTCGGCGAAGTGGCAATCTCCCTTCAAAATTTGCCGTGGTAGGTATCGAACAGACTTATCTTCTGATCTGCCTCACGTGGCTGAGTTAACCCATTCTAATCTCCAGACCAGAATTTAATTTAATCCATGGTGTTACCATTGATATAGCGGCACATGCTTCGAATTGAGTTGCTCTTTGGCAGACTACTGCAATGAACAATTCACTTTCACCCTTTTGACGACAAGTGAGGGTAATTTGAGTCATGCTCCGCTTAGTTTTATGATGGGAACTGTGAGCAAAGAAATCCATTTTAGGAGGAGAGGCAGTTTCCATTCTTTAAGTGGATAACAAAACGAGAAATTATCATAATTATACTGTATATAAATATTACACAATTAGAGTTGTCTGAAGTTTTCAAGAAATTTAAGAGGATAATTTATTTGATTTATGTTTCATAGCAAAACATAAACTAAATGGCGAGCTGTTAAGAGTTAAGCCTTGTTACAGTATATGCATGTACTCGTGAGTGTGTCTGTGTGTAATTTGTATGTCCAGAAAGTAAGTTCAGTTTGGTAATAAAATAAAAACGAGAACAGATACAGAAAAACTAGCTATTTCAAAACAAACTGCAAATCATATCCTCCCTACATTATTCTGCTAAGATCCTATTCCGGTTTTGTACCGAAAATAAGGTCCTGTTGACACCGACCTACACATATGGGGTACCTACAGGTTCCGCATAACCCCAAGTGTGCCCGAAACGAACTCACTTCCTCTTGAAATGCCTCAAAATTAAATAAATACCTTAAAAATGTACATTTACAATGGGAGCACCGTAAACCGGCGAGCCTGCCGCTAGAGCGCAGGACAGTGCGGTGGCGGCGGCAGCCATCTGGCGGGAGCGCGGCGTACTGATAGGCGAGCCTGCCGTTAGATCGCAGGGCAGCGCGACGTTGGCAGCCATCTGGCGGGACCGCGGCGTACTGCTAGCTGAGGAGTCTCTCAGCAGATGGCTCCGGTGTGGTCTCGCCAAGACTTTCTCTAGGGTTCAACCCTTTGCAAATGTAAAAATTGCTGTAGAAGAAACTCCCGAGCAAACAATAACCGATGAATTCGTTGTAACATCGAATATTGTCTACAAAGAGGTGCTGTGACAAGTACAAAACACTGTTCTACATAATTCTTTGTGTTCTTCTCGTATACGTATGCCGTTTAACAACAATAAATACATTTCTTCAATATTTAAAACTTCGTTCTCCCACATTCTTCCCAACTCCCCATAAACCTACATTCACGTTGCGAAAGCTCGCACGGGCCCACTTTCACAAAACTTCCACCATTTTGGTACCAGCTGACATAGTGTGCCACAAGTTTTTGTATGCCTTCTTCATAAAACGTTGCCGCTGTGTTGTCTACAATGTGTTGAAGAAGTAATCTTGAGATTAGCGGAAAGTTCACTGAGGCGGCTTCGGTGGCGTAGTTGGTAGCATGCTGAGCTTCTATTCCTAAGGTTGCGGGTTCAAACCCGGCCCAAGTCATCGGATGTTTTAAGAGCGTTAAAATTCATCAGTATGCCTTCCTTTGGAGGGGAAGTAAAGGCGGCGGTCCCAAGTCATAGATTTATGGCATCCGAAAGAACCTTCCACTAACTACACCTATGTGAAGCTAAATTATAGGTTATCTTTGACTAACACTCTTAGGTTCCAACCTTCGTCACCAGAAGCCGACTGTGGTGGCATCTAGTAACAAAGTGCAGAACTAGTTGGTCGTTGACGGTGGCGTTTGGTAGCAAAAGTTGGAACTAATTGAAAATCGAATGTATGCAGTCCTTACTTGAATTAAAAACAACACTCACTAATACAGCCATCACTATTAACAACGGTTATCAGACAGATTCTACACACACCCAAAGAACACGGGGCTACATGACCGCGTTGTCGCAGCCCCTAAACTGAGGAACCAACCAACCAACCAACCAAAGTTCATTGAACGGCTTTTCTTGACGCGTTCTTCCACCGCACGATGGAAGCTCAATTCGTTCGTCATCGTGCACTTGATGACGTCCTACATTGAACTCTCGAACCTATCACCTTTCCATTGAACCACTCATCGTATTTTCTTCTAGAAATCTGGCTATGAATGCCGACTAGTTTAGTGTTCTTTGCATTCAGAAATCTAATCACAGATCTAATCTCCCAATCTGCGGGATTTTCATTTATTAACTTCGCCATTTTAACCAAGCACTATACAGCGTAAACCTCAGACGCGATCTCAAAATGGCGTCATTTCTTTCTTCTTGACTTAGAGAGCAACTACTGCGCATGCACCGAACTGCGATGCCGGGGCAACATATAAGAACGGAACTTACTTTCTGGACTTGCCTTGTATGTATGCACAGTTACCGGCAGTTAGCTCTGCACTTCCCCATCCCACTCCCCCGGTATACTGCTGCAGCGTAAAACATTTGTCACACTCAGCTTGTCTGTGCCTGATTGTGAGAACTTAATGTCACGGGTCAATGTTCTCAGATAGGGAAGTATTCGGCAATCTCCCCGCACCGCTCTACACCCCTCGCCTTCAGCTGAGCTCTCTAGGTCAATTGCACACCGAAACACCGGTACCTGTAAGCTTGATCAGGCACCAATTGAAAGGGAATGAATGAAACTTTAAGTCACGAGTAAGAGGATTGAAATTCAGAATAAACATTTTAATTAGTAAACATGAGAAGGCGGGAAGGGTGCCGTTAGAGAAATGGGACGGGTTGAATGCTTCTTAGGGTTGAAACGTCTAGGTCAGAGATTCCCAAACTTTGCGAATTCGCCCAGTAGTGGGCGATTTTAGCACGCCAGTGGGCGAAACTGACAGAATGTGAATTCGATGGGCGATTTGAAAAAAAAGTGGTGGGCAAATAATTCAGTTTTGTGTATATACAATATGACCGATATTTTTTTTTGCCTGTAAGAGCAAGGAATAAAATAAAATTGCAAAGAAGTAATTTAATTATGTCAAATAATCTTACCATGAAGTCTAGAAATAGGTTAGAAATTGAAAAGCGAGGAGATCTTAGAATTTTTCTAACAAAAATGGCTCCTGACAACAACAAATTGATTTCAACTCATCAAATCCATCCCTCACATTAATTAGACATAGGTATTCATGTTGTTTAATTAATTATGTCAAATAATCTTACCATGAAGTCTAGAAATAGGTTAGAAATTGAAAAGCGAGGAGATCTTAGAATTTTTCTAACAAAAATGGCTCCTGACAACAACAAATTGATTTCAACTCATCAAATCTATCCCTCACATTAATTAGACATAGGTATTCATGTTGATTAATTAATTAGATATAAAAATTCATGTAGTTTTAATTTTATTTTTTTCTGTAATTCATTTCATAATTATTGTTATTCCTTTTTTAGATCTATTATTTGTAAATTTTGGTACCTAAATAAACATGATGTACCTATTAAGAAAAAATCCGTAAAAATCCTCATTTTGCAACTGATATGTAGGTATTTGAATGCATGTGTTAGTAATTTTAAGATTTGTGTTTTTTTTTTTGAAATGAGGTGGGCGAAAACAAATTATAAATCTCGAAAGTGGGTGATGGTCAGAAAAAGTTCGGGAAACCCTGATCTAGGTTATCTATTAAAATTAGAAAACGGTAAAAACATGTATTCGATAATATATCATTTAATATAATATCCTGCAAGAAACCTTATGCACCGATCCCGGCAAATTGAAACATGCAGTCGTGGCTCGCAGAACAAGGCACTCATTGTGAATGACTGACTGAGATGGCAGCACCATACGTTGAACATAAACTTAATGGCAGCGACTAATGACACGCGTTTCTGATACTTAAAATGGCGACATTTACATTCCGTGTTCAACGCGTAATTATCCATTTTCTCCACTAGCGTGGTGTATAGATGGAGCGCTAGTGCTTGGCCGGTGAACATTTCAAACGGAAGGCTCAAAGGAAGTTACTTGCTCCGTTGGTTACTTCCTCCTTATGCTGGTCCTGGTTGGGAGACTCCTGATTGACTTCCGCCTCCTATTAGTAAACCACTATAGTTGCTTGCCACCCTTCCTATCCCACCCTCAGACTGTGGAGGGTGGGGATAAGCCCGTTGATTAAACCGGCCAAGAACTCACGCACCATCTATACAACAAATCGATATCATTCGCAGTTGACTGAGACATGTGATGATGAGGATGATGATGATGATGATGATGATGATGATGATGGCATGGATATGAAAACCGTGCCTTCATGGATGAGGCAATTCACAGTCATGTGAGAACGATCTGAAACAGTCTCATACAAGCACCAGTTGCCAATTTCCAGTGGTCTAAGCAGACTCCTAAACAAGTGTTCACAACGGCCATGCAATCTTAAAAAGCGATATTGCTAAAAATGTGTACGTCTAGAGGAAGACTATGTGGAGAAGTGACTGACGTTTCATCCATGAGATGTACGTAGTTTGTTTGGAAAAAAGGAGACCGTAGAACATGAACGCACCACGTACATCCACAGAACAGAGACCATCCCCAGAGACATTTTGGAAGAAATAAAGTGAAAAGTGGAATAATTTATGTTTATTAATAGAAGAGAACAACGTTGAAATGAAAGGAGGAATGCTAGTGTATGGGCTGGAAGATTAAAACGATACGGTACCTTAATTAATGGAGATGCTTATGACGCGCTGAGTAATGAAGGAGGGTGATGTGTTAGCGTCTCTACTTTATCGCTGAGGCACTTTGCCGCCAAGTCTTCCTAATTAAGTCTCTTTACTTAATTAGATTCACATCCAGGGTGCAATGGTGTCGGTGTCGTGTGTGGCATAGTTCAGGACCACCGCTACATTTAGCAAAGACAAGGCTAGGATGCAATTCCAGAAATAACAGCTGTTTGTCACTGGTTACTTATACCCGAAAATGTGTTTAGGTAGATTTCATGAGATAGCTAACTTACTTAATGCAATGGTTACCATGTTGAGACTTCCCGAAAATTTCGATGTTTTCTCGTTTCACATCCTCCAGGCCCCAAAATCACCATATGTTCAAAATTTTTCATATCGCACTACCGGTGCAAGACTGCCACAATCAAAAAACATGAATTTTGAAGTGGGTGGTAATTATAAATGCCTATGATAGAGTCCACGTCTTGTAAAACTGCCACAACTCAGATCCTATAAATAGCAATTCTACGGCACTGAAGAGAAAAATGCCATAACTCAAAATTATTATTATTTTTAATTAAAACACATAATAATCCATAAAGGAACTTTGTATGTTATTGTATATCTTGGTACTAGAAAATGTTAGAAGTTAGTAATACGTAATACGTTACTTTCACTTTAATTACGTAAATATTTATATTTTTCCTAATAGCTCAAAATCTTTAATGGCTTCTCATGAAAAAGTGTGCATTTTGACTTGTGGCAGTCTTGCACTGGGGGTGCAAATATATATTAATAGCACCTTCTTGTGGCCACGATAACTACAGTCATTTTGCACCAATCACTTTCAAATGTTTACATAAAATATAACCATTTTAAATCTCGGTCGAATTCGTTAATGATTAAAATCGGACAAAGGGGATGGAAATGGGGGTCAGTTTTCTAAAACGTGAAATATCTCTACAAGCTTCTTGTGGAAGTGTTAATGTTTCTGTAAACCAAATATTATTAGTGTATCTCCTTGACCCAGGGTGCTAGATAAATGTTTTAATAAAAACAATTAAAATAAAAAGTAAAAATTAACGAAACGGTAGAAACTAATGCAGTTTTAATCTTAATATTTACTATCCTAGTTTTCTATACTTTTTAATTTTAATTGTTTACTATTTTTAATTGTTTAATAATATTTAATATGTCTCTAAATTTTGAAAATGAACAAGTATATACAGTAAGCCTCCGTGGCTTAGGCGGCAGCACGCCGGCCTCTCACCGCTGGGTCCGTGGTTCAAATCCCGGTCACTCCATGTGAGATCTGTGCTGGACAAAACGGAGGCAGACAGGTTTTTCTTCGGGTACTCCGGTTTTCCCTGTCAACAATTCATTCCAGCAACACTCTCCACTATCATTTCATTTCATCTGTCATTCATTTAATCATTGCCCCAGAGGAGTGCGTCAGGCCTCTGCAGCCGGCACAGTCCATATCCTCGCCGCTAGATGGGGGCTTCATTCATTCCATTCCTGACCCGGTCGGAGACTGGAAGCAGGCTATGGATTTTCATTCAACAAGTATATACAAATTAAAAAAGTAATTATGAGCATTAAAATGTTAAAGAAAACACAAATTAAAATTAATAATAATTATAATTAGCCTAAACTAATTAAATGTAAATAAAAATTATATTTACTACTGTACTATTCTGCCCTATAAAGGGTTATATTGGTCGATAGTCCTCTAAAAATTATCTAAATTGTTTGACTGAAAGAATTTTTGAATTATTTTTACGCCAAGGGATGAGGAAAATTATAAGAAGATGGGGCTTCTCGTATGCTAAGCATGTGGAACTTTTGCAGGTATACAACAATTGACAAATTTTGTGCATTCGAAACATTTTTCTTTGCGTGGTGAAATCTTCCTCCTCCTTCCGGCGTCCCGAGAGGGATTTTAAAAACTGTTCTTTTTTTGGAATTTATTTCACTCTCAAATCGTACAAAATCAGTCTCATGGTTTTCCTCAATAGTTCTTTCGTGATTACAAGGACAATGGTTCAGCCACACTTGTCAGATAGACGCAAGGAAGCGAGCGAGTACGGTAAAAGTGTCTCCGTTCCCCAGAACCACATCACTCACAACGTGCTCTGCGCTGCCCTTGTCCGCTACGGTCCGCCAGTTTTTGTTCCTTTTCCTCCACCCAGCGCATTTCTGTCACGTACTGTGGTCGCCACCACCGCCGAACAATTAGCGAATCAGTCATGAAATAAAATAAAAAGGAGACGTCTGTTCTAGAAGAAGAATACCCGGGATAAATCACGCAACAGAACAATACAGCACGCCTCTCACAAACCATGGTATACAGTTACAGAAACTGTGACATAACACAAAATACACGATCAAAGTAAATGGATTAAGCTTCATCTCCCAACTAACTATTTAACATGAAAGCAAATACTGTCCTGAATTCACTCGCTTTACATCGATTGCCGTGGCTGTTTCAACATGGACATAGTTACACATATGTTTTAGCAAGCTGTTTTCAAATAAAGTATGATTATCCTCTTTGGGTACGACTTCTATTTAAGAAAAATAGCAAGGTCTAAATAGACTGAAAAAGTTCCACTAATGTTCAGTATTTCGTCAACTAAATTAAATTACTTCTGTGGACTAGCGATGTCGTAATGAACAGCGTATTGGAGATTTAAAGCTTTGTCAAATAGAGCATGAAATGAGTACAGAGTCTGCATCACAGACTCCTATAATATCAGTTTATTCTTCCTCTCAGTGCTAATTCCCCGAGGGACTCACAATTAGTGTAACATAGGTTGGCAACCATAGGGCCTCACCTGAATTGAGCTTGGCATTGATTCCACTTATCTACTTGTGCCGTGCTGTGGAAGGAATACAACAGCTTCTGGCCAGTTACCTGGCGCTATTTACTCTGTATCTGTCTATGCATGTAGGGAATGCTTATAAGTTGTGCTGCATGGCTCCTGTCTTTCACTTCCAACCCCGGTGGGTTACAATTCTATGACTTTCATTTTCCTTCCTTCATTGACCTAACTTTTCGTCTTTTCTTTACGTTTATCTCTTTCCTTTCTGCCTTTTCTGTCACTTCTACCTTCCAAAATATCTCATCCCTCATTCTTTGTGAGTTGAAGGCATTTCATTTCACCTCATTTTATTTCTATTATTCACTGTTTCTAAATTCTCTCATCGTCTTTTTCGTTCCATGTTTTCTTCTAATAACTTCATTGTAAGATAGCGGTGAGATCACTTAAAAGAAAACGTCGCAAACGTGAACCACCCGATCTTGCTAAAACTCTTAATACATATTGGCCAAATGAGACGTTGTAAGATACCGATGAGATTACTTAAAAGAAAACATCGTAAACGTGAACCACTCGATCTTGCTAAATATTTTAACACCTATTAGCCAAATGAGACGAAAAACAACTGTAATGGTCACTCCAAGGAAAGCCTTTTTTCACTTTTCAATACAATATTCCTTTTTTCTTACACTAGTGGTAGTGCATGTGTGGGTCTAAAAGACCTTCTTCAACTATGCTGTAGCAATCTCTTATACATCAAATATTTTATAATAAAAATAATGTTGTAACACAGTAATTTTCTTTACAATGATTAATAAAAAATGAAAATGAAAATCCTCAGCCTGCTTCCAGTCGACCTACCGGGTCAGGGAATGGAATGAATGAAGCCCCCATCTAGCGGCGAGGATATGAACTGTGCCGGCTGCCGAAGCCTGTCGCACTCCCCTGGGGCAATGATTAAATGAATGACAGATGAAATGAAATGATAGTGGAGACTGATGCTGGAATGAAATATTGACAGGGAAAACCGGAGTACCCGGAGAAAAGCCTGTCTGCCTCCGCTTTGTTCAGCACAAATCTCACATGGAGTGACCGGGATTTGAACCAGGGGCCCAGCGGTGAGAGGCAGGCGTGCTGCCGCCTAAGCCACGGAGGCTCACAATGATTAATAAATTAAAATATAAAGAAGGTTAAAACTAAAAAATAAAAAAATACACTTAAATTATCTTTTTTTAAAATAATATTCCGTGTCTGAAAACAAGTGTCATTGGATTAAGTTCCAAATGTTATGCAAATAAAATTGTTGAGAAAGCCTGAAATCGAGGTCTAGTCCATGTGATAAAATATTGCAATCAAGAAAGCTCAGTCGGAAACAGGTCACAGGTCACTGAGCAGGTCACATTCAATGCACGACTTCTGCCTGACAAAAAAAAAAGAACGCAATTTACTGCATTTGACGTCTCAATCAATGTCCGTCGAGCATTAAAGAATAACAAGACTGATTCCCATTCTCGAAATTCAATCAAAATCAACACAAAGGGGCAGATGACCTCGTAGTCCTGCCCCTTAAAACAACAATAACTAACTAACATCAACACAAGAACAGCTAGGCCTACATATGAAATAGAATCGGACCTTCGCTGCCATGACTTTGCGTTAGCCCAATGGTCGAGCAACAACTTGAAAGCCGGATGTTACAGGTGCGAGCCCCACATAATTCGGATGTCTTAATTTTCTACCAGTTCATCTAATTGGCTCGTACTGTTAATTAGAAGAATATTTTCAGTTGGCCAACATTAGTGTGCGGTGAGTTATATTAATTTCCTGTTGCCTTCCACTAACTATAATTGTGTGAAGCTAAATTAAAGGTTAGATTTAATTAACGCACTATTAGTTCCAAAGTTTGCCACCAGGTGCCGGTTGCGGGGGCAAGTAGTAGCCAAGTTTGCAGCTAGGTGTCGTTGACGGGCATTTGGTACCAAAAGTAGGATCTACTTTTAATTGATAGTCTGCCGTCCTCATCTGAATTACAGATAACACACACTTATACAGCCTTCACAATTAACACTGGTTATCAGACGGATTCTACACACACCCAAATAACACAGGGCGTTGTTGCAGTTCCTAAACTGAGGAACCAACCAAAATATGTTTTTCGTAGTTCCCAATACCGAGTCTGGCTCTAACAAGAAATGTAATTCTGGTCTGAGGGCTGGATCGGGGTACACTCAACCTTGGAAGGTAATTCTCAGAAGAGTTGGAAGTGGTTTTACGTGGTTCCCGCCTCCCCACACACTTCTACGCCAGGAAATTTCCGGGATGGTTGCTAACTTAAGGCCATGGCTGCCTCCTTTCCAATCCTCCCCTGAATTATAAATACACCGACTACACTTAAATTAAAGGTTAGATTTAATTAACGCACTATTAGTTCCAAAGTTTGCCACCAGGTGCCGGTTGCGGGGGCAAGTAGTAGCCAAGTTTGCAGCTAGGTGTCGTTGACGGGCATTTGGTACCAAAAGTAGGATCTACTTTTAATTGATAGTCTGCCGTCCTCATCTGAATTACAGAGTTGGAAGTGGTTTTACGTGGTTCCCGCCTCCCCACACACTTCTACGCCAGGAAATTTCCATCACAATAACACGGGTTGTCAGACAAAAATCCACAGACACACAAAGTACAGTACACGGGGCTGAATGACCATGATGTCCAAGCACCTTAAATGAAACAACAAAAGTTTCCTTCTGAGAAGCAATAGTAGTAGTCAAGGTAGTTATAGTAGTAGTAAATTTATTTTTGGCGGGTTAAATAATTTAGTGACGTTCTGACATCCTGGTAATATATCCCCGTGTACTCGGATTTTTCTAATAATCTATGTTATAATGATGCCTGCAGTAACGTGTGTATGTTTACTCGGAAAGAAGTCGGACGTGTCCATAATTTAGGTATTAACCGGCATTTGCTTGCAGCTCTAAATAGAAACAACGCGAAATGAAAGTTATACACGACTGACAGTGAGGTTACAATGCAGTAGTCTTGCGAGTCCAGATGACCTTGCGCGTAGCTAAACTATTGATTACTTAATTATGGCTAAAATATACTGTATATATAGTGTATATTAAACAGTTTTTAACAAACGTGCCATTCATCACGGGGCTGCGAAACACGACCATCTCCACTTATACTTATCGGTTAAGATGATCAAGGACGGTATAGTATGCTATTATATAACTAAAAGGCACAGTGTACTGATAATGGTGGAGTTTAGGTGTGAAATTTAAGGCAGAGTTTCGTGCGCTAATAGAGACCACGCCCTCTGCACGTCACCATGCCGAGGGCTCACGGCAGGGAGGTGGGATTATATCGTGAGTTTATATCGTCCATGGACAGGTGATCTCATTCTCTGCGGTACACTACTAAGGTTGTTTGTTCGATGTTTCCTTGATGAACAGCAACTTTCATCCACAGATTAAAGATGATAATAATAATAATAATAATAATAATAATAATAATAATAATAATAATAACAAGTAGTTCCGTGAAGAACTAAATAGCCTATTTTCATATATCCTACTTATATCAATTGCCTCTAACAAAATGCAAATTTTCAGTTTGGTTGCTGTAATAGATTCGTAGATATTGAGAACCGTCAAAATATTTCGGAAGTTCACCATGTTGGATGTATATATATATATATATATAGGCCTTAGATTTCTGTACAATAAAATGAAGATTATTGTGTAGGTGTTTTATTCAAATTTCAATCGCATGATTAGGGCACAAGAAGTAATAAAAAGATTTTAAAATTTCGCACAGCCGCCATCTTGAGATTATGTAAACAATTGAACTAAATTAGATGTCAGTGCATTGCAATTTGTATAGTAATTTGCTGTACCAAGTTTCACTGCGTTCGGATGATTAAATTGCGAGAAAAGTCTATTTAAATGTTCTAATTTCGCTTGGCCGCCATGTTCGTTTTGTAGTTAACAAGTTTTTGAAAGTCTCATAAGTGAACTTTTGGTAGTGTCCCTTATCACCGAAAAAAATTTCAGGGTGATAAGAGTAATAGTTTCGGAGATATAGAATGCCGGTGAAATATTTCGCACAAGCGCCATGTTGGATTGGAGAGACGTAATAACATTTGAAGGGCACGTTCGGGGTCGGCCAAATAGTACTGTGACCTTACCGAGTTTCATTGAAATCGCTTCAGCCGTTTAGACATTATTTTGAGGAGGGGACACACACACGCACACACACACACACACACACACACTCACACATGGACAAAAGGTGACCTCATGAGCCTTTATTCTTTATAAAAGAAAATAGGCTAATAATAATAATAATAATATAATTTTTCTATAGTGGAAACTGCAGTATCCAGCATATCTGTAGACTTGAGCCAGTTGGCTTTCCGAGAGTTAAACCTCCTTCTGAACGAAACTGTCTGAGGTCTAACTGCTGCGTATATTTCGCACATTACAGGCCTGGGTTGTGTATTTGGAATAGGGTTGCAGACTGGTGTTATGCACTGTTGTAAGATGTTTTCACTGATGAATATCAGATCTGGGTTAGAGCCGCGTTTCCATCTGCCGCTGTTAAAAGATGCAGGCTGCTTAGGATCATGTATAAGGCTCAGATGATTGCCTTCCGCCCATTCTTGCAATGCTACACCATTCTCATCATCATGCTCATAGCCCCCACATGGTGCTGTGGCAGTTAAAGTCACCAATCACTACTTGTGTATGTTGATTGTAAAAGTTATCGGGTACATTGGTTTTGAAATCAGCACCTGGTGGTTTGTATATGGACGTGATAATACAGCCTCTGATTTCCAGACTTAGATCATTTGCCTCATACGAGGTTGTTGATATTACCTGTATATCCGATTGGACAAATATAGCACTTCAGTATTTGAAATGAGGTCTTTCGAGAGCCAATCGCAAATGATAGGTCCTCTTCAGGACCACAGTTGACCATCATATCAGTGAAATATAATAATAATAATAAACCATCGATCAAATCATCATTGGCTGCTCTACACTGGTATAGTGTATACCAAGGGGCACATTAATGTTGCTAATATCTTACATCAAGAGCTAGCAGTAAATTGTGGACTTGTGGATAAGACCATGGTGTACTACAATTTCTAGCCTACCAACGTGCTTGAAAATGAGTAAAATGTATTGGGATACACCTATTATAACCGACCTGAAAATCTTGGCCAAAAGACCCGATATTGTCTATCCCAATAAAAGAAACCAAAAGGCCTACTTATAGGCGTTGCAGTCCCACTTAGCCAAAATATGTTAACTACCCAGGCTAACAAAACAAATAAGTACGCAACGTTGACTGAAGAAATACGGAAACTATGGAGACTAAACTGCGTGAGAATTTTGCCAGTGGTGATCTTTTCCTCGGGAGTTGTTCCAAAGACGTTGCCAATTGCTTTGGAGGAACTGCAAATGAAACACCTGATTGCCAGAATACAGAAGGCAGTGCTGCAGGATACATGTCATAGTGTTAGGCTATTTTTATCTCAGTAAGATTTAGAGGATACTTGATTGTGAAATCCGTATCTTGTAGACCGAGTTGTACCATATTTATGAGAGTTTTAAGATAATAATAAACTAATAATACTGCTACTAATAATAATACTAGAATCAGCTCTGTCTCCTAGCAGACAGCTGAATGGGTATGGGGTATCTAGGAATGTTGAAGAGAACACCTTAAGAATCGTTGTGTGTAATGCTGTTCACATGTTGTGATGACACGTACTATGAATGGTACTAATTCAACGTGCAACGGTACTCCCTATCCACTCTAGGCGAGCAAGCACTGCGTCCTCCCAGTCAGGATTGAAAGTCTGCGAGACGTTTGATGATACCGATAAAGAGCTTCTGGTTCGATTCTTCTTTGCCTGTTGACATCATGGAACGACGACCGGGATGTTCAACTGGATCCGACATAGCCTATTGCAACGTTGTCATGCTTGCATCGAGGCTGGGTTACACCAGTTTGAATAGCTGTTATAAACTACAGTGGCTATATCAAGCCACTGTATTAAAAATATCTTCGCAGCGTCGGAATACAGTGGTGGTATACGGATTCGTAAGGTGTTATCATGCGTCGCTGGGCATCCCACACCCACACGGGCCTGTATCAGACGACGTAGGCAATTATGTACTCTATTTTTGCTTCAGTTGCACTTCCAGAATTATTATTTGCAGATGACATAGTAATATAGGAAGAAAATGAAATAGAAGTGCAAGAACAAGTCACTGTATGGATATAGATAAATATGGAATGAAAGTAAGTGTGGAGAAGAGTAATACTGTAGTGATGACAAGAAACAAGAGAGATGGAAGACAGAATATTGAAGTCAATGGAAATCCATTGGAAATGGTAAAAAGCTTTAAGTATTGGGGAGCATACTCACAGAAGATGCTACAATTAATGAAGAAATTGGGAAGAGAATCCAACAAGCTAATGGGTTTTACTAGTGTGTGAGAGGTTTAGTATGGAACCAGGAAGTCCAAGAGAAATGCAAGAAAGTGCTATTCTCAATGTATTACACACCAATTTTGACATATGCAGCAGGTACTTGGTCCACAACAAAACGCGATGAAAGCCGAATCCAAGCAGCCGAGATGAAGTTCCTTAGAGGAATAATTGGGAAGACATGGAGGGATAAAATCAGAAATGTGGACGTTAGGGAGGGAACTGGGTTCCCAAAACTGCAAGACCAGATGGAAACCAGTAAGCTGAAGTGGTACGGACATATGATGAGTATGGAAGAACATAGAGTACCAAAAATAATACTTCTGGAGAAAATACCGGGAAGAAGACCACGAGGAAGTCCCAGAAAGAGGTGGAGAGATACGGTGAAGGAAAGCATAGAGAAAATAGGAGTAAAAGAAAAAAGGGTATGGAAAGAAGGAAGGGAATGGTGGAGGGATAGACAAAAGTGAAGGTCCTTGATTCGCAACCCGACCCAGAGAACTGGAAACGGGAAATGAAGAAGAAGAAAAATATGCAAGACGAAGGTTATGTCGGTAGGAAAGGAACACAAGAAAATTGAATGCCAGGGTGGAGGAACACAATTGGAGTAGGTGGAACTTTTTAAATACTTACGCTGTGCATTCTCTCAGGATGATAGTATAGCGGAAGAAATAGGGTCGAGGTGTATAAAAGTCAATGCAATGAGTCCTCAGTTGTGATCTACAGTATTCTGCAAGAAGGCGATGGTCAGATTCAGTGATGAACGATCACAAAGTGAGAGGTGCAGAAGCAAACGAGACCGCAGTGCTAACTGCTAATAGGGAATCATGGAAGCCACTTGTTCGCAATCAGAGGCTTGTAGACTAGAATGGACGCTGATAGGAAAATCAGTCTCAAATGAAAATGTATGTATGAAAACAGTAATATGCTACTTTTAAGAACAGGAGTGAAACCATTGATCTACAGATTTATTAGTCTTACAGTATGTTGGGGATAATATCCCTTCTCGAAGTAGTAGAGTTGCAATATTATGTTCCTTTATAAAAGTTGGGGAACCATTAACTTAAAATTCCTTACTAGACCCCTACTCGGGACGGTGATCAGGGTGATTCCAGACATCGCACCTGCGCGTTGTAAATTCGTAAGATTACGAGTGAGAAGGCGATGTGATGCAAATTACTGTAGGTGGGGAAACTTGAAGTTCGGAGCTGGTTAATGGGAAGAAGGGCCACGCGGGTCGAGACAAACTTACCTCCACGTTTGGCCAGACTTTTCACTTCTTAGCGTTCACCAGAAGCGAGTTTTAGCCAGACTTTGCTAATGCAAACTAAGTCCCGCTAGAAAGTGCAGTCTTAATAAGTTCATGTTTCTATGCGGCACGATTAACCCTGTTGGAACTTTGTTGCACCAGTTCCCTGCAGAATAGTTGTCAACACGTAAACTTTTAAGTCTCTGCTTAGTCCCAACCTCAAGTTGGTCTAAACACAGATGGCTTCGGTTCTTTTACACTCACTTTACACGAAAACATAATGAATTTTGACTAATGAAGCTTTCAACTATTAGATCGTGATTTGCAGGATAATGGCTGGTCCCATGATGTTGGGGCAGCGCGCCTGTCTCTCACTCAGAGGCCTCAGGTTCGATTCCCAGCTGCTGCCAAAGAGTGGGATAATCTGCCCCAAACTATGTTGGATTCGTTGGTACTCAGTATGCGTCATCGTATGCAAGCATGCCTTAGAGCTCGTGGTGGCCATACACGGTATGAAACGGACTACTGTGTTCTCTGTCCCACATTATCACTTTTGTTATTCGTTGTGTGTTTCTGTTACTTTTTCAGAGCAGATTGGGTGTTGTTTTTCTTTGTATGTACCCTATATTGTGTATAATATGATTACATACACATAGCAAAATAAACAAGTCACTAAACGTTTTTTGAGCACTGTACAAGGAAAAAGTCGTATTTCAGATATATTTTAATCATCTGATAGATTGGTTCTGAGAGGCTGAGGGACTGGGATCAACTCCCATGTTTGCAAAACCTTTAAAAATCTTGGTAATAAATCTCGCAGCCTCGTGATACTAAATGGAAACCTACCGAATGCTGTGGCAGGAGGATGAGGAGTGGACAAGAAATTACCACTCTACCCCACGCAAACTGAGACTCGGGATGCCTGTTTATGGATACCATGTCATAGTTCAGTTCGCCTATGTTCCTTCCGGATATGGCAGTCAGATTTATTATACTGCGACAAATGGTAACAACGGAAAGCAATGTAGTTATGTATTGGCTACTATCATGGGATGTAAGAATATAAACTACATTTCAACCCACGACGAGAATGATAAAAGTACTTAGCAGCGTGTATGTGAAGTAACGAGGTCATGCAAACAGACTTTGTAACATATCGTTAATCAAAGAATTACCCGCCCACAAAGAGTTGCCGTCGCTCTTGAAGGAAGATGGATTACAGCATGTGTGCCAGGACTTCGCTATGGTTAATTGCTCTCAAAGAGTTAAGTTGTTTTTGTTGTTAATTCACTAGAAGGGCTTAGGATATCTTGGACATCAGCCCCGTGCAGTTGGATGTTTGTTGAACGTGCCTGATAATCTGCGTTTCTGTGATAACTGTAGTAGGCTAGTTTGTGTAACTGTATATAGGAAATGGATGGTGTTGGTGCCCCGGGGCTTGAAATAAGTACTATTCCAGCATTTGCCTGGAGGGAGAGGGGAAAAATCACAATCAGGATAGCCACTGTCAGCCCCGGGATTCGAACCTGCGATCTCCGGACTTGCTGCAACTACCCGCGTGGACGTGCCACACGATTCAACGAGCTTCATGGCGAGGCCAAATAGTAAAGGTAGTTCTCTGAGTATTATTATTATTATTATTATTATTATTATTAACAATAATAAGTTTGCTGAGGTTCTTGTTTCAATTAGGGACTGGGATACAATGGTTATCTGTCCCGTGCACTCGGGTGTTTGTAGAATCATTCTGATATCCGTTCCTATAGTAGAGTCTGTAATGGTGTGTTTGTGTTTGTAATATAGGATAGGATTGGGAAAGATGTAGCCATGGCCTCCGTGGCTTAGGCGGCAGCACGCCGGCCTCTCACCGCTGGGTCCGTGGTTCAAATCCCGGTCACTCCATGTGAGATCTGTGCTGGACAGAACGGAGCCAGACAGGTTTTTCTCCGGGTACTCCGGTTTTCCCTGTCAAAAATTCATTCCAGCAACACTCTCCACTATCATTTCATTTCCTCCGTCATTCATTTAATCATTGCCTCGGAGGAGTGCGTCAGGCCTTGGCAACCGGCACAGTTCATATCCTCGCCGCTAGATGGGGGCTTCATTCATTCCATTCCTGACCCGGTCGGAGACTGGAAGCAGGCTGTGGATTTTCATTTTTTCATATGGCATCTACATCAGAAAATCCAGGCAAGAAATTTACTCGAGGATAGAGAAGATCACAGACACAATGCGAAAACGCAGAGTTTGCTTCTACGGTCATATACGACGGATGATCGATTCCCGATGGACGAAACGTATCTTCAGTATATTCGACTCAAAACCAAAAACGACAATGCCATGGTATGTTAACGTCCAGAAAGAACTGAAAGAAATGGGGATACGAGCAGAAGATGCACAAGACTTTATAGAGCAGCCATCAAGACGTTTGGGACTTTCCGGGACGAAAAATGGACAACTGATGCGAAATGGACAGAGGAACGTCGTGCTTAACACAGTGAGCTCATGAAGGCAATGTGGATCAAGCGAAAAATGAGCAAATGCCAGAATGTAAAATGAGGCTTATCGTGGTCCCTAGTTGGCCGGTTAGCGAAATTGAATGAATTATTATTATTATTATTATTATTATTATTATTATTATTATTATTATTATTATTATTATTATTATAGTGTCATAGTGGCTGGAGACTTTAACGCCAAAGCAGTGGAATGGGGTATGCCAAGTACAGATTCCCGGGGTAAGTACATTCTAGAGATGGCATCCAGGATAGGCCTTCTAATATTAAATATTGGTACAGTTCCAACTTTCCGACGTCCAGGATGTGAAGGAACAATTCCGGATGTCTCCCTGGCATCAGAAGTAATTGTGCCATTCATTAAGAGATGGAAAGTGTTGGAAGATTATTGTGCTAGCGATCATCAATTCATCGCCTTTGACTTTGAATCAAATGTTCAGGGACGGGAAGTACCTCCCCAGAAATGTCAACGGTGGAATGTAAATAGGATTAGCATGGACAAGTTCAAAGATATCATTGGGAAGGGTGCAGAACAGATTCGAAGTGCTGAAGCACGGAGAGAGTTTGAGGTTGAGGATCTGGTTTCTGCAACCATGAAAATTATTACGTCAGCTTGTGATGTTTCGATGCCCTCCTCAGTACCACGTCACCGAAAGAGCCCTGTATACTGGTGGACCAGAGAGATAGCAGAATTAAGGAAGAACTGCCTCAGGCTTCGCCGTCTTGCCCAGAGAGCAAGAAATCGGGAAGAAGCTAATGAAAAATCAGCGGAGCATAAAGCAGCAAAGAAGCTACTTCGGAAAGCCATAACTACGAGCAAGGTTCAGAGTTGGAGAAAGCTTCAGGAAGATATTGACACTGATCCATGGGGTTTGGGTTACAAAATTGTAACACAGAAACTTGGAAGTCACAGAACATCGTGCATCATGGAGGATGATATTATGAACACCATTGTTCAAACCCTTTTTCCAACTCATCCCACAAGACCTGAGAGGAATTTTGAATGTGATCTAGATTTCCCACTGTTTACTGAAGATGAACTTCGGATTGCAACGCATTCTTTACGGAACAACAAGGCTCCGGGGCCGGATGGGATTCCTAATGAGGTTCTGAAAATAATAGTTGATCAAGATATGTTGTTGTTATTGTTGAGAATGTTCAATGTGTGCATGAAAGCAGGAATCTTTAGCTTTCGCTGGAAGATCTGTCGCTTAGTGCTCATTAGTAAGGGCATGGGTGACCCTGAGTTACCATCATCGTACCGCCCACTTTGTATGCTTGACACAACAGGCAAACTATTTGAGAAACTCATAAGACGGAGATTGCTTGAAGCAATAATCGCAGCCGGCGATTTATCACCAAGACAATTTGGATTCAGGGTAGGCCGGTCGACACTGGATGCAGTGCAAGAAGTCGCCGATAAAGTACGAAGAGCGGAGAGTTATAATCATTACTCTCGCCGGGTGATTCTTTTTGTTACACTGGATGTTAAAAACGCTTTCAACTCTGTCAAATGGACTGATATCATGGATGCTCTAGAATTTTCATTCCATGTTCCAAGGTATCTCCTTCGGATCTTAGACTCTTACTTGAAGGATCGTGCTCTGCTCTACGATACTACAGAAGGGATCCGTAGAGTACAAGTCACGGCTGGGGCTGCCCAGGGTTCGATTCTAGGACCTGATCTCTGGAATGTTACATACGACAGCTTGTTGAGGCTTGAAATGCCTGAAGAAACTATTCTAGTAGGATATGCAGATGATGTTGCTGCTCTTGTAGCAGGAAGAAGTGTCGAGCAGGCACAGTTGCGACTCAATATGGTAATGCGCAAAATCAATAGATGGATGGAGGAACATGGTCTGTCTCTAGCACTTAGTAAGACGGAAATTGTCATCCTAACAAAGAAGAGAATTCAGACAATACTTCCAATACAGGTAGGACAAATTCAAGTAGAGACGCAGCCAGCAGCAAAATACCTGGGCATCATGATCGACAGTAAAATGAATTTTGGAGAACAGATTAGACGGACTGCAGATAAGGCAGCCAGAGGAGTAACGTCCCTCAGTCGGCTCATGGCCAATGTTGGTGGGCCAAAATCTAGTAAGAGAAGACTATTGATGACAGCCATCCATTCAGTTCTGCTGTATGGAGCGGAAATATGGGCGGATGCCCTGGATAAGGAAATTTATAGGAAGCCACTGGCGCAAGTGCAGAGGCGGGGGGCTTTGCGCGTGGCATCTGCATATCGCACGGTCTCTGAGGAAGCAGTTCTCGTTATTGCCGGGATTATTCCGATTTTTTTTCTTGCGAAAGAACGCAAGAACATTTACTTGAGGAAATCTGATATGGGTTTACAAAATGCAAGACGATCGGCAAGAGTACAAACCTTTCAAAATTGGCAGATCAAATGGGAGCAAGGAGATCAAAGCCAATGGACTAAGAGAATGATCCCTCAGGTGCAGGTTTGGACAGAGAGGAAACATGGTGAGGTTGGTTACTATCTCACTCAGTTCTTGACTGGCCATGGGTACTTCTGTTCCTATCTTAAGAAGATGGGGAAGGTGGATTCATCAGATTGCATCTACTGTATCAATGAATTAGATAATGCTAATCACACCTTCTTCTCTTGTGGACGGTGGGTCCAAAATAGGCAGTCTCTTCAAGATCACATTGATGTAGAGATATCCCCGGACAATATTGTTGCAGTGATGCTACAAAATGAGGAAAACTGGAAACTGGTAGCAAGCTTTGTTGAAGATATCCTCCGAACAAAGAAGACGGATCTGGATCGCCACTGAAGATGATTCATTACGGAAGAGTGCCCTACAGGCAAATATAAAATGACTCTAGCCTGAAGTAATGTGCTAAACGGTTCCAGGCTAGTGTTCAGAAGTAACGGGGGAGTTTTAGTCGGTAGTCTGCTACTCAGGAGCAGGAGCCCGACACTCTGTGCGTAAATGCATTTCTTCCCCTAAAAAAAAAAAAAAAAAAAAAAAAAAAAAAAAAAAAAAAATATTATGTATTGCTCGCTAACGCGCAGCACTAAGCCTTGGGGGCAAGCTCTCTGCGGACTCGGTAGACGTGGATTCGAGCCCCACCGTCGGCCGTTCTCGAAATTGTTCTCCGTGGTTTCCCCATTTTCAACTCCAGGCACCTTCTGACAGGCCACAGCCGCTTTCTTTCACATCATTGTCCAGTTTCATTCATCAGTATTCCTTTCATCACACATTAACTACTCTCGTGAGGTCGGCGTCAGGAAGGACATCCGGCCATAAAATCCATCCGCCACATAGACTTACATGGCATCTTATTCCCGGCCCCGTTCAAAGCGTGAACAATAAGGGGTCGACACACATTAGTATATATTGTCTTTTCAGTGAGGACATTAGGGCTCTCGGCCCTCTCTTACACTTAACCAGTATGCATATCAGTATGCAAAAAAAAAAAAAAAAAAAAAAAAAAAACGGTCTAGCTGTATGCCTCTCACCAAGGCGGTCCGGGTTCGATTCTCGGTCAATGCATGTGAGATTTTCGAAGTGAAATGCCATGTCCTGTGGTTCGGATTCCACGTAAAAAGGAGGTCCCGTGGCTCATAATCACAGATTCACGGTCACGTAAAACTACAATCTTCCTTCCTTCCTTCCTTTAGTATGCAAAAAGCAATAAATTTAGAGACCTGCTCCATAGTTCGTTCGTTCCTGAACCTACCAACATAGAGAACTCCATTCATATAAGAAGAATTGCCGATGTAATGGTGTATTATACCCAATACCGGGGGTTTGTGAACTAATTAGTTTATTTTACCAGCATGACAGGACAAATTGCCTTACGCTATCATTACTACAGTAATAGTGGCTTCGGTGGCGTAGTTGGTAGCATGCTGAACTGCTGTTCCCAAGATAGCGGATTCAAACCCAGCCGAAGTCATTGGATTTTTAGAGCGTCAAAATCCTTCAGTATGCCTTCCTTCGGAGGGGAAGTAAAGCCGGCAGTCCCATGTGATAGATTTATGGCATGTAAAAGATCCCTCCACAGACTAAACTTGTGTGAAGCTAAATTTCTAGGTTAGATTTCAATGGAACGCTCAATCAAAGTTCCAACGTTTACCACAAGGTATCATTGACATCTGGTAGCGAAAGTTGGAACTGTACTTGAAACTGAACGGAACTTGTAGCTCACCCTATGGGTGTCCGCTTGAAGCAGCTACAGCCTCAGGCGAGCCGAACATGTTTTCGGACACTCCCGGCACTAAAAGCCATGTATGTCTACCCCTTATTATTCCCGTTTTCCAACGGGGTCGGGGATGAGATGCGATGGAAGTCGTTGTGGCGATGGTTTTTACGGCCGGATGTCCTTCCTGACACCAACCTCATGAGAGGAGTTAATGAGAGATGAAATGAATGATGGTGAATGAAACTGGGCTAGGATGTGGAAGGAAGCGGCCGTGGCCTGTCAGAAGGTACCGTCCCAGCATTTGCCTGGTGTTGAAAATGGGAAACCACGGAAAACCATTTCAAGGACGGCCGACGGTGGGGCTCGAACCCACGCGTCTACCGAGTCAGCAGAGAGCTTGGCCCCACTAAAAGCCATACGATAAATAAATAATAAAAATAACTACAGTAGACATACCACCCCGTAGAGGAGTTGTCACACCTGGGTTCCAAGTTCGATTTCCGGCTCTGCCAAGAGGTTAAATTCTGGTCTGAGGGCTGGTACGGAGCACTGTCAGCGTCGTGAGGCAAAACTGGGAAGTACAGTGGTTTCCTGTGGTTTCTCTCCCCTATTCCATGCACATACCGGGATTGTTCCTAACTGACGATCATGGCCACCTTCTTTCAAATCCTAGCCTTGATTGTAAATACACACACTACTACACTCAGTGCCATATACAAATTCTCCACACACCCAAGTACAGGGAGCAACGAAATGGCAAAGCTCCTAAATGCGTCAACAACATCAATAACAACAGGAACCTTCTATGACCAAGATCGCGGGTTCAAACCCGACCAAAGTCGCCGGATTTTTTAAGAGTGCTAAAAATCCCTCAGTACGTCTTCCTTCGGAGGGGACGTAAAGCCGGCGGTCCCATGTCATAGATTTATGGCATGAAAAATAACCTTCCACTAACTACACTTGTGGAGCTAAAATTTGTAGATTAGTTTCATAACGCTATATGAGTTCCAACGTTCGCCGTCAGGTGCTGTATGCGATGGCATTTAGAAGCCACGTTTCCAGCTAGGTGTCGTTGACAGTAGCATTTGGTAGCAAAAGTAGAAACTACTTGAAAAATATCGTCTACAGTCCTTCTACCTGAATCACAGATAACACATGCTAGTACAGCCATCACAATAACACCGGTTATCAGACAAATTCTACACACACCCAAAGTAGACGGGACTACATGACCGCGTTGTCGTAGCCCCTAAACTGAGGAACCAACCAACCAACCAACCAACCAACCAACCAACCAACACGAACAATTAGAACTTAACAATATTGTCTAAACTCGTCTTTCAGCAACATGCCACTATTTTAACACGACTCCATCTAAATGGTCCTCACGAATACATTCAACTCAAAATAGCTTAAAATTGGACTTGCTAAATGCTTTCAACATTTACTGATTCAACATTGCTAACAACTACTCTCCCTTATACAGCGATAACGATTCCAATAGAAACTTCCTCCCACATTTACTCATAATTCATGAGCTAGAAACGTCTCACATACTATTTATTTTTATTTATTTTTACAGATTTAATTCTGTAGAAATACAGTAGAACCCTCGGACTTCTGAGTTCATCTCAACTTTAGCTGAGTCCTTGTACACTCCTGTCACGGTTCTAAAGTTGGCCGCGGCACCAACAGAAGTTTAAACGACGCCACTTCCTGTCACCTTCACTTCCGGCCGAGCCGAATCCCGTGCGGAGCCACTTGCACAGAAATATAAGTCGGGGTACTGAAGTAGCTGTGAGCCAGCGACATGAAACTTTGCAATTTAACATGGGAGTTCACTGTAAATGCAGATTGAGACCTTCATGTGCTGCCAGGGACCGCAATTTTATTACATGGTATGCAGCAATAGGGTGAGCCTCCAGGGCTTAGGTGGCAGCACACCGGCCTCTCACCGCTGGTTTCGTGGTTCAAATCCCGGTCACTCCATGTGAGATTTGTGCTGGACAAAGGAGAGGTAGACAGGTTTTTCACCATGTACTCCGGTTTACCCTGTCACAAATTTCATTCAAGCAACACTCTCCACTGTCATTTCATTTCATCTGTCATTCATTTATTCATTGCCCCAGGGGAGTGAGACAGGCTTCGGAAGCCGGCACAGTTCATAGGCCTATCCTCGCCGCTAGATGGGGGCTTCATTCATTCCATTCCCTGACCCGGTCGATCGACTGCAAGCAGGCTGTGGATTTTCATTTTCAAGTTGCAATAGGTACACATTGGTTACGGAATAGTTTCAGATTATTATTATTATTATTATTATCATCATCATCATCGTTAATTCCCCCTTAAGGATAGCGTTAATACACAAACAATTTTCATGGTCTCTTTTCTGTCCCTTTCTTCGTTCTTTCCAAAAACCTCTCATATAGCCTATTCTCTGTGTTTCCTCTTTCTCTCCACTTCTTTCCTGTTTTTTTTTCTCTTTGGGCGTTTGCTCAAATTTCAGTTTTCTGATTTTTTTCTATGTATATTTTTCTGTCTGCCAAGTCTTCTATAGCGACGTTTATTTTCTTGAGGTCTTCCACGGTTTCTTCTAACCAATTGTTTTTTAGTGTACTATTCGTAACTATATTAAAAATGTTCTTGGTCAGTCTGTCTTCGTTCATCCTATGTATGTGTCCATAACATTTTACCCTTCTTTATGTGATGTTTGTAATCGTCTCTATCTGTTTGTATAATTCTATTGTCGGTCTCTTTTTTATCCATATTCCCTCTTTATGAACTGGTCCGTAGATTAGTATTGTCATTATTAATATTATTTTTATATCATTTATATATATAAGGTGTAAGTTTCACAAATCTCATGCTCTTACTCCAGAGGGAGTTAGAAGATGTGGTTTGTGCTAATATCTTCCAAATCATCTTAATAGCACAAGGATGATCTTACATTTCTTGAAAAGCCAACGGAAGTATATTTATTTGTTTTTAAAGTGCGTTAAACAAATCAATAAGATGATAGCCCCTGCCAGAACTGTGTCACGTCTAGCCCGCATAACTCTAGGGCCGGGTGGGTGGTTGAACAAATGCAAGATTTCTCACAGAGACCCACTAGTCATTATTATTATTATTATTATTATTATTATTATTATTATTATTATTATTATTATTTAACATCGCTTCGCCCTTTTTTTGTTTTGCTTCTGGTTCCTAAAGTATAGCTAATTAAGGTAACCATTCGAATTAAGAAAGATACGTTTTTGCTGTTATTTGTGGTCTCCATGATACATCTATTTTAATTAAGTTCACCTTGTGGCGTAGTGACTTGCATTTTTGGCTGTCACAGCAGAGGTTCGCATTCGATTCCTGGTTCTGCGAACATATTTAATTCAGGTCTGACGACTGGAACGAGCTGTACTCAGCCACGCGAGGCCGAACTGAGAAAATGTTGGTTTACAGTGGTCTGCCATATTATACTCGGAAAGAAAATGAAGTATTTGGTAATTTTTTCTCAGCACGGTATAGCTTCATACAAACCTTAACATATCGACGACTAATTCAATGGAATTTTATGGGAACTAAAAATGGCGGCTGTGCAACATTTTTAAAATTTCGTTTTTATTTCTCGTGTCCTAATCAAGCAATATAAATGTAGGTTGGTTTATATACCAAATGTAAAAATTTTTGCAGAGCCGCCATTTTAAGTTCTCATGAAATTCCATTTAATTAGTCGACATATTAAGACTTGTAAGAAAATGCACTAATATTTGTTGTTGTTGTTGTTGTTTGAGTCTTCAGTCTTTCAACTGGTTTGATGCAGCTCACCATGCTTCCCTGTCCTGAGCTAATGCACTAACATTTACCGGAAATATACTATTTCTGGCCAAAAAGTTACCAAATATTATATTTTCTTTCTGAGTATAATAACATGGAGACCACTCTATATCCTACGCCAGCTATCACAGAAGTGGTTTTCCGTGGTCCGCCACTTTTACTCTAGGCCAGGGAGATAGGTTACCTAAATTAGGGTCGCGGCCGTTTCCTACCCAAATCCTATCCCGAATTACAAAATAATAAGCCTAAATAATGGACTACCCATGGGAAATACGGATTGAATGATTGTTCTTAAGATGGAAAAGACTACTGCTAGGAACCTCAGAAACACCTCAGCTCTTTGTAGAATTTCCCACCAAATAGACTTACAACACATGTCACGCTAGGTGTGTCGTGAAATCCTGTTACTCAGACCGCAAGAGTCCCGGATGTCTACCTTATTGAATTTTACCTTCTGCTCTTCTTCCAGTCCTCAGCTCACGTGTACTTGTGCTGACATCTTTATTCACTCACATACACGAGTCTCTTGAATCGATGTCGTATTCTTGAAGAAAATCACTTCGAAATAAGCTTTAGAAGCACGAGCCATAAAATCAATGGTAAAATAGTAGAAATTGCATTGGAAGAACATGACTTAGTATTAGACGCACTTTTGGGAGTTGAAAGAAGAGTCTTGTTGGTTTTCATCCCACATGGAAGTCTCTCAATCGGCTTCGGATTGGTGTGTCAAGAGGCAACGTCAACCTTGCAAAATAAGGGGATATCTTTAAGGGAATGGATTGTCAACAGCTTGCAAAATGAAATCCAGCTTAGTTTGTAAAAATTTGAATTCAGCCTGCACGTTCAATGATACATTTTTGCTCTTTCCAATGCCAATCTTGTAATTGATCATTTGAAAAATACTGTGTTTATTGCATACAGGCAAAGAAGTTTAATATAAAAACTAAACAAAATATACAAATAAGTTTGTTGTTGGTGGTGAATCCTTAGGGGCTTAGCGACATCATGGTCATGTAGCCCCTTGTACTTGGGCGTGTGTAGAATTTGTCCGATAACCTGTGTCACTGTGATGTCTGTACATTACTGGTGTGTGCATTTGTAATTGAAGTAGGATTTGGACAAGGAGCGTCCCTGGACTTACGTTATATATCATTCCGGCATTTGCTTGGAGTAGAAGCGGGAAACCATGGAAAATAACTTTCAGGATAGCTGAGGTAGGAATCGAACCCGCGTCTTCTTGGTTTTGCCTCACAAGGCTGAGTGTACCCCGTTCCAACCCTCAGACCAGTCTTGACAAAGCCGGGAATCTAATCTGGGTCTCCGTGATGACAGCCAAGAATGCTAGCCACTACGCAACGAGGCTGACAAAAATGAGATTACAAGATCGCCTAGCCCTGCACAATATCCAAACATCGCGGTACGTTGCGGCTTCGGTGGCGTAGTTAGTAGCATGCTGAGCTTCTATGCCCAAGATCGCGGGTTCAAACCTGGCCGAAGTCGTCGGACATTTTAAGAGCGTTAAAAATCCCTTAGTATGCCTTCCTTCGGAGGGGAAGTAAAGCCGGCGGTCCCATGTCATAGATTTATGGCATGTTAAAGAACCTTCCACTAATTACACCTGTGTGAAGCTAAATTGTATAGGTTAAGAATGTAAACAACGCTCTTAGGTTCCTACGTTCGTTGCCAACAGCCGACTGCAGTGGCGTCTGGTAGCTAAGTTCTGAACTAGTAGTCGTTGACGGTGGCGTTTGGCGGCGAAAGTAGGAACTATTTGAAAAATTCAAAGTCTGCAGTCCTTACTTGAGTTAAATAACAGATAACACACACTAATACAGTCATCACAATTAACACCGGTTATCAGACAGATTCTACACACTCCCAAAGTACACGGGGCTACATGACTGCGTTGTCGCAGCCCCTAAACTTAGGAACCAACCAACCAAGATTAACTGTTATCTGGTATGAACTTAACAATATTTAGGCTTTAATACCTTGAATAGTAGAAGTATGAAAAATTTATGCTGATGTGTATCTTTCCAATGTTAGTATTGCCGCCGCTTGAGATCTCGAGGTACGTATGGAGACTCCGATCTCAAAGTAGCTGGATTTAAATCCCAGTTGTGCCAAAACAAATAATTGTCTGGGGGCTGTAATGGGGATACACTCAGCCTCGTGAGGCAAAACTGAGAAAAGATGGGTTCAATTCCCATCTCAGCCATTCTGGAAGTGGTTTACCGTGATTTTCCACTTTTACTCCAGGAAAATGACAGGATTTTACCTCATAAATAGAACTCATGGTAACTTGTTGGCACGGCCGCCTCCCTTTCAATTCCAGTCTCAATTACACATGCAAACACATACACACTCACATACTCTACTACAGACACCATAATAATACAGGGTGCACTCCATGTGAGATCTGTGCTGGACAAAACGGAGGCAGACAGGTTTTTCTCCGGGTACTCCGGTTTTCCCTGTCAAAATTTCATTCTAGCAACACTCTCCACTATTATTTCATTTCATCTGTCATTCATTTAATCATTGCCCCAGAGGAGTGGGTCTGGCCTCGGCAGCCGGCACAGGTCATGTCCTCGCCGCTAGATGGGGGCTTCATTCATTCCATTCCTGACCCGGCCGGAGACTGGAAGCAGGCTGTGGATTTTCATAAGACAAAAATACTATACACAGGGGGACAAAGACTGTTCGCGTCCGTATCATTCCTTAAGCTACACGTGTCCCCTGGGTGGTGCTAAAGAACAGTCACTCCGTGGGAAACATCTACACCAAGGAGTTTAGGCAGCCAGACAATCCCAGTGATCTCCTGGCTCAAAATATTGCTTGATGTCACAAAACGTGAATACAAATAGCCCTTCTCAGGGTTTTCCAGCTAAGGCATAAGAAGATCGAAATGTCAAGTACTACAAAAAATCCTATTACAAAATGAAATCCAATATTTGTATACCGATTTGTGTAGATAGTTGTAACAGCTGGAATTTGTGTCAAACTCATGTATGTGATAATTTAATGTTTTAATGTGCCATACGCTAAATAATAATAAACTATACACACCCTAGTATACGGGGCAGATTGACTACGATGTCAAAGCCCCTAATTGAATCAACAGCAGCTCAATATTTGTTAATTTTTGAATTTCTTATTTATTGTTCTCCGTAATTATTTATGCATTATAATAATTACTTTTATTTTATTCTTTTTGTTTGGTTATTTATTTTTAGCCTATTTTCAATTTTGAAAAAATAGGCTTATGAGATCACCTTTTGTCCGTGTGTGTGTGCGTGTGTGTGTGTGTGTGTGAGGTGTGTGTGTGTGTGTGTGTGTGTGTCCCTAATAAAATCTAAACGGCTGGAGCGATTTCAACGAAACTCGGTAAGTTCATAGCACTATTCCCGGCGACCTCGACCGTGCCCTTCAAATTTTGTTACTTCTCACCAATCCAACATGGCGGCTGTGCGAAATATTTCACTAGCATTCAATATCTCCGAAACTATTACCGATATCGCCCTGAAATTGTGTACGATGATAAAGGGCACAGAAGTTCACCTATGAGACTTTCAAAAATCTGGCGACTACAAAACCAACATGGCGGTCAAGCGAAGTTGAGACTTTTAAATAGACTTTTCTCGCGATTTAACTATCCAAACGTAATGCAACTTGGTACAGAAAATGTTTATACACATAGTAATGCACTGGAGTCTAATTTAGTTCAATTGTTTACATAACCTCAAAATGGCGGCTGTGCGAAATATTTCACTGATGTTCTATATCTCCGAAACTATTACAGATTTTGTACGGTGATAAAGGGTACTGATACAAGTTTACCTATGTGTATTTCATAAACCTGTAAAGTACAAAACGAACATGGCGACCAAGCGAATTTGAAATATTTTAATAGACTTTTCTCGTGATTTAACTCTCTGAGCGCAGTGAAATGTGGTACAGTAAATGATTTTGCAGATTGTAATGCACTGCCTTCTAATTTAATTCAATTGTTTACATAACCTCAAGATGGCGGCTGTGCGAAATTTTAAAATTAAGTTTTTATTTCTTGTGTCGTAATCATGCGATCGAAGTGAAAGTTTGAATAATGAACCTAGGCAATAATTGTCCTTGAATGGTACATAACTCTATGGCCTATACATATAATAATCCTAAATGGCGAGCTTCCGAAATAATTCGACGGTTCTCAATATCTATGAATCTTTTACAGCAACCAAACTGAATTTTTTTATGTTCATAGAGACTATGAACATATGTTCACCTATAGGACTTTCAGTAACCTGGTGAGCACAAATCCAACATGGCGGCGACGCGAAGTATAAATATTTAAATGGACGTTTCTCGCGAATTAACTATCCGAGTGCCGTGAAACGTTGCACATTAAATGCTTATACAAGTATTGATCCACTGGCATCTAATTTATTTCAATTGTTTGCATAATCACAAGATGGCTGCTGTGCGTAATTTTAAAATCTAGTTATTACTTCTTGTGTTCTAATCATGCTATTGAAGTTTGAATACATCCCGTACACAATAATCTTAATGTAATAGTACTAAAATAAAAATTCAACCTGGCGACCGTCTGAAATATTTAGACAGTTCTCAATATCTACGAATCTGTTACAGCAATTAAACTGAAATTTTGTATGTTGATAGAGGCAATTAACCTGAGCAGGATATACAGTATGAAAATAGGCTGTATAGTTCTTCACGGAATTACTTGTTTTTTGCTCATTTTATCTTTCACCTCTAAATTCTAAATGTATGAAAATTTGTGCCAATTAATCTGTGTTTAAAGGGGCAGTTGACCTTGCTGTTTCACACCTTAAAACAACAACAACAATCAATATTTGTATTAAAAATCCAAGATTATTGGGCTCGAGTTAATTTCAAGTTCATATTAAAAGGAATGTGTATATAGGTTTTAATTTTGGACATCAGTACAGGTGAGAATATTTTACAAGTTGACTAAGACTTGGTGACCTCATAAAGATTGACCTACAAGAGAGAGAATCGGTAAAAGGAAGAAGACTTGCGGACACACACTCTTCCTCTCCCTTTAGGCCTGACATATGGACTAACTGGAAGCGACCACCTAAAACTTTCTCTTGCAGTTGCACTGAAGATATTCGACCATTAAAAAGGAAATGCTTTTGGGTTGGAAAAGAAAAACGTTTGACTGCCTGAGAGGAGGTAATGTAAGTGTTTCTATTCGCTCGCTCCTACGGTAATTTCCCTTTAAATATTCGACAGTCACACAAGGCCGTAGCACGGAAAAGGAACGGAAGAGAGAAAGAGGAAAAGTTCCCTCTGGAACAGAGTAAGAAAAAACAATTCCAAGTAATCCAGTAGGTTATTTTAAAACGAGAATATAATAAGATTCAGGGAGCATATAAATAGCAGGTCTTCGCGCGCAAGTGTATGAGCTCAGCACGCTTCTAATGCATATGAGAGCAATCACAAAAGAGCATTCATTTGCGGATTTTACGTCTCAGTTCTCATACCGAATTTACTTTACTCTGATGTATAGAACTGCATTAAAATCAGAAATGTATTCATTGAGACCATATGAGGAGAGATAGATGCTTGAAGGAGGAAACTTTTTCTAATATAAACCACATTCGTAGCTTAGGAACAACTTCATAAGAACAGTAACTTTTTTCATTCAGGTAAGTATATCGTATTTTTATGGGCAGAAATTCATTTCCGTCTGCATATAAACGTCACCATATTCTCCTTATCTCTTGGAAAGAAAATGTTTATGCAGATTGTAATTTTTAATAGTACATGGGGGCAGGAGAAATTCAGTCTAGCAGAGATACCTGTGATCTGCCCTGAGAACTCACAAATTTGCCAAACTGCAGGGCTGCCCGCCATGATACTAACGCTGCTAATCTTATCCTGTCCAGATCCGTGGCTAATTGGTTAGGGTGTTAGGCTTTGGCCCGAAGGGTCCCGGTTTCGATTCCCGGCCGGGCCATGGGGAATTTAATCTCTTGTGGTAATTCCTCTGGCACAGGGACTGGATGTTTGTGACTTCTTCGTGTACAAAGAAACCAAACAACTGAAAGTAATTAGAATAAACAGAAAAATAAATATATAACAAAGAAAACTCACTGCCTTACCTACATCCAGTTAATCATACAGCATTCATACATCTACTGCTTAAAATATCTCAATTAGCTAGTATGTGTAAAAATGTATGTTATCTCTCAATTAAACAAGTAGTACCGTGAAGGACTAAAGTCTATTTTCATATATCCTACGCATGTTAATTGCCACTATCAACATACAAAATTTCAGTTTGATTTCTGTAATAGATTCGTAGATATTGAGAGCCGACTAAATATTGCGGATGGTCGCCATGTTGGATTTATATATATATAGGTCTAATATAGAGTTATGTACTGTTACATGACGGTTACTGTGTACGTGTAGTATTCAAACTTCAATCGCATGATTAGGACTCAAGAAGTATAAACGAGATTTTAAAATTTCGCACAGCTGCCATCTTGTGGTTATGAAAACAATTGAAATACATTAGATGCCTGAGGATTAACATTTGTATAAGGATTTACTGCACCAAGTGTCACTGCTCTCGGATGGTTAAATTGCGAGAAACGGCCTTGTGAATATTTATACTTCGCGCCGCCGCCATATTGGATTTGTGATCAACAGGTTATTGAAAGTCCTATAGGTGAACTTATGTTCAAAGCCCCTATGAACAATAACAAATCATTTTGATTGCTGGAATAGATTCGTAGATATTGAGAACCGTCTAAATATTTCTGATGGTTGCCATGTTGGATCGTTATATGTATAGGCCATAGAGTCATGTACCAATAAAGGAAAATTATTGCATAGGTTCATTATTCCACGACAAAAGAAATGAAAACTTAATTTTAAAATTCCCACAGCCGCCATCTTGAGGCTATGTTAACCATTGAAATAAATTAGATACCAGTGCATTACAATGTGTCCTTTGCTGTACCAAGTTTCATTGCGTTTGGATCATTAAGTCGCGAGAAAAGTCTATTTAAAACATTCAACTTCGTTTGGCCGCCATGTTCGTTTTGTAGTTCACCGGTGCCCTTTATCTCCGTACAAAATTTCAGGGTGATACCGGTATACTTCAGAGATATGGAATGCCGGTGAAATATTTCGCACAGCCGCCATCTTGAGGTTATGTGAACAATTGAAAGAAGTTAGATGTCGGTGCATTACAATGTGTATAAACATATACTGTACCAAGTTTCATTGCGTTTGGTTGGTTAAATCGCGAGAAACGTCTATTTAAAAGTCGCAACTTCGCTTGGCCGCCATGGTGGTTTTGTTGTTACCAGTTTTTCGAAAGTCACATAGGTGAACGCCTAGTAGTTCCCTCTATCACCGTAAAAAATTCCAGGGTGATATCGCTAATAGTTTCGGAGATATTGAATGCTGGTGAAATATTTCGCCCAGCCGCCATGTTGGATTGGTGAGATGTAACAAAATTTGAAGGGCACGGTCGGGGTCTTCCGGAATAGTGCTATGAACTTACCGAGCTTCATTGAAATCGCTCCAAGCGTTTAGATTTTAATAGGGGGTCGCACACACGAATCACAAACGCACACACACACACACACACAGACACACGGACAAAAGGTGATCTCATAAGCCTATTTTTTATAAATGAAAATAGGCTAAAAATAAATTTCTTACTTAAACATTTCTCAATAAAAGGGCATAAGGAGCACCAGGTCCCCACTCTTTCCAAGGCATTAAATATGTCTTCCTGCTTAAGATAAGTAAATGCTGAACTCTATCGACTTCACAAATCACCAAATCTTTTACTGTGAGATATTTCCTACACACCCGGTATTATTCTGTCCATGAAGGGACGAGCATTGGTGCCTGTAATTCCTCCACTGTCACGGCTAATGACCACTGAGGGCATGCATTATTGATACCCAATCCTTAAGAACATGGTCGATATGGGAGAGACGGCACTTGCTAGCACTCTCCATTAACATAGGCACAAGGCTTGAGACAAATGTGGTGTCAGGTTTATCGCTAGTAGCAATATCCACCAGATCCATCACTGCATTGTGTGTTTCGCCCCCGCGAGCCTCACCTCAACATTAGTTTGGTTCCCTTTTCAAGGTGCGAGTGAACAAATTCGCACGCCATAATAAATTAATATCGGTGGGCTGAGAAAGTAGAGATAGTTCTCGAGGAGTTCACGTATATCAAGAATACAAAATAATAACAGTAATAATTTATTGATGATGAATAATTTTATTATTTGTGTTATTTTAGTGCTGGTCTGAGCACAGTTCAGTAATTTGTTTCTTGATTGTACTGTGAACTAATCTGGGGAACTTCAAAAGGCCGCGTAATATTATAGTGGCTATTTCATGAACTAACTAGAATAAATGTTTAATGAAATCTTTTCAATTCTTGTAGGTGTATTGTATTTCAATAATAAGCCCATTACAGTGTTTTAATGTAGTCAGAAACATTATGATCTATGTCACTCCTGTCAATTGTCAAATAAAGAACGACGAAATGAACAGTCCAAATAATGTAAACAAAACAACGATGGAATGAATAGTCCAAGAAAAGTAAATAAAATAACGATGAAATTCATAATTCAATGAGTGTAAACAAAAGAAATACGAAATAAACACTCCGAAGAATATAAACATAAGAACGACGAAATTAACAGCCTAAAGAATGACAAAATAAAATAACGACGAAATAAATATCCCAAAGAATATACATAAAAGAACGACGAAATGAACAGTCCAAAGAATGTACACATAACAACGACGGTAAGCGTTGTGATCAGTAAACAAATGCAGGTGTGATAACAGGGTACAAGCAAACATTCTGATGATGGCAGATACAACTAAGCTGATTTTTTTCTTCACACATATTTGTAATATCAAAATAAGTATTTATACGAATGTTTCCAACAAAAGTTACGGTATAATACTTTTAGAGTTGATTGTACAATACATTAGAACAGAAGAGGGAGTGGAAGAAATCAGATTTCTTTCGTAAAATGAATCATTTTGGAAGTACTAGACATATCCATATGCGGTTAGTTAATTATAAAATAATTAACTCGAGTAAATAATCTCTCTTGCGTTTCAAAAATTTGTACCAGTACATTTTAAAGAAGTTGGTACCAAAATGTAACCTTGCCCTCATCAGAAGATTTACTTGTCAGGGATAACAGACGGTGTTTCATTATCGAAATAGAGCACTATTGGATTTTAATCAAACTCTTACTTTTATTGGTCAAATAGGAAAAGTGACGTATGGGTGGAAAGTAGGCAAAATTCCGTCACCCCAGCGTCTCTAAAAGCCGCAGTAGTTAAATGGGACGTAAAACCAAAAACGTCGAAAGTGAGCTTTAAAACTTTATGTGCGTGAACTGAGACAATGACGTTACAGAATTGTATATATCTGTGCTTACTAACGTAACTATTCAACAACATTGCACACGCGTTGTATTTGGTTTTACTGCCAACTTAGTCAAGTAAAATTTATTCAAGTCATAAATTGTAATTTTGGATTTGTTTTAGAATGGGATATACAATTAATGAAGAATTGGTTTTATCATTATATTCAGTCTACATATCATGCCACGATAGTATAGATGGAAATTAGGGGCCCGAAAATATCACGATATTTCGGATTTGGTTTGGATTCTGATAAGAAGAAATACCTCTCCGCGAGGAAAGCTGCTGAGATGTACGGTGTACCTAAGACCACAAAAGCTCGCAAATTGTCGAGTGAAAACACACACGCACACAAAAATATAATATATATGGGCGTACTGTGGTATTATCAACATATGACGAAGAATCTTTTGTACATCCTTTACTCCTGACTGCGGACTGGGGTTTACCAATGTCTGAGTTTGATGTAAGACTACTAGTCAAATGATTTCTTGACACGAGTGGAGTGCAAGAACCAAAATTTAAAAATAATATGCCAGGTTTAGACTAAGTGAACTCCTTTCTAGTAAAGAGACAATCAGATTGATTGAACGTGAGATTGAGCAAGCCAGAGCTGGTGTAGATCAAGAATTGATAAAATACTACTTTAATCAATTATTTCTCGTTTTGGTAGCCTTTATAGGGAGGTGAAGGCTCTCGCAGTGAAGGGACGCAGGTACGCTTCATAAAAAGGGAGGTAGCGCGCAGTCCGCTACTCCTGTGGGGGTTCAGGCGCCGACACAAAGAGCCCGCTGATGAGTCAGCTTGGTGTGCTAGGAGAGACACGGCACAAGCCTAGAAATAATGCTGAGTTTTTATTTCTCATTTTGTTTGTAACTGTAGTATCCCATGTAGGCTAACCTAGATTTTGTTAAAGATGGGAACAGAGGAATATTACGCAGATTAAGTTACTGTCCCAGGTTACGGTACACCATCTCGAGGATAACTTGGGACAGTAACAAGAATTTACGTTTCGGGTAAAATCAAAAGACGTACATTGATAAATTGATGGGAATGATCATTAACATACAGTACAGTCACTGAAGTTAATGTAAAAACAAAACATTTGTGACATTTAATTTCTAGGTTGTACAGCAACAATTACAAACTCTTTATGTTATAATATTCGCCAAATCAATACTTAATATTTTAACAATATGGATTTACACAATTTGCTATTATGGAAAATATTTTCGCTTATTAGGTTGTACAGTCACTTGAAAAATGAAACTGTCCCAAGTAACCGCGTTTCACGGTATATTTTTATAATCTGGTGATTTCGGGTGTTTTTCAAATACCGAATTGAATAATTAATTAATAGTATAATTGCGCGTGCATTTGGAATAAATACATCATAATATCACAAACACTGTCAGATGAAAAGTTAAATAAATAGACCAGCGGTGCATGGTTTCCACCGGCCTCCACCACAAACCGCACTCGAGACCCGGATCCCACCATCCCACCGACCAGTGCGCGCCCCATATTACATGATCCTTGGTCTGTGATCGATATCATAATAATAAAGGAACTGCGCAAAAATGTGCATTACATTTTCGAGTAATCCAATAAGGACAGTGTTCTCTTAGAGCATTTACTAAAATGATATCGACCACACTGTTTAGCACATAATATGCACACACACTGCTCAGAAGGTCCATGAAAGCCACGCCGCACGCACAACTTATGATGGAAGCCGTGCACAGCAAGTCTATTCAGAGCACTCCTCATTTCATTGTTCGGTTCAGTCCAATTTCTCTGAGACATGGCATCAGTCCCATAAAATTCTATGTCGATTTCCGCTCGCTTTCTTTGTCTCATCCTTAGGAATTCCTGTTCCTGTCCAGTAGAATGCAATTGCAATCGAGATCTTAAGTCTTCATTAAGAAAAGTTTCCCTGACAAGTTCATTAACAAGTCGGGAGTGCGTGTATTTTGATACTCCCAGGGCAGCCTTTAAGTATCATGCATTGACTTTTTCAATTGATCTGAGATCGCTCAAGCTTAATTTATCCCAGACTATATCTGACCCGTATGTGAGGACCGGAACAATCTTGGCATCAAAGAGTGCTAAGGCGGATTTCAGTGAAAGTCGAGATATGTTTCTAATATCGAAAATAGCTAGGGGCCGATGCCACCCGCTGTTTTATGTGAATCCTGAAGGATTGCATGGTAGTTTGCAGAGTCAAGCCGAGGTAGGTGAAGAAGCTATTTACAATTTAAAGGGGAGTTTGTTTCAAAATTATACTGTCGTCCTTGGACGCTCGTCCGCCTTTCCTGAAGAACATATATTTCGTTTTCTCGACGTTAACCTGCAAATCGTTGGTAGACGCCCATACCTCCAGAGAGGAAACATCCGAATAATGAATAATGCCATCTGGTTAAAAGCTGTACCGAAGAGTTGACAACCCTGGTGAAGTACCATGTACAGTAGTATCGAAATATATCATCGTACACGTGTCAATGCTCACAGTGTAATGGATTCCACTGCATATCGAAGAGGCGGCGGCAAATGGAGTCTTGGTGTCTCTTCTCTTATCGTCTCGACTATTAAATGCACACAATGAACGGGTAATGGAACACAAAGGCTGCTATAAATATCATCCATTGTTGTCATTTCGGCTTTAAATAGCGATCCTTCTATCGTGAACTGCCATCTGCTTCCCAGAGAGGTCACAATATAACATGTTCACTGTGAGAAGGAGAGAATTGTACCAGTATTTCCCAAATAAATTGTAGACCTTAAAAGATTCTTGTAGGCGCCGACACCCCAGGGACCAAGAGCTTAGGACCCTCGCACCAACATTTCACAGGCGGTAGCCCCAAATATCCGATCAACAAAGGCAATTAGTTTTTAATGTTTCATTTCATAAACAACTTTCATGCTGATTTTCATGTTTTCCATTTCTAACTTTATAACAAAATCCAGTTTTGTAGTTAATCCTCTCCGTCCAAGGGTTCACAACTAGTGGGACATGGGTTGGTGACCACAAGACCCTAGTTGAGTTCTGTATTGCTTTCACTTACTTGCACCGAACTCTTTTCGTGCATTTTTCCTTTCGAACTCTCTTTATCAACTGTTGTTCTCTACCAAACCCGATGGTATTACGGTATACGAGGCATAGGGTGTCTTGTATTTTCCCGTCACAAAATGCTCTTGTTTTTATATTTCCTTCTTCGAGAGGTCAGACCTCTGCCACAAGGGCTCGCTGCTGGTGAAACGTGCTGTGCTGCCATCCTCTTTTTCATCTTTAGATAAAGTTAGTTATTTTAATTTTAAGGGGCGGAACTACGAGGGAATAGCTGTACTTTATTAAGATTTTTCTGCACCTTCGCGAATTAGTGGCGGTGGTCTGAGATTATATTTGACTACTATTATGGGGTTTTAATAGTTTTTCATAGAGCATTTTTGTTGTCTTGTAGGTATGATTGATTTGACATGTTAGGCATGCATGTCAAGTTTTTTTTTCAGGCTTTGGGAATAATGCTCATTACCATTAGGTGCAGGGATTCATGGACTGGGTCCGGTTTTTATTTATTTTTTCCAGTAGCTTTGGAGCGGATATTCTCCTCTTTTTCTTTCCTTTCTGCCTGTCGTTGTTCTATTTCGTTAACATTTAGTACGTAGTTAATATTAGTAATATTAGCTGAAGTAGTGTTCTTATTGGAGAGGAAGGAAGGAACGAAAGGAAGGAAGGAAGGAAGCTTGTAATTTTACTTGATAATAAGTTACGAGACCACCATTTAATGTGAACAATGATATAGGGTGAGACGGCATAGAATAAAATCAATCTTATATAACTTACACATCAAAAAATGTTTTGCATAACACTTGTGGGCGAGGTTATTACAAAAGAGACGGCATTCTGACAAATCCTGCAGACTATATTCATATGTGAAAAGAAAATGACAAACAGGAAGACATTTGTCCTGTTAAACATGGACTGATATGTGTTGTAATCTTGCCAACCTGTAACGTTTCAAAAATGAACATGGCCACCTCGGGCGTCCAGCAGGGATCTTACTCGCCGTGGCATACCACAGATCAAGTTGTCCAGGTCCTCTTAGCCAGGCGATCCCACTCTTTGACGGTGGCCTACACGATCTCTTGGCGGGGAAAGGGGTGGGGAGGTGGCGTGAATGCTAAGCAATAGCACGCTTCAGCATATTCCAGATATGTTCGAAACAGTTCATGTCCGGCGACGTCGCAGGCCATTTCATTCGTGCAATGGCGGACTCTTGGAGGAAGTTTTGTACCACCGAGTCGGTTAGGCTCAGCAATCTAATGTCTCAAGTGTGTATTTACTCAAAAAACTTGCTCTTATTTGAGTGTGTGGATGATGCTGATTTTTTAAATACCGTATTATACAAATTATTATTTGTCTGTTTTATTAATACCAGATTCCTTTCATTATTACGCGTCCACCTCTAAATTTTAAATAAGCAAAATGTGTATCATTTAATCAGTGTTGAGACGGGCAGATGATAATAAAACAACAACAATAACTAACTTAACTACAGAGGGCAGATGACCTCACTGTCCTGACCCTTAAATCAACAATAACTAACTTGTTGTTGTTGATTCATTTAGGAGCTTTACAACATCGTGGTCACGTAGTTAGTTGGTTATTGGAGTTTTAAGGGGTAGAACAGTAATGTCAACTGCCCCATGTACTTGGGTGTGTGGAATATGTATTGATAACCTTTATTTGTAATTCATGTGAGGATTGGGATGGATACGACCGAGGCCTTAAAGTAGGAACCAACCCAACATTCGCCTAGAATAGAAGAGGAGGGGAAACCACGGAAAACCACCTCCAAGATGGCTGAGGTAAGAATCCAACCCACCTCCTCTCATGTTTTGCCTCACGAGCCTCAGTATACCCCGTTCCAGCCCTCATACCAGAATTACATTTCTTAGATCCTGGAATCGAACACGGGCCAAGAGCGCTAGCCACTACGCAACGAGGCGAACGAATAACTACTGTCGACCAAAGTATTATGTGCACTCGAGTTTGAAGGTTGTTTGTGAAGTAACCAATAGACCCACCCAAAATCCAATAACATCATCAGTTTCGTCGTTCTATTTTACGTTAGTTCATGTAGGTTTGGAATTTTTAATTTATATTTTAATATTTTTTATCTCAGTTGGAACACAAAAAGTCCACGTTTTTAAGCATGTTTCAACCATGCGTCACATTTAAGAATTATTATCTCAAAAACCCGTCATCAGATCAAATCCAAATTTTAACACAATATACATTGGAGTGTTGTATAATTGGTTTATTAATTTCAAAATTTTGTGTGTCCAAGGAACAAAGTTGTTATCATTTTTGTAAGGTAACTTTTTCTCGGCTCGGGGTGGTTGGAAAACGTAGTTCTTGGTCGCGTTGGAATCCTTATACATGGAAAAGTTATGCTGTATGACTGTGAAATACGTAAATGAATTCACTTATTTTATATCAGTTTGTATTTGTAGGGGGAAATAAGACATGGTTCACCAGCTAGCCGCTCCGGTAAAAGCTGTACAACGTTGCCGAAATGGAGCCCATCACGCATCTTGGCACGCCTCGCTTGGAAGTGATGGGCTTTATTACAGCAACGCTGTACAGCTTTTCCCAGAGCGGTTAGCTGGTGAACCATGTGTTATTTCCCCCTACAAATACAAACCAATATAAAATAAGTGAATTAATTTACGTATTTCACAGTCATACAGCGTAATTTTTTGATGTATAAGTATTCCAACGCGATCAAGAACTACATTTTGCAACCACCTCGAGTCGAGAGAAAGTTACCTTACAAAAATGATAACTTTGTTTCTTGGATACACAAAATTTTGAAATTAATATATCAGTTATACAACATTCCAATGTATATTGTGTTCAAATTTGGAGTTGATCTGATGACAGGTTTTTGAGATAATAAATCTTAAATGTGACACATGGTTGAAACACGCTTAAAAACGTGCCCTTTTTGTGTTCCAGCTGCGATAAAAAATATTGAAATATAAATTAAACATTCCGAACCTACATGAACTAACCTAAAATAGAACGACGAAAATGATGATGTGATTGGATTTTATGTAGGTATATTGGTTACTTCACAAACGACCTTCAAACTCGAGTGCACATAATACTTTGGTCGACAGTAACTGACTAAACTACAAATAATCAGCGCCACAAGGTAAACAGGAAATGACGGCAGCGAAGCACCTGAGCGGGTTCCTTTTATCGTCAACACACACACACAGGCAGAGCTCACAGCAGTATTTGTTTGTACCGCGTACGTCATCATTGTAGATTCTATCTGTAATGACAACGACTAGACTCATTTCAAAATTTGCATTAGACTTCAAACACTCTCTAAAGCTTTTGCCATTTCCTACATGATTAAATTTCAAATTAAACTTGAAATTGTGTATCTGTTAATGAGTTGGACAGAATTGAGCAGCCGTAATATCCTAACTTATGACTAGGGAGTTTTATAGCCTCACAAGAAAGGGTACATACATCGTATATACGAATAGACTTTATGCTCTCTAGGGATATAATTCAATTTAGCTTTGAATATCAGTAATTCTGAAATTACATTCTAGAGTTATAGAGCACGTTGTAGGCAGAGAGAAATTAACTGCTTTCTACAGATGGAGAAATAGGGCACCAGTTTTAATTAATATCATAATGTTGTCAAGGGATCTTCTCTTGAGTACTTACCCTTCCTCAGGAGAATATTCGCTCTCAGATCAGATAATGGGAAGAGTTGGCTCAAGTTTGTCAAGGAAGATTTACAATTACCAGCTGTGTCACTGACGACTTATTGACCCAAATTCCTGGTGCTTCGTCAGTAGTAGCCTCCGTGGCTTAGGCGGCAGCACACCGGCCTCTCACCGCTGTGTTCGTGGTTCAAATCCCGGACAAAACGGAGGCAGACAGATTTTTCTCAGAGTACTCCGGTTTTCCTGTCAACATTTCATTCCAGCAACACTCACCACTATCATTTCATTTCACCTGTCATGTAAAAGATCCTTCCACAGACCAAACTTCGTTGGAACGCTATATCAAAGTTCCAACGTTCACCACTAGGAATCAGTGACATCAGGTAGCGAAAGTTGGAACATTTTTTTTTTTTTTTTTTTTTAAACGAAACTTGTAGCTCACCCTATGGGTGTCCGCTTGAAGCAGGTACAGCCTCTGGCGGGCCGAACTTGTCCTCGGAAACTCCCGGCACTAAAAGCCATAGGATAAATTAATAAATAAATCCATCATTCACTTAATCATTGCTTCAGAGGAGTGCGACATGCTTCGGCAGCCGGCACAGATCATATCCTCGCCGCTAGATGGGAGCTTCATTTCATTCCCCGACTCGGTCGGTCGACTGGAAGCAGGCTGTGGATTTCTTATTTTCATCAGTAGTAACGCTGATAATATGCGATGCTCAGCTAATCGATTCATAATCAATTAATCGAATAATTTGTAATTAATCGAAAACGATTAATCGATTAAACAACTGGCAATTTAATCAATTTATTGACTAACAGAATAATAAATTAATCGGCTAACCAGAGAATCGATTAATAGATTTGTAGACACAAGATACAAAAATAAGATTCAATGAGGGGTCATCGGTTAAGTTGAGTTACGCTTCTTTTCGGAATGATGTAACTTATAAATCCATAAAAGTTCCTTTTTGTCGTATTATAGTCTACAAAGTGCCCTTCCTTGTTTATGTTAACAATAACCAAATAAGAGTCAGTGACAGTGGACGGACAAACATCAATCTAACTGGGAAGGGTTTCGAAAAAAGAAAACAGAGTTTTCAGCAAAGATTTTGAATTCTTGTTAAAATGTTTACAATTTAGGACACGACCATTCTTGTTTTATTTATATTATTATTATTATTATTTTATTTCACAAAGGGGAGCGTAATGGTGCAGTGGCTTAGCTGTTCGTCTTTCACCCGGACGGCCGGGGTTCGAATCCCGGTGACAGCGGGGTGGAATTTTCACCTGAAAAATCACGTGGCGTCGGAAAGGGCATCCGGTCTTAAATCCCCGGCCAAAACCAAAATGAGCCTGGTTGGCTCCGGCAACCCCAAATAATTGGGAAAAGCCGAAGAAAGAAGAAGAAGAAGGATTTTATTTCACAAAGAAGGTACCGGTACATTATTTAAAAATATATGATGCAATCTATTTTAATTAATTAAATATCTGTTTTGCTTCTGTGAGAGCGCAGTGAAAGGAGCGAACTACATCGATTAATCGAGAAAACAATTATTCGAGCAACCGATTAATCGATTGACGACCAATCGATTATACGATTAAACTCTCAATAGATTGTTATTTGTAGCAATTAATCGATTTTTCTGCTTCGAATTATCGATATTTCGGTAACTGAAATTAATCTATTAAAAGTACCAGCCCTAATCAGTGAAGTGTCAGCCTCCTAATGGGTAGGCTTCTTCATTTGTCAATGTTCGGCCACTGGTTACTATTTGAATGCCCTTCTCGATATTAAGAAGTGCCAAAATAATATTTCAATATCAAAGACAATGAAATTATTACATCTCCATTTAATGATTAACAACGTCTTAATTAGGTATTTATAATAAAACAAGAAGTTCCTTGAAGAACTATACAGCCTACTTTTCATGCCAATGATTATTCTACAGAATATGAACCTATCTAGAATAATGACAAAATTAAGTTGGTAATATCGAAATAACTAATTAGATCTAAATATACCTGGTATAATGTAGCCTAATAGAGCACTACAGTTGGCAGCCCTGGTGACTGAATATATTCTTAGTTCCATCTCTTAAGGTACAGAATACAAAATTTGGTTGGATTCCAATGGACGTTACATGCAGTTAATCACTGGATCTATCAGCACGCGTAAAAGCATGTTGCCAACAATACCATGCGTGTGCTGGTCAGAAATAATCTGAAATATTATATCTTGTTGTGCCAATTTTGGATGAAATCCATTTGTTAGTATAGAAGTTACATGTATTTTAAAATTGGACATATTAGCAGGCATAGAATCATGTAGGCAGCACTGCCTTGTATTAATTACTCCAAATTAATCTAGAATGTCAGGTGCTATACGTGTGCAAAGTATAGAGCTGTTGGCTTGCATACTTTCTGATATATTGATATCAGGGTAAAAATATAGACAGCATTTATTAACAGTTGGCAGCCCTGATTGCTCTTAACAATACTTATAGTCGTATCTGTTATGGTACACATAGCACATACGAAATTTGGTTGAAATCCAACTGATAGTATAGAAGTTACATGTATTTAAAAATTGGTACTATCAGCAGGCTTATAATCATGTTGGTAGAACTGACGTATATAAGTTACTCCAAATTAATCTAAAATGTCAGAATATACGTGTGCATAGTTTAAAGCTGTTGGCTTGCATACTTTCTGATATATTGGTATTTGGATAAAAAATATAGAGAGCAATTATTAACAGTTGGCAGCCCTGGTGGCTCTTACGAATACGCCCAGTCATATCTGTTTATGTACAGATATTACATACAAAATTTGGTTGAAATCCAATTGATAGTGTAGAAGTTATATGCATTTAAACATTGGACCTATCAGAAGGCTTAAAATTATTTTGGCAACACTGTCATGGTTGGCCTCCTGGAAATTAAACTGAAATAGTCTTATCTATATGTGTGCCAATTTTGGAATAGCTCCCATGCATACCTTGCAAGATATCCAACATGGAGCTCAAATTTCTAGTGCGTTTTTTCAGCAGTTGGTAGCACTGACATCATTTTCAAATATGGACGTGAGCTATTCCGGTGCACATCTTTACTCATACTAAATTTGGTTTTGATTGCTGCAGCCGTTTAGGAGTTGATAGGGGGGGGGGGACACACACACAGCCAGACAGACAGATAGAAGGACAGACAGACAGACAGACACACATTTTCCCGGATTGATCTCATAAGTCTACTTTTTCCTCATTTTTGCAAAATGTGAAAAGTAGGCTAAAAATACCCCTAGAATACTAACAATATTCAATTAATGCCTAATGCTAATAACACGTTACATTTACGCACATTACGAACTTTGTGCCAAGGTACCAATTAGAGAAATGGTTGAAATTAATATATATTTCGTATGCAACACTACCTATATACACTGAAGTCTTTGAAGTTTAATACGTTAAGTTCTATCTTAAATACAATACATACAGAAGTCGTTTACTTTGACGGAAATAGCAGTACGTAATACCTTCAGCCTCTTATATTGTTTCTGGTTTTTATGAGGTTGGTTTATAATCCCTCTGAAGTGATGTGACATATCTACATCACATTCTCCACCTCTTTGTTACTGCTATGGAGAAACGAATATGTTGTTAAATTCAAGCATAGTTTCCGGACAATTCTTTGCCCCATGATGATGCCTCTAGAACTGATTGGCATTAATAACAAAAGCATTGACATCACCACCATAGACCAGTAGAAGCACTGTTGGACGATGGTAGAGTGGGACAGATAGCCTATAGAGGGAATTCTAAGCAGTTAAATTATTAACACACGTAAATTTTACGTATGTTAGTATTGTAGTGTTAAATACTGTAAGGTTTAATAACCTTATCGGCAGAGGAATGTTATGACAGTGAGTCCAACTCGACCATCCTTTTCATGGGCATCACTGACCGCGGGCCAAATCAACAGCATCCCCTAATTTTGCTATGTCTGAATTTGAGACACGTGTTGGTCATCAACATTTTCTTCTTCTTCTTCTTCTTCTGCTTCTTCTTCTTCTTCTTCTGCTTCTTCAAATCCCATATGCCTTCAAGCGTCGGGGTAGCCTCGTTTGAGCCATTTCTGCCATTCCGCTCTATTTCTGCACATTTTCTTCATTTCCGCAACAGTTTTGCCCCTTATTTTTGGTCCCACTCAATCCCATTCTTCCACGTTATGCGGGGTCTACCTCGTCCAACTCCTCCCTCAACTCGCATTTCATGTATTTGTTTTACTTCTCTTTCTTCTTCCATTCTCGTAACTTGTCCGTACCATCTCAACTGACGTTCCTCAACCACTTCACACATTGCTTTTTGTCATAATTCCTCTCTAATTCCCTCATTTTGAACTGTATGTCTACTTGTCTTTCCTACTGCTGTCCTCAGCAACTTCATTTCTGTGGCAGTAATACACCTTAGATGTTTATCTTATAATGCCAAACTCCCCATACCATACAGCGTAATCGGTGCCATGATTGCATTATAGATCTGCTTTTGGGTCTTAAGACTTATCTGCTTCTTCCCTACTTTTGTGGTATGCATCTGATAATAAGCTGATACTGATTTCTTAGTTCTATTTAGTAGTTCAATTTTTCCATCATTACATAATATGGTTCCTAGATATTCAAACGTTTCTACTTTCTCAAGAGACTTTCAATTACAGGGGATATTGATCTCTTCTTCCTGTTTATTCTGCTTTGAGACCATCATTACTTTACCTTTCTCTTCATTCACTATCATTCCCTTCCTTTTCAATTCTTCATTCCATTCATACCATTCATACCATCATCCAGTGCTTCTCACACATGTCGTCTTGGTACCGAATCAAATGCAGCTTTGAGATCGAGAAATGCTAAGTACAGGTCCCGATTTTTGGCTATACTCTTTTCCATTATTGCTCTTATGGTATATAATATAGATATGATCCTAATTTACCTTTTTCCTTGGAAAAAAATCTAGTAACCTCTATTAATTTGCCTCACCTAGTGGCTCTAGACTTCGTGGACATCAGCCCTATATGGCCCACTTACTGCGTGGTACTAAGAGGTTACAGGTGTAGAGTGCCATTTATTACTGAGTCGTCAATTGGAATGGTCAGAAATGATTGATGTTCAATTTCCAACGAAACTCAAAGAGACAAATCACGCCCTCTTTGTAGTATCATCCATTTGGATTCTGTTATGGCACAGATTTAACCCTTTGATCTTCCTACTCCCTTTCCCTCAAAGTTGGAACATAAACAAGTTTCTTGTAGAGGTAAACAGGAAACACAAAGGGCGAGAACCTATAATAAAACGAGACGTTACAGAGAAGAGAAAACTTCACAATATTATTACTTCTATTTTCCTCTCCATATTTGGTGACCTAGCAGTAGAATGAGTTACTTGTTGCTGGTGCAAAATGTAGCGAGTTCAATCGCAGGTTCTCAAAAAGCGTTAATCAATCAACCCAGATCAACAAGAGCAAAAAGGAAATGAATTGCAGACTCAAGTTCGATGGTTGAGCCTTTGCACCCGCCAGTAGTGTTAACATCAGATGGTTCACCATTTTGTAAAAGACAGGTACGCAGAGCTCACCTTATCTCTACTTAGTATAAAACAAAGTCCCCGATTCTTGGATGTCACGGGTAATCTCGAGAACCACTGGATGGATTTTGATATGGTTTTCACCATTCTGTAAAGGATACCTCGAGGAAGATTTCTGTAGAAAATAAATTATTCATGATAAAAGGAAGTCAAGCAGTAACGATTTTAGTGAAAAAATCGAAAATAAATCAGGCATCCGAATTTGTCAGATAACCGGTGTTAATTGTGATGGCAGTATTAGTGTGTGTTATCTGTGATTCAGGTAAGGACTGCATACGATCAATTTTCAAATAGTTCCAACCAAAACGATCGTATGCGAGTTTGATAATTTCCATACGAGTGTCTTAATTACCATTATAGGCGAGTTGCATACGACTGTTTATGTTCGACGATAATTATTATAACTATTTTCTGCTCGAACATACATATTCATAAATATCTGTCGAGATTTCTCCAGTTTTATGTACTGAACAGAGCGCATGGGACGCAGAGAATGCCTTGTATTTTACCATGGCCTCCTCGATTACCCCACTATGACACTAGGCAACGCAGTGAAATTTAACTCAGCGCAGGTGCGCTGCTATCCTTATGTAATTGGTCAAACAACTGTTTCTTGAGCTCTGATAGGTGGGAGAAACTGTTTCATAATGAAAAATAGTGTTATAATGGCCATCATTATGATACAGTTTTCTGACATATAATAGTCAGGGTCGAACATAAAATTATTGTATCAATGTTACCTTGGGTACCTTATTATTCTACAATTACTGCCCTTGTACATTTTTCAAAATAGGTGGCTTCGGTGGCGTTGTTGGTAGCATGCTGAGCTTCTATGCCCAAGATCGCGGGTTCAAACCCGGCCTAAGTTGTCGTATTTTTATGAGCGTTAAAAATCCCTCAGTATGCCTTCCTTTGGAGGGGAAGTAAAGCCAGCGGGTCCCTTGCCATTGATTTATGGCATGTAAAAGAACCTTCCACTAACTAAAATTGTATGAAGCTAAACTTGTTGGTTAGATTTGATTACCGCTCTATTAAGTTCCAGCGTTTGCCACCAGGTGCGGGTCGTGGTGGCATCTAGTAGCCAAGTTCTCAGCTAGGTGTCGTTGACGGTAGTATTTGGAAGCAAAAGTAGGAACTACTTGATATTGATCGTCTGCAGTCTTTACCTGAATTACAGATAACACACACTAATACAGCCATCACAATTAACACCGGTTATCAGACATATTCTACACACACCGTAAGTACACGAGGCTACATAACCGCGTTGTCGCAGTCCCTAAACCGATGAACGAACCAACCAACCATCCAACCAACATTATGGCGAGAAATCGGAAGTAGGATTTTTTCAGTTTTTAGAACATGCCAGTACCATAGGATTCCTTTTCTTCCATTTAAAGCACTAACATCCAATTTGCTGTTCTTCCATGCTCCTTTGCTCTTTGGAGCCTCTTTCTTATTTAAAAAAAAGTTTATTGTCTAATAGAAAATATTGTAAATTAAAAAAATTGGTGTGTATACTAAAAGGACGCATGATTGTGGGGAAAGTATCAGGAAAGTAGCTTCAGCAATGAGCTATGAAAAAATGTACATCAGAAAGCTAAGGCCCCATAGATTAATATGGCACAAGGATAATAGAAAATGTTGAGATTTTCGGCCTTCCTCTGTCCCTTAAAGCAAGCGGTGGCCGAGAGCAATAACACGGTAACTCGTGCCTCACTGGCATCGGGAGAGCGTGGGTTCGAATCCCACCTCGGACGTCCTGAAAATGGTTTTCGTAGTTTCCCATTTTCACAACCAGACAAATGCCGGGACGGTCCATGGCCAATTTCCTTCCAAAATCCCGTACCTGACCTTAAAATAAAATAAATCGCATTTGGCTGCATTAATAAAATTATTATTATTATTATTATTATTATTATTATTATTATTATTATTATTATTATTATTTATTTAGCGTATGATGCATACCAGACAGTAATTAATATATAATTATAAAAGTTTATTTTGTAAACAAATTTCACCTTTAGGACCCTTCATACATGGGCTGCCAGGTCTTTAATCCATTCAAGTGCTTGTGGAGTGGCTGCATGGAGCTCTTGTAAGGTCCCAGAGTACATAATTATAAAGAGGGCATTTCTGCACGATATGCTTGATGGTTTGCACTTCATATCAACATTCACAACGAGGCGAGTCTATCCAACCCCACTGATGTAAGGCTGCTCTATCTAGTTCGAGCAGTACCACATCGAATCCAGTTGAGACGGGATCAGACATCTCGAGGGAGATGGAATCCAGGTAGTTTGATGGCGAAAAAAATCGAGAGCCTGTTTCCAGTCGACCGACCGGGTCAGGAATGGAATGAATGAAGCCCCCTTCTAGCGGCGAAGATATGAACTGTGGCGGCTGCCGAAGCCTGTCGCACTCCCCTGGGGCAATGATTAAATGAATGACAGATAGAATAAAATGACAGTGGAGAGTGTTGCTGGAATGAAATTGTGATAGGAAAAACCGGAGTACCCGGAGAAAAACCTGTCTGCCTCCGCTTTGTCCAGCACTAATCTCACATGGAGTGGCCGGGATTTGAATCACGGATCCAGCGGTGAGAGGCCCGCGTGGGGAGCGTGATGGCTCAGTGGCTTAGCTGCTCGTCTTTCACCCGGACGGCCGGGGTTCGAATCCCGGTGACAGTGGGGTGGAATTTTCAACTGAAAAATCACGTGGCGTCAGGAAGGGCATCCGGCCTTAAATCCCCGGACAAAACCAAAAATTGAGGCTGGTTGGCTCCGGCGATCCCAATTAATTGTGAAAAGCCGAAGAAAGTTTTATGGTAATTAATAAAATAAAATAATTTAAAACATTATTATAGCAAACTGAAAGCCTCCGTGGCTTAGGCGGCAGCACGCCAGCCTCTCACCGCTGGATCCGTGGTTCAAATCCCGGTCACTCCATGTGAGATCTGTGCTGGACAAAACGGAGGCAGACAGGTTTTTCTCCGGGTACTCCGGTTTTCCCTGTCAAAATTTCATTCCAGCAACACTCTCCACTATCATTTCATTTCATCTGTCATTCATTTAATTGATTGCCCCAGAGGAGTGCGTCAGGCTTCGGCAGCCGGCACATTTCATATCCTCGCCGCTAGATGGCGGCTTCATTCATTCCATTCCTGACCCGGTCGGAGACTGGAAGCAGGCTGTGGATTTTCATTTCATTATAGCAAACTTGAAAGTTGACCCACTGAAAAGTTAAATATAACTTGTTAATAATGCAACACTTAAAAATTGGCTTCGAAGCTTTTTATTGATTTCAGGCTGTTAGATGAAGACGGTGCTTGGGATTATGCCTAATGACTTCGGGTGGTATCACTGGATATGGAAGAAGTGGACGCCAGGCTAAATATGAGAAATACAGATTATTTTTAAAAGAGACTCCTCTATCAGGAAAAATAGGTTCCTATCTGCATATAAATAACAACGTGAACTTTGTATAGGATATCATTAGTTATTCCATTCAAAAGAAATATACTAGTCAGTGCGGATATCCAACAAGACTTACTGTAAACTTTCCAAGGAAATACATGTAATTTATTTTATACATTACTTCGAGGTGGCTTACGAGAGAAGGAAAAAAGTTCCTAGAATCTTCCTCTCTGTTCCAATATCCATGCATCATCTCAATATTCCTTCTTGAGCAGGTGTGAGTGCCCAAGCTTCTGTGCTAAGCCGAATGAAATTGAAGATATTCCCAGCTGGTGTGAGTGGAATGAGTTGAAAACGAAGAGGGCAAAACAGCACTTTGGATTCACAGGGTACCAAGCTCACTATAAGTCATAAGCACAAGATAAATAGTGCCCTGTGCAATAATGGGCATGTGGAATGTATCCATTCCCCAGGAAATTAGGTCAATGGAATTTCGAGTGTGTCCATCAAAATCCTTTGAACACACTCCTTTTCTGTGTTCGGCTTTTAGAGGCATTGTGGTGTGATAAGTATACAGATTGTGCAATTGGGCTATTTGGGATTCAAGGGTTCCTCACCCTTTTGTGTTACATAAATAATTAGTAGCTAGAAACCTTTCCTGTAGTGCACACAACAACTCACCCAAATTTCACCGCAATCGGATGAATGGTATATGAACGCATAGAGAACATACATACAAACTATCCCGTAACATTGATTATATATATATATATATATATATATATATATATATATACAAGCTGTACCCAGCATGCGTTGCAATGCCAATTAAAGAAAGAGTTGGCGTAATTTTGTTTCTTGAAGTGCTTTGGGATACACAATATTTTGTTCAATTTCCGTTAACTGCCTCTAAGCTATCATAAAATAGATTTACTAATTTAGAAACAATCGAGGGAGCGTGCACAATAACTCACCAAAGTTTCATCGCATTCGGATGAATGGTATATGAATGCAGATGGAACTTTGTTGAAACTATTCGCGCGCCGTCACTCATTTGTTGAAACTACTCGTGCGCTACCTATTATACAATGGACTTACTAAATCATAAACGTTCCTTGCAGTGTACACAATAACTCACGTAAGTTTCATCGCAATCGGAAGAATGGTGTATGAACACATAATAATAATAATTGGTAATCTGCCCGAAGGCAGGTCCGAGCCTCCGAAGAGGCTACCCCCAGCCGGAATTTACGTGCGGTAGGGTGGCCAGGGCCTTTCCGCTCCTCCTTATGTTAAACAACAGCGCGCAGTGCCTAGAACCGGCATCATATCCAAGTTCCGACTGCGCCCAATGTTGCTTAACTGCGGAGTTCTCATGAGATCCGTTGTTTCAACACGGCTAGGCCATTGGCGCATGAACACATACAGAATTTTATATATACGATTTGCTCGCCGTCACTCATTTGTTGAATCTACCCGTGCGCTACCTATTGCACAATGGAGTTACTAAGTCAGATACCTTCCTTGCGTGTGCACAAAAACTCACCCAAGTTTCATCGCAATCGGATGAATGGTATAAGAACGCATACGGGATTTTATTTATACGATTCGTGTGTCGTCATTCATTTGTTAAATCTACTCGTGCGCTACCTATTGTAAAATGGATTAACTAAGCCAGAAACCTTTCCTGGAGTGTACACAACACCTCACCCAAGTTTCATCATAATCGAATGAATGGTATATGAACGCATAGGAGACATACCCGCAGACAAACTATCTCGTAACATAGATTTTTTATATATAGATAGAAGATAGAAGGAGATAATAATCCTAGCTCTAAAAGTTAAGAACATATTTATATTCTAATATTTTTGCCACGTCTGCACATAGACACCCAGTGCAGGGCGAACCTCAGTTGTCCGAACTTGCAGTTTCACTCGACTAAGCTGCTGGGTCTCAGAGAATGCTTCCCTCATCCTCTATGGATGGAATGTTCCCACACCCTGTATGAGTGAGAGTAGAGATGTATACAAGGCAGCTCAAGGCTGCTAGAGCAGGATCTGGACAAGTCGATATGAATTTCAAGGTGGATTCCTTTTATTGTGGAGAGTGTTAGCCGGCTGTATCGGTTGAGTTGAGAATGATGAGCAGGGATTCCCACGGGTTCTTCTTCTCCACAAAGATTTGGACGCGCTGCCATTGTTGCCTAATGTGCTATTCAATAACATCCATAAACTAACACAGGGTGTAGCACAAGCCACTCAGCGAACTCCATCCGCCACAGTGAAATTGTTAGTTGGTTTATGAGGTAGGCTTATATGGACCCGCCCACCTCGTGGTGTGGCGGCTAGCATTCTTGGCGGCCACCCCCACAGGTTCGGGTTCAATTTCCGGCTCTGCCAAGAAATGTAGTTCTTGACTGAGGGCTGGAACGGGATACACTCAGCCTCGTGAGGCAAAACTGAGAAGAAGCGGGTATCATTCCCTCCTCCGCCCTCCTGGAAGAGTTTTCTCACTTCTACTCCAGGCAAATGCTGGTATGGTACCTAACTTTTATTGATGGAGAGAGTTAACGCTTCGAAAATGTAACGATTACAGAAAACTAATGAGAACTTTAACAGTTTTATTACCCCGGAGGTCCGGTTCCGATTCCCGATTTCAACAATAGTCCGGCTATTGATGTTAAATCAAATAACAAAGGCAATACAGAGGAATAATTTACAGTTGCAATTGTAGAAGAATCAACAAACGAGGAGCACAAAGACGTAAAATATATAGCCGCAATTCCCAAAGAAGACGAGAATAGCAGAGCCAAGTCGAATGGAACAGTTTTTAACATCTCATTGACTAAAACCCTAGTAGAATATCCAGCAAACTCGTCTCACTGTTCCGCCACTTAAAACCTTAATAACTAACTAATAGACTACACATTATACTACGGATATATCTATTAACAAAATAGGCTAAGGCAAAAAAAAAAAAGAAGGGAAAATATAAACACAATTGTTATTGCAAAAGGCAAAAGTGAAACTCAACAAGTAGTTCCGTGAAGAACTATACAGCCTATTTTCGTATATCCTACTCATGTTAATTGCCTCTATCAACTGACTTTCTATGGAAAATATGCTTCCGCCTCCAGCCAGCAGCAGACCTCGGGCGTGTACCGTCTCCTCACTGAGCGGTTACATATTTAGGATTTGAAACTAATAGTTATCAACTCTACAATGGCAACACACAACTCTATTCTATTAAATTTTAATTGAGCTAATATCATGGCTTATAACACAGCAAACAACATTACATTTACATTTACAAACACAAAGCAATAAAATTTGAGCGTTGAGATAACCCTTTAAGTTACTCTCATCTCCGCCCTCCATGGCTGATAATCTAATCCTCTGATTAGTCCTTATATCAGTCCATGTGGTTCAACAACCATGCTGCGTTACCTCACATCACAAAAATGCAAATAATACTCCTTCCCTTAATTAAAAGTTGTTCACACACTTTACCACATCAGAAATCCAAATAACAGTTGATTTAAAATTACACCGTGATTACCAATGTAATCACTTTCACGTGCGCTATTGCACTGATTAAGCCTACGGCCGCCATCTACCCTAATCCTACCTCTGTTACAAATACTCACACTAGTACAGACTTCAGGTCGCTTTGCCACGGTGGGTGAGTGGTTATCGTGTCGGATTACTAACCCCCAAGCTTGCAGGTTCGCTCCTGGCCGTGGTAAGTGATTTTTGGAAGGCGGTAAAAATCACGACACGCATGTCATACCATGTTGGCATGTTCAAGAACCCATTTGAATTCAGTAGGCCGTGTTCATAATGGAAAAATTTATCTCGGTATTTTCCGCCAACACAAAGATTCCTCCTTTCTCTACTAGAAAGCGCTGGTGTCAAGGAGCTTAGATATCTAACCTCCTTGACTTACATAGTGCTTCAAGGAACAACAAAATTCGACATGCAAGCTGCCCTCTGGGTGTCAAATAACAAAGCTTGAACCCGGCAACCGAGGCCATACGATATTATTATTATTATTAATATTAGTGACAGAGGTTATCAGTCCATCTCTACACACACCCAAGTACCCGCTATGTCCAAACTCCTCAAAAGAAACAACAATTAAATGGACTGAACTCGGAAACTAAGCAGGCTAAGGTGCAAGGCATAGGGCCAGGCTATCCCTGGACTGGATAGACGTCCGAGTTCGAATCCCCACCGTCAGCTGCTCTTGAAATAGATTTTCCATGACTTCCCATTATCACCCCCTGGCAAATGCTGGGTTGGTACTTTTTTAAACAGGTTAAGGTCCCTTCCTTCCAACCCCTTCGGATGCTTGGTGCATCGTAAAATTAGGTATGGTAACCATGAGAGTCAATACACCAATCATTTATAAAACTCTTCACCGTACTTTTCATACAGTAAAAGGGTGGATATAGGGAAAAACTTCTCAAAATACATGCTAAAATAGGCGAAATATAACAATTATCCTTGAAGGACGACCAAAGCATATGTTGCACTTCTCAATGTGAGACACAAAATTCGGGATTCTATAAAGGGTCTCCGAAAACCACATTTTAAGGCCCTTAAATTAACAGTGTGTGTGATATTCCCAGAAAACCAACTTCGTTCTGATAAACTTATGAAGGAATGACAAACCGCTAACCATTGCAACAGTAGCTCAAATGATAATGTCTGGTGTTAACACCGAACACCGTTCGAAGAACGGGTACTTCCGCTAGTATATATTTAATTATACATAAATTATATATAAACTTTAGAACTGACGGTGGTTTTGGGATCTGGGGGATGTGAAACGCGAAGATATGACGAAATTTTCCGGAAGTCGAAACATGGTACCCATTTCAATAGTTAGCTTTCTAATAAAATCTACCTAAAAGGAAACTCAGACTGAATTGACTCACAAAATATAGAGTGGAGATTCTCATGCAGATCATTTAGAAAGCAATTTACCTCTTGAAGGGCTTCCGTCTTCTTGATCATCAGCCCCGAACTCGTGGAAGTGCGCTAAATTTGTCTGATAACTTGTGTTTCTGTGCTGACTATAGTAGAATGTGTAGCTGTTATCTATAGGTTCGTGAATGGGGAAGGTGCCCCGGGGCATGAAATAATGTTAAGGAAAAGTGCCCAAAATCCATCCCCTCGCCTTAATTCGTCCCCCATTTCAAGTTCCATGGACAGTGCTACTATCTTCCGAGAGGAACAGGAAACTCTTCAGAACCATTCAGTTCGCTGCTGGCAGTGACATACCTGTTTTGTTCTGTGGTTTATGCTGTAATTTTTAGCCTATTTTCATTTTATGAAGAAATTGACTTATGAGATCACGTTTTGTCCGTGTGTCTGTCTGTGTGTGCGTGTGTGTGTCCCTTAATAACTTCTAAACGGCTGGAGTGACTTCAATGAAACTAGGTAAGATCATAGCACCATTCTGGCCGACACCGAGCATGCCCTTCAAATGTTACTGTCTCTCACAAATATTTCACCAGCATTCAGTATCACCGATATCACCCTGGAATGTTGTACGGTGATAAAGGGCACTACTAGAAGTTCACCTATGAGACTTTCAAAAACCTGGTAACTACAAAACCAACAAGGCGGCCAAGCAAAGTTGAGACTTTTAATAGACTTTTCTCGCGATTTAACCATCCAAACGTAATGACACTTGGTACAAGAAATTTTATACACATTGTAATGCACTGGCGTCTAATTTAGTTCAATTGTTTACTTAACCTCAAGATGGCGGCTGTGCGAAATTTAAAAGTTAAGTTTTTATTTCTTGTGTCGTAATCATGCGATCGAAGTGAAAGTTTGAATAATGAAGCTACGCAACAATTTTCCTTTAATGGTACATAACTCTATGGCCTACACATATAACGATCCAAAATGGCGAGCATCCGAAATATTTTGACGGTTCTCAATATCTACGAATATTTTACAGCAATCAAACTGACATTTTTTTATGTTCATATAGGCTCTGAAGATAAGCTCACCTATAGGACTTTCAGTAAACTGGTGAGCACAAATCCAACATGGCGGTGACGCAAAATATAAATATTTAAATGGTCGTTTCTCGCGATTTATCCATCCGAGTGCAGTGAAGCATTGCACGTTAAATGCTTATACAAATCCACTAGCATCTAATTTATTTCAATTGTTTCCATAACCACAAGATGGCAGCTGTGCGAAATTTTAAAATCTCGTTTTTACTTCTTGTGTCCTAATCATGCGACTGAAGTTTGAATACCACACATACACAATAATCTTCATGTAATTGTACATAAATAAAAATCCAACCTGGCGACCATCTGAAATATTTAGACGTTTGTCAATATCTACGAATCTATCACAATAATCTAACTGAAATTTTGTATGTTGATAGAGGCAATTAACATGAGTAGGATATATGAAAATAGGGTGTATTCAAGGAACTACTTGTTTAAATATAGTTATTGTGAGAGGTTGCTTGAGTGTCAAACAAACTTTCAATCGGTATATTGATGCCTCATGCCACGTTTTTCATAATTTAGCGATTGATTACACATTACTATTTGACTATTGCGTATATAGGAGCCGTCGCCACTTTTGTTTTAACTGGAGACCTAAATCCGTCCTCTTTGCGTTTCTCAAATTTAATCGGGTCTAAGGGAAGGAAACTGCTACACTTAGCCTCGTGAGGCAAAATAAACGAGAGATGTATTCTATTCCCACTTCAGTCCTCATGGAAGTGGTTTTCCAAAGTTTTTGCTATTTATGTTTGGATGGGTAACTTGTGGGTGAAAAAATTTATCAACATATTACTTACATCGTAATAGATTTATTATAAGACTGTTACAATCAACTTTCCATAAAATAAATGAATACATAATAACGGGATTGGGGAAAAGAAATTAAGATACGCTATTTGGCAAGTCATCATTTACGTTCGTTTCATTGTTTATTGTTCTTGGTTAGGAAAGATTTATTTAAGCGGCTTCGGTGGCGTAGTTGGTAGCATTCTGAGTTTCTATGCCCAAGATCGCGGGTTTGAACCCGGCCGAAGTCGTCACTTTTTTAAGAGACTTCAAAATCCCTCCGTATGCCTTCCTTCGGAGAGGAAGTAAAGCCGGCGGTCCCATGTCATAGATTTATGGCATGAAAAAGAACCTTCCACTACCTACACTTTTGGAAGATAAAATTTGTAGGTTAGTTTGATAAGGCCATATAAGTTCCAACGTTCACCGCCAGGTGGTGATTGCAATGGCATTTAGTAGGCACGTCCACAGCTAGGTGTCGTGGATGGTAACATTTGGTAACTAAAATAGAAACTAGTTGAAAAAAAAAAAATCGTCGGCAGTCCTTCTACCTGAACCACAGTTAACACACACTAATACAGCCTTCACAATTAACATCGGTTATCAGACAAATTCTACTTACACCCTAAGTACACGGGGCTACATGACCGCGTTGGCGCGGCCCCTAAACTAAGGATCCAACCCACCAAAGATGTATTTAGTAGAATCACACCAGCAATACTAGCGTGATGGCGCAGTGGCTTAGCTGCTCGTGTTTCACCCGGACGGCTGGGGTTCGAATCCCGGCGACATCGGGGAGGAATTTTCACGTTAAAAATCACGTGCCGTCAGGAAGGACATCCGGCCCAAAATCTCCAGCCAAAACTAAACTGAGCCCGGTTGAGTCCGGCGACCCCAATTCATTGAGAAAGGCCGAAGAAAGAAGAAAGAAACACCAGCAATACTATTAGGTATTGAGCCCGATATCACTTCTGATATGTGACATCCATGGCTCATGAGAAGTTAAACTTCTATGGATGAATCGAGAACTCCAAAGCAGCAATGATTTCTGTTTGGGAGTAACCCCCACTTGATGCACCACAAGTTGCCGCGCCGCTAGTATTAATATTTGCCATTTTATTTGGAGACTGTATTTATTAATGGATATTTGTAAATAATTGTAAGCACTGAAGAATTCTATGATTTTTGTTGATAAATGTAAATAAAGGTATAACCTTGCAGTTTATGCGATGAACGTTTAATAGTTGCACCCTTGATTGGGTGGTGCAGTCGATGCTTCCGGCAACTTGTCGAGGACACTCTTGTTTCAGGCGAGGTCCTGACCGGACGTGAATTTCGTCGTTGTTAAAATCCATGAGTATTGGTTACACCAACCATCATCGAAGCGTGAATAACATTTAATTAAACGCAGTAAAGCTGCCAATATCATTTGGAACGTTTATTTGGCTTAAGGGGGGACCTACACCTTCGACAGCAACAAAATAGTGAATATTTAACATTTATTTTCTTTGCACTGATAAACTGTTTGGAGTTGTTACTTAACAAAGTCTACATACAATACAATTTTAACACAGACCAACTATTAAATATTTAGAAAATTGCATCATCATTGATATATATGCACACAAAATGGCGGCTGTATATTATACACAAGAATGGGGTTTCTTTAGTAACTCTCTGAAATATTGTTACATTTTAATTATTGATTTTTTAATGTGGTCCTAGATGTCATGGCAACAGAACGTACTAGAATGATTGAAATATTTCAAGAAGAAATATTATTTTGAGATTTTTTAAATAATGGGTCTAAAAATCTTTAAAATTTTCATAGTTAATAATTAATTATTAATAAACTATAATGGTTAGGGCAACCATTCTAGTACATTTTGTTGATAACTATCGTAGAAATGTTACTACAAAACTTCACTGAAATATCTTTGTAAGTCCAATAGTTATTAGGGAAATGGAATGAAAAATATGAACTTACGGGAAATGAGCGGCGAAAGTTTCACATGGTTGAGATGTTCTAAAATTCCCCTGCCGCATAAACTGGTCCTTCCTCTCCGGATTTCTCAGTGTTTTCCTACAGTCATAGTCTCTTATTTCTTTTAAAACTAGTTTTCTTTGCTAATGCTAACGAAGAGAAGAGATAGGTTGGTAGGACACCCAGGAATAGCAAAGTTCGTTATGGAAGGAAGGGTCGAGGATAAGGACTGTAGGGGTAAATGAGGTTAGAATATGTTAAACAGATTGCCTCGGATGTAGGGTGAGGCAGCTATGTACAGATGAAACGATTAGCTCAGGACAGGGAAGCATGGAGGGCTGCATCAAACCAGTCAAAAAACGGAAGACTCAAACAACAACAACAACAACAACAACAACAACTATTAGACCAAAATATTCCAGCTATATTTTGTGCAAATTTTATAATGCCAGTGCTATCAACATAATTCGATAGAAAAAGTGAATATTCTAAAAGGGTCAATTTTGAGGAATATTGCTCATTAAAATGGGTGTTGACAAGAAATTCAATTTTCACTGGGAGATGTCAGTCATATCGTACTTTTACTATAACTTCCGTTCTATTCGAGATATTAAACCAATTCTTTCACTGAATGAAAGAGAAATTGTTGTTCTATTCGAATATGATATTTTTGAAAAATGTCATTTTTTGGTGCTTAAAGGTGTTGGTCCCCATTAAACTAGTGACATTTATAAAATTGGGTAGAAATTCGTGAAGCCGGGACTGAACAACGTGGCGAGCACATGGTTGCCGGCAGATGTGAAAATTACCAAAGCTCAACTATTCACTGTCTGCAATTAAATGAGAATGTATATTTCGTTGTGTAACACTCACCAGTGCATAAAGGGGAATTTTTCGTGAGCGGATGGCTCTAATGTGAATTAATAGGATTGTTTAAGTAACATAAAAGTTTGGAGTGAGTTCAGTTGCACAAGCAACCATTTTAGCTTCTGTGAGCGGATGAACACATGGTCATTTTTGAAATTAGCCGCTAATTGTGTAGAAGCAGTGTATTTGAAAAGCAAAACCACGATAAGCTTAAATTCAGTGAAAACGCCGAAAATATGATCAAGATGGAGCTCACATTATGATTCCTATTCTAATGGAAGCCGTTATGGAATAGAACCCAGTATGGAGGGGAATAGAGATGGTTGATACTCACTGATGGAAGGCAGACGGAATGGCTACACTAACCATGCCATCGCATTTGCCAATGGTATCAGGCAGTGCGCACACACTGGAAACGCTTGAGATGGTCACGTGAGTCCGACTGCAAAGTAGCAATCCTTTTTATGTACGGTCATGACGCGGGAGGATTAATTATAGAGGCCTTACTACAGCACATTCTTTAGGTAGGGTACATGTCTTTATTTTCTACGATTTATCATGGTTATACTAGAACGTATCATTTGCCAGAGCCTGAGGGATAAGCTCTTGCCACAATTATTTTCATGGTCATAGAACAGTGCGGTAAACTCAGCCCAGTTACGCAGTACGATTATGTATTATACTGTTAGAACTGCATTCCAATGGATACTGTTAGCCCAGTAAGCAGGTGTATTCAAGGCCGAAGCCCGGCATATTATTTCATTGGTTCAGTTATTGCGAGCGCGAGGCGCTGTGTTTGTGAATAGATCTAGAAGGCTGTGAACTATTGCGCTGCCAGCCGGCACTACATAAACTTAATTCTGATGCTGCAGAGACACATGGGAGTGTTCTTTTGTTTTATTTTTGTGTAAGTTGACATTCAGACGACTATGAAGGAATGCTATGTTAGTCAAGATGAGCTTAGCAGGCAGTCGTAGGTTCGATGTGAGGGGTCATATTACAACGATTAAGGAGCCCCAGTGATTACTGTAATACATGTTTCGACTGCACAATTCACCGATTAACTAATAATCGCAGTCCATCCATACTTTGTGTAGATTGAGAGTACATTTAACATCCACAGCTGATTGTACAGCTCATGAATCTTTGTCCACAGGCTGGAAATTGTATAAAATTAGTGAACATCATTGGAGTCCTGCCTTCGGTGCTTGTGCACTAACCTGATTAATCTGTTTTGTAATATTTTTGAGGTTTACCACAATGGGTGGGTACTATCCCAGTTGTGAGGTACGATTGTGTACTACCTAAGCAAGTGACGGGTACGTTTTAGTCTCGTTGTCTAAGCTAACGACCGACGGGTCGAGTGTTATTGAGAGCACTTAAGGAGTGCGGATGAGAGTTTGGAAGGAGTGTTTCTTCCAATTGCTGGAGGTGATGTTGGTTATCTATTTACACAAAATCTTCACACTTTACGAGTTTAAAATGGTCACTAAACAAATACAGAGAAACTGGTAGGACTAAAATGATATTAATAAAACCTAATTTTAATAATCAAGTGATAGGATTTTCTCCCTAAACGCAAACTTAAATGAATTGATAGGCAGTATCTTTAAACAAGATTAAAACCCTAAACTTAATGAAACCTAGTTGACCAATGATTAGTTATTGCTCTGCTACGACTTCTTAGATACAATTATAGGTACTCCCATTTGCGAGACGACGGTCGGTTAACTGCATGTTTAAACATGGTAGTTAACTCGACAATGCAACGTTAGTCAAGATCTACTTCATGCTGTTGCCAACATAATTTTCACTCTCCCATACACTTATGACCATACTTCACAAGCAGTGGAGATGCGTGTATGCAGGTCAGAGGCACCAATTGCGCAATTTTGAAGGTTCATATTGTAAATATTTGTGTTGTAAAATAGTTTAGCTTTTCTCTTTAATGATAGGAACAGAATGTGCTTAGCTTTGTTTTTGGAATACATTTTGGATTAAACGCTTCTCGTTTACATCGTTGCTAAACTTAACGTCAAATAGGATTTAGGTTAAATTACTGTAACGTTAAATGTTAGAGATGGCACCATCATAGCATAGTCTTTAAACTTATTGTGCTGTAAATGTAACGAAATCTTTGCATTGTAAGCAAGTAAATATCTTTCTTTCCTGTAAATTCGTGCCTGTATTATTACTATTATTGCAATCTCCAAAGTAATTGTGCTTGTTTACTTCATTATCTTTTAGTAGGACTTCGAGAGGTTTAACTTTTAGGATATTTTGTATGGAAATGAGTAAATTCATATTAGTATTGATTAGCACGGACTAGCCGTTTTTCACCTCTCTGAAGTAGGTTAGGGGTCTGCCACTTTCGAATAAAATGAGTGCGATTTAAATGTAAGCCTGGCCTCTTTATTGTATTTTGTGTTTGTATTCCTCTGGACTGGTAGTTTTGATCTCTCATTATACCCGACACCCCCGAGTTAAGTTTCCTTGTGCATCCCCAGTCCATGAATGCATTCTACCCCGTCCTCATGAATGCATTCCACCCCGTCCTATATGTCTTCCCGTTGGAGTTTTTTTCGGGAGGGTAATTTAAGGCCAATGGCTCCCCGAAATCCTCGTCAAACGGGCACAGTATGGTGTGGGTGCTTAAATCAATTGTTTAATTAATTCTAACTCCAGAAACATTTTCAGAATTGAATAATTTGCTTAGTGGAAGGGGGGGGGGGGCGGTATTTGGGCAACTTACCATACTATCCCAGCATTTGTCTAGAAGAGAGAGTGTGGGGAACACCAGACTCAAGATAGCCGCAGTCAGCGCTGGGATACGCACTTCCGATCTCCGGACTTGCTACGGCTCCCCATCGCAGTCATGGTGAGCGATTTAACACGCACGGCTACACCGTGGGGTACAATGGCCTCAATGGTTTATAAAGACGCAGGCAATTTCTATAAAATGGTTTACATTTTAATTCCAAACCTTGACTACAGTACAGACTGCTACTTAAAGTGGCAGTGTCCACAGTTCGGCTCGGCTGTTTACAGAGCAGCTGTACTACGACTTGCTCGGTGTTCGCGCTCTGTTTGTGGTGGCGCCGTTTAATCTTACGCCAGTTTAAGTCATGCGCCCCGACGCCTAGCTCCGGAGATGTATTGCGACGCTCGGTACACACCAAGGAGCGTCCAAATCACAGGCATCAATCTTGTCAACCACAAGGCATAAATACCCTTCACTGTAGGGCACGTTCTGCCACTCGGCGCATATTGAATTAAAAATGCGACGTTCTGGTATTCTCCAGGGAGATTCTACAGTATCTGCTATGATCTGTCTTTTAGCAAGTAGCACATGACGGTTAGAAGTGCCTTACTCACGGTGGGTATTTTTTAAACTCTGTAGCAGTTATACTGTACTTTAAACACGTCCCTCTACCGACCGCGGTAGCTATCCGCACTAATGCGCAAAGTAATGGGGCTAGGCTGCTCCGGACTCTGTCGACGGATGGGTTCGAACTCCACTGTCACCTGTCCTTGAAGTGATCTTCCGTAGTTTCCAATTTTTTACTTCAGAAATATACCGGGACGATACAGGCTACTAGTAGGTAGTTTTATTTAATTCGGGGGCCGTGATAATGCAGTGGTCAAGATACTTGCCTCTCACTAAGTCGGACCGGGTTCAATTCCCGGTCAATGCATGTGAGATTTTCGACGAGAAATATCACGCCACGTGCCTTGGATACCACGTAAAAATGGAGGATGCGTGGCTCATGGTCACGAGATTAACGGTCACCAGAAACTACAAACTTCCTTCCTTTGTTTAATTTGGCAAGATTAAGGTCCAGCGACCTTACATGTAGCCAAATGGTGGGATCGGGGGGGAGTTTTACGTTACCTTATTTTCGAAAACCGGTATAAATAGGTCTACTTCTCAATTCACGGGGAGCTGCGTGGCGCAGTCGGTAGCGGCGCTGAACTTCTAACTGAAAGAGAGTGGGTTCGATCCCCTCCCAGGTAGTGGATTTTAGAAACAAAACTACCACTTTCGGAAACGCAAATAGCCCTGGGGTTCACTCAGCCTACACCAGAAATGAGTACCAGGGTTATTCCTGGGAGCAAAGGCGGCTGGGCGTGGAGCTGACAACTCCATCCCATCTAGTGCCGATGTCACAAAAAGTGGAAGCCTCTACCTTCCACTACTCCTAGGGCCTCCTTGGCCTGTACGGAGTTGGCTTTGGCTTTTTTTTTCTCAATTCACGAATGCACACAAATAGATCACGAAATTTCCAGAATTAATCAAAGTTTTTTGAAAGACAATTTTACATTATGGAATATGCCAGGGAATTATACAGTAGGACGAAGATATTGACCTGTAATAATGCCCGGTTATCAGACAGGAGACGGACGTCTCCACCACACCACTCGAGATCGCGGCAGGGCTGTCGCAAACAAAAGCCCCTGTTGAATCACCCAGGTCATTGACGCGTTGAGAGCTACTGGAATGTTCAATTTCTGGAAGCAGCTGGACGAAGGCTACCTTTCGGGAAGTTCGGGACACGGATAGTTGGCTATTAGATCTGAGGAAGGCGGTAAGTTGCTGGAGAGACTGCTAGCAGGTATAAAGAAATACCTCAAAAGCGAGGGCGAGGGAATTGACAGGTCAGTCGAATGGAGTTGAGTCAACAATGACTTTGACAGCTGGGAACAGACAGTGACAGTGTGTGCAGTGGAGTAGGCACGTACTTGTGAGTGTTGTGCGTCACGGAGCGTTGCATCAGAATATAGTATACTTAGGAGAGTGCTCGAGGCCCTGGGTTCAACGCGTATGTGGGAAGACACTGGGACTACAAGTGGGACTCGGACGGTAGCTTCACCGCATTACATCACTGAGCGGAGACTGAACTTGGCAGCCTGCTGCGCAATAATTGTGTAAATAACTGTACAGTAGTTATAATAAAACATGGTGATTAGTAACGCACGCTACCAATTATGTAGTGAGTAAACGCTGGTTCCCGTCACTATACTTTTTGAAGATTATACTTTTTTAAATGTAACTGTGCGTGAATTCGAGACTATTGCAACTAGTTCTGAGTTAATATTCACTGTCTTACTGCTGTACAGGTACTTCAGGTAATTAATTACGTTAATAAATAACAGTTTAGTTCTTTTCAAAAAGTAACTGATGCCAACAGTTAGCAAAGGAGAGGTGCGATTATTGCAAGTTTGGTCGGGAGAGATTGTCACGAGAGCTAAATAGGGGGACGTGGGAATGAAAAGCTTGAGGAGCACAGTTCTATTGGATTTCTTGATATTGCTTGAAAGAAAACACACAAAAGTGTCTGTCAGGGAACTTTGCTCGTCTCCTTCCTTTCAAGGGTGGGGCAGCTTTTAATGACGCAGTACCACAGAGAAACAAACAGCAACAAGAGGAACAATAAGATTCGCCGCCCAGAATGTTTGGCAAGTAAACACCACTAGGTGGTGTGTCCAGATCAATGTGGGTGACGCCTCCGGCGACAAGGGAACACAAGGCTACTTCCATTGGTCCAGACAGAACGTGCAGTGGGTTTGAACTGAGCCGACGAAGACAGTAGAGCTCTAGCTAGATATTATCTCTAGCTCCAGTGCTCCCCTCATGCCACAGGCGATAACAACTAGTGGGAAGTGGACTTGCGACCATGGGACCCCACATGCATCTGGCTTAGCTTCCACTAAGTTACTTCCCTGCCAACCTCCCTTGGTCAACTAGAGTTCTCTTCTGTCCCAGGAAGTATTACGGTGATGGTGATGATGATGATGATTGTTGTTTTATCATTTCAAATGATCTTGTCGACTTCGTCGTTATGCTTGGGTCCAACGTTATGCGTTACGGAGACGGAGACGGAGACGGAAGTGACGTCATGCAGCCGCGCGGGAAGTCATGCAGCCGCGCGGGAACTGAGTGCGTGACGTCATGCAGCCACGCGGGAAGCAGAAGCTAATGGTTATTAGAGTCTGTTGAAAGAGTCCTTGGGCGTCGAGCGACCTGGAGCTTTGAGCGAAGCGAACACAAGAATACAGGGTGACTTCTAAAGAGATATACAAGATGCCATATAAGAATACAGGCTGCCTCCTAAAGAGGTGTGCAGGATGTCAGAGCAAAATACTGTACAAGATGACAGATAACAATACAGGGTGACTCCTAAAGAGATATACAAGATGCCAGATAAGAATACAAGGTGACTCTTAAATAGGTGTACAACATGGCAGAGAAGAATACAGGGTCACTCATAAAGAGGTGCACAAGATGTCAGACAAGAATACAGGGTGCCTCCCAAAGAGGTGTGCAGGATGTCAGAGTAAAATACAGTACAAGATGCCAGATAAGAATACAGGGTGACTCATAAAGAAATATACAAGTTGTCAGATAAGAATACAAGGTGACTCTTAAAGAGGTGTACAAGATGGCAGAGAATAATACAGGGTGACCCCTAAAGAGGTGTACAAGATGGCAGAGAAGAATACAGGGTGACTCCTAAAGAGGTGCACAAGATGTCAGACAAGAATACAGGGTGACTCCTAAAGAGGGGTACAAGATGTCACACAAGAAGACAGGGTGACTTCTAAAGAGATATACAAGATGCCAGATAAGAATACAGGGTGCCTCCTAAAGAGGTGAGCAGGATGTCAGAGCAAATTACAGGGTGACACTTAACGAGGTGCCCGCGCGGGAAGCCTAAGTTAATGGGTAATGGAGTCTGTGGAAAGAGTCCTCCTGAGCCTTTCTAACATGTGTAGCATTTGTAGCATGCGACATTTGAAATGATATAACGTCTAGTCTTTCCGACTGACTGTAATTTTTTTTAGTGGTGGATCAGTGTGGTCATTTTCCCCTACAGTATTAACCCTCGGATACTCGCGCGGGCCCAGTGTAGCCCAGTGATTTATTTTTGTTGTAGAGCTAGGAATATTGAGAATCTCTGTAGCTGCCTGTTGATGCTGTATTTAACAGACGGGTGTGATTCCAACTGAACCAATTGCACCAAACTGACACCAGATGCATTAAAAGTCGTCTGGGCTACATTAGTAGCCCGCGCGAGCATCGCTGTTTCAGAATAGAACGTGCAAAGGAAACGTTGCCTCACAGGAGGCGGTCATGTAGATGACTTTCAAATCAGTCAGTGTTTAAATGAACGCAATGATAGGTTGAGTGTAGTGGAAATAAAGTAGGCGGTTGCTTCTTGCGTGGGATAAATCAACAAGGAACGGATGCGCAAAGTACAATGAAGATCTTCTAGATTCATTGTGACCATTGAGTGACAAATTTGTTTGAGCATGCTTGCCAAAAGGGCAAAAATGACCTTCAAAACTTCGAGGAAAAATAAATGAAAATACTGAAATTGTTCATAATAAGTGTTGATTTTCTAAGGAAATTATGTAATCTAGTTGTATTTTTGTTTAATTCCAATTCAAATATACACTAATGTAAGTATTTAGGTTTACATAAAAATAATTTAACAGTTCTAGTTCCATTAGTTTTATTTTTGTTGCAGTTTTACCAAAGATTTACGACAAAATTGAATTTTCTTCTTAACTTTGTATTTTCTCTCCATATGAAGATAAATGCCTACATAAAATATTCAGATTTAGCTTAGAATTCGTATATATACTTATATATATGCTTGCAGTGCATTAGTACAAAACAGGATGCAGGCAGAGAATTATCGACCTTCCTGATAACAACGCTACTTGTGCTGCATAAAACATTATTATTAGGGACAGCTAATAATAATACTAATATCGTATGGCATCGGATGCCGGGTTTGTTATTTGACACCCAGAGGGCAGCTTGCAAGTCGAATTTCGTCGTTCCTTGGAACGCTATGAAAGTCAAGGAGGTTAGATATCTAAGCTCCTTTACACTATAGAGATTTCTAGTAAAGAATGGAGGAACTTTTGTGTTGACGAAAAATCCCGAGATTTATTCTGCCTTTATGAACACGGCCTACTGAATTCAAATGGGTTCTTTAACATGCCAACAACGTATGACATGCGCCTTTCAAAAATCACGAACCTGCAAGCTTGGGGTTGGTAGTCCGACACGGTAACCACTCACCCACCGTGGCAAGCAGCTGATTCACCTGGTATACTAGGGAGATTTTGTAAAGTTAAGGGACTGGCAATGTTTGCTACTTTGTGATGTGAAATCTTCCTGTGACTACGGATATAATAAAGGCAGTATCCTTTCTAGAAGTACGTGTAATTCCCACAAACAACGTTATCGAAATCGAGCAAACAACTTAAATCGGTTTGTAGAGCGACCATTGTTTCCTGTGTTTTAACAGGAACAACAAAATTGAATTGCGAGGCATGACTATTAACAAAACGAAAACGTGTCCATTTGTTCGTGCTTACCATTGTGAGAAAATACTTAATTGAATTATACATCAGGATTATACATTCTATTCACATTGTGTTGTGAATTGTAAAATTCTAAATTTAATTCCATGACAAATGTTTGCTGTGTGGAACACGTTATTCATTCTTCACTGACACATATTATAGTGATGGAAAATATAGCCCTTCAATGCTAATGGTTGTGATTGAACTAGAATATCGTGAACATTTAGTGAATTCAGTTGAATAATCTGATTTGTCGCTTCATTTAGTTAATTAGGTCATCATATGTGTGCACTAAGATGTGAGCGATTTCATTTCCTATAATAACATTGTGAATGAAGCGAAATATTTCGATGTTCAGTAGATTACTGTACAAATATGTTTCCATACAATTAGTATTTTTAAAACTCAGCAATTCTTCTAGGTTTGTGCCGTGTCTTGTGTGGGGTTTCGCCTAGGACAGCAAGCTGGCTCATCGGCGGGCACTTGGTGTCCCCGCCCGGACACCCACAGGAGTATCGAACTGCGCGATACCTCCCTTTATGAAAATCCACAGCCTGCTTCTAGTCTCCGACCGGATCAGGAATGGAATGAATGAAGCCCCCCCCCCCCCCGCATCTAGCGGCGAGGATATGAACTGTGCCGGCTGCCGAGGCCTGACGCACTCCTCTGGGGCAATGATTAAATGGATGGCAGATGAAATGAAATGATATTGAAGAGTGTTGCTGGAATTACATTTTGACAGGGAAAACCGGAGTACCCGGAGAAAAACCTGTCTGTCTCCGTTTTGTCCAGCACAGATCTCACATGGAGTGACCGGGATTTGAACCACGGACCCAGCGGTGAGAGGCCGGCGTGCTGCCGCCTAAGCCACGGAGGCTTTCGATACCTCCCTTTACATAGAGTGCAACTGCACTCCTTGACTGCGAGAACCAAAAGCTCAAGCAGCCTCAACCTCCCTATGAAGGCTTCCTCTATATAAAGGAAAGTATCGCGCAGTTCGATACTCCTGTGGGGGTCCGGGCGGGGACACCAAGAGCCCGCCGATGAGCCCGCTTGGTGTCCTAGGCGAAACCCACACAAGACACGGCACAAACCTAGAAGAATTGCTGACTTTTAATTCACCAGCCGTGAAAGCCAATATACCATCTTTTTTTAGTATTTTTAACTTTCTTCTACTCAGCACTTGTACTTTTCAGAACTTTCTCAGTAACTAATGCAGGCAGAAACGTAGAACTTGTGGTATGTATTCTTGTAGTAGAGGTGATTATGTGGATCTACACAGACATCTTTCAGAGTGGTATTACTAATACCGTGTTGAATAAAATACAGTTTGCCTCTCCCAAAGAAGGGCATTTGTAAAATAAAATCAATTTCAATTTCCCAAATTTGTATATTTTCATTCAAGTTCAGTGAAATAAAGACAAGAGGCAGATGACCTGGTAGTTCTGCCTCTTAAAACAATAATAAATAATATTGAAATAAAGCCAGGGGAGTAATTGTTTCAACATTTGATAGTGATATGCTCAAGAGTTTCACAAAAGGTCATAAACTAACATTGACACTCAAGGAGGTCTGATCTCACCTTAATTTAATAGGCGCTATGATGTGCATAAAATTAAACGTAACGCAAAGTTCACTATCCTAGACAAGGTATAATAAACGTCTCATGATGAGCCCAATTTCGTATACTAGGACGATCTCCGCAAAATATATGGTAAAAACCTAGAAGATTTCCAGGTGTTAATCCGAAGTACCTGTCAGTACCTGAGTCAGCCCAGAGGAAGGTTGGATCCTCAAAAAGTGCCATCATAGGTTATGAGGGCTGAAACCCACAAAAACAAGAGGGAGCAATATAATGAAAAGTACTAAGCAACGTGAGGAATGAGGCTGCTTGCCATTGTTTTCCTCACTGAGTCAGTACAGCAGTTCCTAGAACCTTTTACAACATCCACAGGCACTATTTGTGCCCTGAAATACCACTCATACCTCACAAGGGAAGGTCACGGTAGTTGTCGTGGAGAATAGAACCTAACTATTTGTGTATTATTACTGACGAGAACGAAAAACTCTTCGTCAAGTTTTAGCTGCTATGCTGCAACGGTATTGAAAGGGGAGGGATGAATAGGTCATACGAAGAGGGATTTAAATAGTCTTTCTAGAACAAGTAGGCCCTGAGACCAGATATTCAAGACAAAACTAAAGCCTTTCTTTTGGTTCACTCCTGGACAGCCAATAGAGACGACGAACTATACAACTCGACAGTTCCTGAAGACATTGAATTCATCAATAAGTTGATTCCAGCAAAGTGCACAGGCATTGTGCAACCTACCGACGTTTTCGTTTTCCGTCCATACAAACATTTTGTGAAATTTATCACAGATACAATTAAGGTATCTTCTGACAATGACATTAACATATGGCATAGAGACCACTCCTTACGCCTTCAATCGTTTGTGTATTTCCAGTTCTCGGCAGCAAGATTCTCCAACTTAATCAAATGTGCATTTGCGGCTACAGCAAACTCTTTCCCGGTGTATTCCAAAGACCCTTGGAGTACTGCTTCGAAGAAGGATTAATGGAAGAGTGTGTACATGACAGGCGCAGATCTAGAGTTTGGCTTTGGAGGGTGTCAGAGAATTGAAATTGTTAAGAACAAGTAGTTCCGTGAAGAACTATACAGCCTATTTTCATATATCCTACTTATGTTAATTGCCACTATTTAACATACACAATTTCAGTTTGATTGCTGTAATAGATTCGTAGATATTGAGAACCGACTAAATATTTCGGATGGTCGCCATGTTGGATTTTATATATGTAGGTCCTAGAGTTATGTACTGTTACATGCAGATTATTGTGAACGTGTAGTATTCAAACTTCAATCGCATAATTAGGACACAAGAAAAAACAAGGAGATTTAAAATTTTTTCACAGCTGCCATCTTGAGGTTATGGAAACAATTGAAATAAATTAGATGCCAGTGGATTAACATTCGGATAAAGATTTACTGTACCAAGTTTCACTGCACGCGGATGGTTAAATTGCGAGAAACGTCCATGTGAATATTTATAATTCGCGTCACCGCCATTTTGGATTTGTGATCACCAGGTTATTTAAAGTCCTATAGGTGAACTTAAGTTCATAGCCCCTATGAACATTAAAAAATGCAGTTTGATTGCTAAAATAGATTCGTAGATATTCAGTATCGTCTAAATATTTCGGATGGTCGCCATGTAGGATTGTTAAATGTATTGGCCATAGAGTCATGTACCATTAAAGGAAATTTATTGCGTAGGTTCATTATTCAAACTTTCACTTCGATCGCATGACTACATCACAAGAAATAAAAACTTAATTTTAAAATTCGCACTGCCGCCATCTTGAGGTTATGTAAACAATTGAACTAAATTAGATACCAGTGGATTACAATGTGTATAAATATTTCCTGTACCAGGTTTCAGTGCGCTTGGAACATTAAATCGCGAGAAAGGTCTATTTAAAATGTTCAAATTCGCTTGGCCGCCATGTTCGTTTTGTAGTTAACCGGTTTTTGAAAATCTTATAGATGGACTTCCAGTAGTGCCCTTTATCTCAGTACAAAATTTTAGGGAGATACCGCTAATAGTTTCAGTGATATAGAATGCCGGTGAAATATTTCGCACATCCGCCATCTTGTGATTATGTAAACAATTGAACGAAGTTAGATGTCGGTTCATTACAATGTATATAAACATATACTGTACCAAGTTTCATTGCGTTTGGTTGGTCAACTCGCGAGAAACGTCTATTTAAAAGTCGCAAATTCGCTTGGCCGCCATGTTCGTTTTGTAGTTACCAGGTTTTCAAAAGTCACATAAGTGAACTTATAGTAGTTCCCTCTATCACCAGAGAAAATGTCAGGGTAATATCGGTAATAGTTTCGGAGATATTGAATGCTGGTGAAATATTTCGCACAGCCGCCATGTTGGATTGGTGAGTCGTAACAAAATTTGAAGGGCACGGTCGAGGTCGCCGGGAATAGTGCTATGAACTTTCCGAGTTTCATTGAAATCGCCCCTGCCGTTTAGATTTTATTAGGGGGGGGCACACACACGAATCACACACACACACACACACACACACACGCACACACACACGGACAAAAGGTGATCTCATAAGCCTATTTTTTCAAAATTGAAAATAGGCTAAAAATGGTATCATTAAAAACGCAATCATAAAATAACCAAACGTACAAAACCAGACCAATTTTTTGCAAGCTACATGGATAGAAATTTGATGCGTTTAGCGCACCAAAAATATTCGTACAAATTGCAACGGCGTGTTTTGCGACTTTTACATCGAGCTTCGAGAAAAGTATCAAAGTACGTTATCAGTTTCGGCAAGTCGAGTTGGTACCGACAAAGGAAGAAAGTCACAGCTTAAATTGCCAACCAAGCTTGCAGTTTGGACGTCAGCAATTTTTTTTGGTGCGAAAAAAGCTCCGAATTCCTATCCGTATATATATAAACTAACATATACTCGGCACAACAATTAGCGGGCCACTTTTCAATGCATTCTAATGGTCAAGTGGCCTGTTAATTGTTGTGCCAAGTGTATAAAAAATTAGTTGTGTAGGAAATAGGTATCAAGTTGTAAATATGTACAGTTGTAACAGAACATAATAAATGCAATAAAGATATTTTCAGTATTGAATAAAATGAAAAAAGAACTTTTTTTCAGTTCAAATTCGTTACGATTTATTTGTGTGGTTATTGTGTTTTCGTTTTTTGAGTTAGCAAAAAAATTGGTCTCCGTTTGAGGGGGGGGGGTGTCATGACCCCGTGCCCCTCCCCCCCCCCCTTTAAACCGCGCCTGGTACATGAGTACTGTGACCAAACTGCTCTCATAAAATATGCACACTGCGAGAACTGTCTGCTGTTATTGCTGACTTGCATATTTTTTGCCTTCGTCAAGTATTTACACTCTGTTCTAGAGCATTTCATTTAATATTATTGACTATTTGTCTCAAAGAATCCATTTGTTTAATAAATCATTCATACGTACAGTATTCTCATCGTAACTACGACTGATATCTCCTGTCCTAATAGTCTATAGCAGCTAAAATGTATGAACATAATTTGCGCGACAACATATCGTGACCTTCCCTTGTCAGTAGTTTCCATATAAATACAGCCATGAATGAGACTGTGACATCGGTGAAAAGCCACATTTTACTGCAGCCTGTGCCAACAGACAAATACAAAAAGACTGCATCCCTTAAGAGATGGTAAACAAAACTGTTACACCACACTGTACTGTCAGAAATAAAACATTCGCGGCAATCAACTGAAATTCACATTACACTCGCAGTAAATGACACGAGTCTAAAAGGGTAAGTAGCATGTGAACACGCGAGCAAAATTAATGAGAAAAGGCAACCATGTAAGATAAGACGAGCAGCGGCATACATGTTGCTTATTATGTACTTGATGTTACCTAAGTGCATTTATAATAAACCGAGATACCTTACAATTTAATTCCAGCTCGCGCTCTCTGGCGCGTTCAGCGTTATTAGAAACTCCCATGTAAAGAGCTTACCAAGTTTTAGTCGACATAGTAACGCATCATTGTGCTCACATATGCTTGCTGCCGGCAATGAGCGTTCCACTCAATGTAGAGATGCTTAGATAACTGTAATATAGTGCTATGAATATAGAGGTAATTCAATTAAATAGGTTCATATTCCATTTCTACTGCTACAGTGAATGCTTGAGAGAAATTCAAGAGGCCCTGCATTATGTAAGACTCGTATATTCAGTCTTGGTAGATGTGATAAAATTAAGTCAGATAATAATAATGATAATAATAATAATAATAATAATAATAATAATAATAATAATAGAAAACCAAAGGGGCATGGTTCACGGAAGTTGAGAAAGATCTACGTGAAATGGAAATTTCCCCTAACGATATCCAGGAGCGTGTTCCACTTCAGGAAAAACTACGTACGCACAAAGGTTTCCAGGAAAAGCCGAAGCTGAAGACAGGGAAGGTGTGGTCCCAAGAGAGAAAAGAACAACACCGGAGACGAATGCGGGAACACTGGACGGTAGTTAAAACTCGGAAGAAGAGACAGTTGAACTGACGTGGTCCCTAGTTGGCCGAATCGAAGAAAGAATAATAATAATAATAATAATAATAAAAGGAAAGAAAGTTCCGTACCACCATTATCAGCCAGAGTGTGTTCTTGAAAATAATGAATACAAGCTGTATTGGGACCGAACTATTTTGACTGATCAATCGGTATCACACAACAGGCCGGATCTGTTGGTTGTTAATAAGAAAACTAAGCAAACTACCTAGATTGATGTTGCGATTCCTAACAACAAGAATCTCCAGTCAAAACACACAGAAAAGATCAGCAAATACAGCGAGTTGGTCGACCCGTGTAAAGACCATACCTATCATTGTCTCAAGTACGGGCGTGATCCCAAGTACCTAGCTCCAAGGCCTTAAAGAACTGGATTTGGATACTCGGATGTACAAACTAATGCAGAAGGCAGTAGTTCTATCAACAAACAGAATCGTTCGGAAGTTCATGGGAAGCGAAATTCCAGCTTAGAAGGTTCTGTTTCAGTAACTATACTTTGGTTCACTGAAGCCGGTATATTACGTTGTAATGTACCAGAAATGTGTTATATGTACTGTATAAAACAATACAGTAATAATAATAATAATAATAATAATAATAATAATAATAATAATTGCAACACTATAATGAAGCCTGAAGCACTATATGCTTCTGAAACGTTGATTATAATTGGGGACAGATAATTAATTTAAGATGTGGAAAAGCAAGAAAGGCAAATCCTAAGAGAAAAATTTGGACCAGTCCGTTGAGGGGGATTTGGATGAAAAGAAAATCCCAAGGCTTATACCAGCAATCGGGGAAAATATCAGACACATTTAGAAAAATACGATTCAAATCTTACGGGCATATCCTCAGGATAGGCAATTAAGAGACTGACCAAAAGGATTCTTAACCTTGCCCTGTCAATGAAAGTTAAAAACACCTGGCTGCTTGAAGTTGGAAAATATCTTCAGGAAATAAGCATCACAGAGGACATTGTACAAGACGAAGGTAAGCTCAGAGAATTAGTCGATAATCACCGCTTTGCAGACCGTCCAAGCACTATCACCAACAAAACCTGGTCAGAAGATTGCAAGAGAAGCCACAACGAGAAGATGAAGAGATTTTGGGAGAAGCGAAAGGCAATGCCATCAGCTAAATAAGTTCCATCGCGCTCCTTAGTCGGGCATGACGAAGAAAGAAAGAAAGAAATAATAATAATAATAATAGGTGACGTATGTATGCTTCGGAGACTGACTTTGTGTACACAAGGAAATGAAAATCCACAGCCTGCTTCCAGTCTCCGACCGGGTCAGGAATGGAATGAATGAGGCCCCCATCTAGCGGCGAGGATACGGACTGTGCCGGCTGCCGAGGCCTGACGCACTCCTCTGGGGCAATGATTAAATGAATGACAGATGATATGAAATGATAGTGGAGAGTGTTGCTGGAATGAAATGTTGACAGGGAAAACCGGAGTACCCGGAGAAAAACCTGTCTGCCTCCGTTCTGTCCAGCACAGATCTCACATGGAGTGACCGGGATTTGAACCACGGACCCAGCGGTGAGAGGCCGACGTGCTGCCGCCTAAGCCACGGAGGCTTGTTTGTGTACACAAGGACAAGTGGACAAATTATTAAAACGACAACGAAGGATTTTAGGCAACAGATGGGTTGATGGCCAGTTAAGATTGAGATCCAATGAAGAACTATACACCAAGATATTACCAGTAATGTCGTCCATCAGAAAGAAACAATTGCCGTCCTACGGACACATCTTCCGTATGACTGATAACCGACTGACTAAGAAAATCTGGAATTTCACAAAGCCAAAGGCAACGCAATACAGATGGTTCCAAGAATGTGAGAAAGACCTGATGCAAATTGATATTCCAGAAACGAAAATCCAGGACAGATTTGAATTTCGACAAATGGTAACAAAAAATATCTACATTTTCAAGTGGAATCTGAGCTTAGGAGTAGGAGAGGGCCTCTACCAGAAGAACGAAAGAAGCCACCGATCGATGGACTCAAATACTGGGAGGATGTCAAGGCCAGTAGACGAACAAGATCTAACACAAATGAAATTGATTGTTAATATGGAGTCCATAGAGGCTCAATTAAAATAATAATAATAATAATAATAAAGAGAGCAAAGAAATTTAAATATCTCGGTGAAACGATAGACTACAGGACAATGGTCTAGAGAAAGCTGCGGTAGGCGATAGGAACTCAAAAATGGAGAGAGCGTATGGGCTTACAAAAAACATCTATGACAATAAATGCATTTCTTGGAACGCCAAAATAATGCACTACGACATTGTAATCAAAACAGAATGCCTGTACGCCTGTGAATGCCTTTCAATGAATTACAGGCTAGAGAAGATGGAGGTGTACAAAAAAATCTCTGTGACCATGAAGAAACGGAGGCTAATATTTCTTGGGCACATGTACAGATTGGACAAATCCAGAATAACCAAGTAGTAATTTGACTAATTCTGGAACAAAGAACAACTACATCATGGATTAAAGAAACTCGGAAAGACCTTGAAAGATCTAACATCTCAGAGGCCCAAATGTTGGAAAGGGATACGTTTCGAACCAGTGTACACAATTTGAAAGGGTTTCATGATGAGAGACGAGCTACAAAGACCAGAAGAGCCTGGACGGACGAACAACGGCAGCAGCACAGCGATCGTATGAAAGAGTACTGGAGGCAGAGGAAATTACTACAAAAATAGTGAAATTGTAGCGAGATCCTAAGTGGTCAATTCGCAAGTCAAATAAAATTATAATAATAGGATCCAATAAAATGGACTAGATCCAGTAGCCTTAGTGGCTAGTGCAAAACGAATGGACGTAATGATAGCTTTACAAACCGTTTTTCTATAAACACCGATATCCATCACTACAACAGTGTCATAAAGCTGGGGCCGTCGCCCTCATGGCACGGTGGCTAGCAATCTTGGCTGTGGCCTCTGAGGTCCGGGTTTGCCAAAAACTGTATTTCTGGTCTGGGGTACACTCAGCCTCGTGGGATAGAACTGAGAAGATGTGAGTTCGATTACCACCTCAGCCATCTTAGAAGTTGTTTCGCACTTCTACTCCAAGCAAATGGTTCCTAAATTAGGTTGTTGTTATTGTTGTTACATTGGACATCGTTGTCATTCAGCCTCATGTACTTGAGTGTGTGTGTATAATTTTGTGTGATAACGTGTATTATTATGATGGCTGTATTAGTGTGTGTCTAATGTAGGTGAGGATTACGAAAGCGGTGACCGTGCCTTTAAGTTAGGAACCATCCGACATTTTCCGTTGAAGTGGTAAACCACGGAGAACCACTTCCAAGATGGTTGACGTGGAAATAGAACCCCCCCCCCCCTCCTCTCAGGTTTGCCTCACGAGGCATAGGGTTTTTATTTTAAAATTAAGCTAAGTAAAATGTCGTAATGATTTGTCTATTTAGAAACTATTTTGGGTTCAACGAGCAATATATCAGAACAGTGTTCATTTTCTTGAAAAATCTAAATAAATGAATATTCTGTATATAATCGAAGCTCATGGCTAAGCAAATACATACAGCTTGCCACGGTAGGTGAGTGGTCAACGTGTCGGTCTACCAACCCCCAAGCTTGCAGGTTCGCTCCTGGTCGTGGTAAGTGATTTTTGAAAGGCAGCAAAAATTACGACACCATATCCTACGATGTTGGAATGTCAAAGAATCCATTTGAATTCAGTAGGCCGTGATCATAATGGCAAAATTAATCTCTGAAGTTTCCGCCAACACAAAGTTCCTCATTTCTCTACTAGAAAGCGCTATAGTGTTCAAGGAGCATAGATATCTAACCTCCTTGACTTTCATAGTGCTTCAAGGAACAACGAAATTGGACATGCAAGCTACCCTTTGGGTGTCAAATAACAAAGATTGCACCCGGCATCCGAGGTCATACGATATTATTATTATTATACTAACACACATATTAGGAAGAAAGCTTATATTCTAACATGACTGTTATTCACACGAACATAAGCCACGGGAATCCCTTCTTACAAGGAATCCGAACTAGCGGAAATAAAATTTCACTTTAAAATACGACATGCAACATCCGAGAACTCGACTCGTTTCGGATTCCACTTGGTGGATTTGGAAATAGCTGCATAGTTTCGCTATTTTTCTTAAAAAAAAAAAAAACATTGCTGAAGGCAGAAATAGAGTTTTCGTTTTCTACAATCATATACACATCCCACTCCTGTGTTAAGTCGTACTTGGAGCACTGTACTTGCGCTGAGTGAGAAACCGCGACACCCGGCTCAAGAGCGAGGCTCAGGTGTCGGCCTGAGAACTTGTCACCTGTGGGACCAAGATGGTGGCCACAAATCCTGAGTGGTCGCGTGAAGCCTGTAGCCTTCACCACTAGGAGCTTTGTTGGTAGCGGCGAGCAACTGTAAACAAAATGTTGTTACACCAAGGACGGATATCTAATTTACGCCTTTCGGTGCTATCTGACTTTGGGAATGGCATGTTCACCGAGGCTCTGCATTTTCGCATTATTTCGGTGTTCTTCTCTTTCTTGGATTTGAAGATTTAGACCCCGTTTTTGGTGTCTGGGCCATTTTACTTGGTGAAGAAATTCTCCCTCCTGTAACACTTAAATTACTGGACGCATATTTCTGAGATACAGAAAAAACAAAGGTTGGTTGGTTCCTCAGTTTAGGGGCTGCGACAACGCAGCTATGTAGCCCCGTGTACTTTGGGTGAGTGTAGAATCTGTCTGATAACCGGTGTTAATTGTGATGGCTGGATTAGTGTGTGTTATCTGTAATTCAGGTAAGCACTGCAGACGATCATTATCAAGTAGTCTTACTTTTGCTACCAAATGCTACCGTTAACGACACCTAGCTGTGAACTTGGCTACTATATGACACCGCAACCAGCAGCTGGTGGCGAACGTTGGCACTTAAAGAGCGTTAATCAAATCTAACGTACAAGTTTTGCTTCACACAATTGGAGTTAGTGGATGGTTCTTTGACATGCCATACATCTATGACATGGGACCGCCGGCTTTACTTCCCCTCCGAAGGAAGGCATACTGAGGGGTTTTAACGCTCTTAAAAATCCGACGACTTCGGCCGGGTTTGAACCCGCCATCTTGGGCATAGAAGTTCAGCAGGCTAACAACTACGCCACCATAGCCACACCGCTTTTGTAGTCTGGGCCATTTACGTTGTGAAGAAATTCTCTCTCCTGTATCTCGTAACTTACTGGGCGCATATTTGTCAGAGATAAAGGAAAGAAAAAGTATATTTTAGTATTACGTGACTGTTAATCTCGCGATTAGGAGCCATGGATCCTCCATTTTTACGTGAAATCCGAACCACAGGACGTGGCACTTTATTCCGAAAATCTCACTTGCATTAACCGGGAATCGCCTTGGTGGGAGGTATGTAGCTCGACCACTGCACCATCACGTTTCTCTTATGAAAAAGGATATGGTATTCTGACATATCGATATACCGGCTTTAGTTGGTGGTGGTGTTGTTGATTAATTTAGGGGTTTCGCACATCGTGGTCATGCAGTAACGTGTATTTAGTTTTTGTGTGCATGTGTAGCCTATGTGTGTGTGAGACAGACAGCCGGGACTTTATATAGGAACACCACCTCGTGGTGCAGTGGCTAGAATTCTTGGCTGTCGCCCCCCAGAGATCCGGGTTCGATTCCCGGCTGTGGTAAGAAATTTAATTCTGGTGTGACGGTTGGAATACTACAGCCATCACAGTGACACAGGTTGCAGACAGATTTCACACACGGCCAAGTTCATGGGGCTAAATTACCACTATATCGCAAAGTCCCTAAATGAATCAACAAAAACAATTACCATGTTTAAGGGATCATTTAGGGCAGACACTATATATCTTGAAAAATAGTAATTTGCAACATCAAATTCATTCGTTTCTATACAACCTTGTTGTGTTTCTTCACAGTGTTTGGGAGCACATAAGCTACTAATTTGGGAGAGATGTGACCATCTCGTGGTGTAGCGGCTAGCCTTCTTTGCTATCGCCCCCAGAGGTCCGGGTTCGATTCCCGGCTCTTCCAAGAAATTTAATTCTGGTCTGAGGGCTGGGAGGAAGTTCACTCATTCTCGTGAGGTAAAACAGAGAAGAAGTGGGTTCGATTCCCACCTCAGTCATTTTGGAAGTGATTTTACGTTGTTTACCTCTTCTACTCCAGGCAAATGTTGGGATGGATCCTATCTTAAGCCAACGGCCGCCTCCTTCCCAATCCTCCCAGGAATTACAGTACAAATGCACACCTTAATAGTCTCCAGCCATTGTAATAAGACAGGCTAACATACAACATTACACCCACCCAAGAACACGGGACTAATTGATCTAGTTTTCCAAGCCCCTCAAATGGAACAACAACAATACATTTGGGAGACTAGTTTATACAGTTATTTATTATTCAGTTCTTTTTAAATGATATATGAAAGTAAAATAAAAACTTGTACAACTTTGACGATGATTTGGATGGAATTGACTACAGAAGAAAGAACACTGTCTTCGTGCCATACGTCAAGCGGCCGGAAACGATATGCTTCAGCCATATTGAGAATATATCGCTAAAGGTACGTCCATGCCAATGCACTGTCTTCTCTTTCATCTGTTCTTCCTTTTCTTCTGAAATCGTCTTTGAATCCAGAAAGCATAAGTAGCAACTTGGCGAAATGGCACTGTTCCAACAGTGTCTTGTTGCCAATCATAAGACTTAGCAATTTTTTTCCTCCTTGACTTTCTTCTTATTTTCCCCCCCTCTCTCTCTCTCTCCCACTTCCCTCATGCTTTATATTCCGTCTCTAGAAAAAGTGTCGAGAGCTTTCTGCAAGAACGCTCCGCTTTCTGACGTTATTTATCCGAATATCTTATATTGGAAAACTTAAGGAAGTACATTTCTAGTTCTGATAAGTTGGCAGCACACTCGTAAAAAGGAGCATTTATATAGGATGATAATATGCCTTGGAGAATGAAGATACCGTGGGTAAGCGATTTAAATAAAAACATCTCTCCAAGCATACATTATCTTAATCTGTAACCATTAGAGGGTTTTAGCTCTTCCTGACTTTTATCAATGTTATTAAGCTATCCTAACATCAAATAACCATTAGAGTAGCTAAATAATGGGTAGTTTCGAAAGTGAACTATGCATTTTAGTTTCCCTGCTCTATTCTATACTGAAATAAAATAATAAGAACAATGATGACTTGGATTATTATTGATTCAAGCCTACCAACGAGCGCTTATGATAAGTTCATCTTCGATGCTCTCTTTCGTTACCAATATATCTTGAGCCCGGCGGATAGTTTTCCCTTTCTCTACCGTGCGAGGGGTTTCCAACACTTAGGCACTTTGGATGTTGGGGACCAAGAGTTAACCAAATCACCAAATTTGGAGCGATGTTGGACATCAAAGCCAGAAATTCCAGCGAGATCCAAGTCTTTTTGCACTTCATCGAGCCACAGGATTCCAGGTTTGTAGCTTTTAACCAAGGAGCAGATCATCCTGACAAGTCTCTTGTTGTCCATTCCCAGAAGGTGCCCGTAGAACTTCGAGCCTCCTTCGGCACCACTTATGTCGTGTATACACACACAAGTTTTTCTTTTAATGTTACTTCACATCATTCAAGGAGAAAATAACAAGGTCAAAAAAAGATACAAACAGAGTTCATACATTGAGAAAACAGAACAGCATCGTTAATCCTCCACATCCTGGTATTGGCTATTTCCAACCGTCGATGGAGGTCGGAGATTGTTTTCAGTCGGTAGGCAATCTGGGAGCAATCTCGGTCCATGCATTTTCCTGAGGATACGTCTTTCGACCTTCTCCAGTTCATCCGTGGTTCATCAGGAGGGTCTCTGCGGCATAAAAACTCTGACCTGACGACAGTTTTGTAATGACAGTTCTTGGCATTTTTGGAAATGCACTTCTTGTTGTACCGATTGTGAGACAGTTGGTAGGCTGTGTTGAGTGTGTTACGTCTTTCTAAGATGGAGGTGCCGTCTCTACCATTGGGATGGATCCATGATCACTTGGTATATTTATAACAAGAAATCGCTTTCCACTAAAGCCAAACTCAATCACTACCACTCAAGTGGCACTCTAGGCGATTGAGAAGTCATCGTTAACCATCAACATTAAAGACATTGAGGAGATAGAACGGCACATACTGAGGAAGATATGTTACTTAAGTATCAAGACGGTATCTACCTAGGGTAGATGAGGAAAAGCTCCGAAGAACTGTATTCACTGACTGAAAGATTCACCTCACTTGCTCGGAAAAGACGCATGGAATTCTACGAACATATAGCACGAATAGACAACTTTCAATTGACCAAGCACTAACGACGACTCCCAAGTTCTCGATGTCAAGGAATTAAAACTCAAAGGTGTTCTATACAGGGATAAACGCATTATATAATAATAATAGTAACAATAAGCAAGCCTGAAGGAGTGAGAGAAAAGACGAATGCTACTACAGAATTCAGACTCCGAGATATTGAGGAATTTGCTCCTTATGATGTATATCTGAGATTACAAATGTTTTATTTCCAGCAAATATGCTGAGAAAGTGTAAGCGCATGCAAAAAATAATTAACAACAATACGTTTAATAATAATAACAATAATAATGTAAAGAGTGATGTCACGAAATGCAAAACTACGGCAATACCGGACAGTTGTTCTTCCGGAAGCATTGTACGCCTCCGAAACTGTATCTCTAGGAGACCACTCTCAAATTGGTGAAATCGAATACCAAGAACGTAAAATTCTCAGGAAAATATATGGCCCCGTTTATGTTAATGGTATATGGATTAAAAGGAAAACCACAGACTTGTACACAGTAATCAATAAGTTCACGGATAACATGCGTAAGAGACGATTGAAATTCTCTCTTCACATCTGCAGAATGGACAACACCAGATAAGAAAATACTGCTAGATATAACAAATTCAAAGAAGGTCAAAATTAGTTGGTTAGAAGAAATCAAACAGGACTTAAAAGAAATAAACATTACAGAAGATATCATCATGAATCACAAGGCTTTTGGAACTCTAGTTACAAATCGCTCTTTCACCGAAATAGCTAAAAAGACCACTGAAAAAAAAATGGATGGAAGAACATAAGAAGGGGCATAGCGAGTTCATGACGAGATTTTGGGAGGAGATGAAGAGGAAAACACCATCAAACCAAGTCAACAAGTTCAAACGCGCTCCCTAAGTGGGCAAAACAAAGAAAGAAAGAAAGAAAGAAAGAAAGAAAGAAAGAAAGAAAGAGCATAAAGTATACTCTTATATTTTTTGTCTGGTTATACCTCACAATTATCTTGGTGGAGGAGTATAATAACTAATTAATATACTCTCAGGTCTGTTTGTTTGTCATGTGTTGGCGGAAAGCATATTATTACCGTTTTTATTGAGGTCAGTGGTTTTCATGGCAGAATGCCCTTTCTCATTAGAGGATTTAAAGGGGGATGATATGAATGAAGTTAAATGAAACTCGACAGTGAGATGGAAGGAAGCGGCCGTGGCCTATTAGCAGGTACCGACCCAGTATTTGCCTAGAGTTGAAAATGACAAACCACGCAAATCCATTTCAAGGACAGTGTTGTCTGTTGCGTTCGAACTCACATCTACCGAGTCTCCAGATAACTTGTCCCCATGGTCTAGCGCTGCGCCTTAGCAAACATAGCTACTGCTGTCGGTTGGAAAACAACTAGAGTGAATGGCATAAGAATGGCTTCAGATCGCGACATTAATGGTCGCCTAAAATACCTTCCTTTCGAATATGAACTTTCTATTTTATGTATCTCCAGCCAATTCAAATTTGAAATATTAATTTGCCTTCTATAGGTAGATAAAACAAATTTAGGTCCTGAAAACTGGACGGGCTTAAATGATGTTTGTATTATTGTTGTTGTTGTTGTTAATTCATTTGAGGGACTTGGGACATCTTGATCATCAGCCCCATGTAGTTAGGTATGTATTAAACTTGTCTGGTAACCGCTATTCATGTGATGGCTGTAGTAGCATGTGTAGTTTTATTAGGGACAGGGATGGAAAAGGAAGGAAGCTTGTGGTTTAACGTGACCATTAATCTCGCGATCATGAGCCACGGGACTTCCTTTTTTACGTGGAATCCGAACGAAAGGACATGGCATTTCACTTCGAAAATCTCACATGCATTGACCGGGAATCGAACTCGGTCCACCTTGGTGAGAGGCATACAGCTTGACCACTGCGCCACCACACCCCCCGGACAGGGATGGGGTAGGTGCCCCGGGAATAGAAAGAAAGTACTATCCCGGTATTCACCTGGAGCGAGTGTGGATAACCCGAGGATAAACTACACTCAGGATAGCTACTGTTAGCACCGGGATTCGAACTAACGATCTCCGGACTTGCTACAGCTGCCTGCGCGGTCGTGTTTAATGCAGTTGATCCGTTATTTTTGGTGTATTATGGCAATAATTTATTGAACTGGTTTGAGTTTGAGACAATCTTTATGTAGTGTAACAGAAGTGATGATTAGGGCTCGGATATTTAGGTGCTAAAAATCGGGAAAATATTTCTTTTTTATGTATTAAAAATACTTGAAATATGTGACAATAGAGTAAAAATATGTAATTATAATTTAGTTTATTAATGTGAATATAAACAATATGCAGTACTCACGAATGCAACTTATACTATGCTTCACTGACTGCTGAAGCATTACAATACACAACGAGATACATCTTCAGGTTGTCCATCACAAATGACCGACGATTATCGCGAAACACTTCTGAAGGCACGAAACTGCGGCAATATGTTTCTTGCCCTTGAGGTGTTGTGTACCTTGAAATCGCTGTTCAGCTTGATTGCTTTCCCACATTGTTGGCAGAACAGAACGCCCCCATCAGAAGTAAAATTATCTTTAAATTCTGCAACAGACGATAACTTGTAGTTGTTTTTACCTTAGGCATCTTAGAACTGCCTTACACTTCAATGCCAGAAATGAACTGCATGTGAGTGACACTGGTTCCAGGTAGCTGGGGGAGGGGGAGGTCTAGCACGTGGTGCAATATGGCTATGGACAAGGAAATTCCCGGCTTTCACAGTGAGTGGCACGGGGCGACAAGTTGCAATATGACATACGCTCTGCATGACGATTAGATAGCTCACAGGTTCTTCCTAGTTGAAGTAACACAGAACAAAAATTCAATAAACTGAAAGATCTAGCATACCGATTTAAAAGAAAGGTAAATATTATGCCTTTTTATGTGCTAATAAGTGAAAAGCAGGAATTTATGTGTTTATAGAAAAAATACTTAAAATATGTATTTACATAAAAACATATTTATTTACCTAAAAATCCGAGCCCTAGTGATGATAGTAAGAAGGCAGTAATTTAATTGTCATTCCCAACGTAAAATAGTTTGTGTGTGACAAATCGTTTTCTGCTTGCATTTACTAATGGTCTGGTATAATTTCTATAGGCGTCTATAAGAGCTCAGAAAATTATAATGCTTTTTATCAGCCAGCATATTCACATCGAGTGAGCGTAATCAGGGCGGAACAATTTCCATTGGACAGAGAAGCCAGTTCTAGGCGAGGACAAAAGCCGCGAGAGATGTACGACAGCCATGACGCCTGTGGACTAGGCAACCATTCCAGCAAATAACAAAATGGGGCATGAAAAGCGATACAGCGCGCTGTCTGCTTGTAGGGCGGGACCTTGTCAGTACTAGCTGATGGGACTTGGAAAAGGAAGATATAATTCTACCTCAGGCGTAACCAAGACTCACAGTCCGAGGTTGGCGGCTACGGCGGCGTAGTTGATAGCATGCTGAGTTTCTATGCCCAAGGTCGTGGGTTCAAACCCGGCCGTAGTCGTCGGATTCTTTTAAGAGCGTTAAAAGTTCCTCGGTATGCCTTCCTTCAGAGGGGAAGTAAAGCCGGCGGGCCCATACCGTACCCATACCGTGACAGAACCTAATTACACTTGTGTGAAGTCAAATTATAGGTTAGATTTGACCAACTCCCATAGGTTCCAACGTTTGTCACCATCTAGTAACCAAGTTCAGAACTAGTTGTCGTCGACGGTTGCGTTTGGTAGCAAAAGTAGGAACTACTTGAAAATTGAATGTCTGCAGTCCTTACTTGAATTAAAAACAAATAACACACACTAATACAGTCATCATAATTAACACCGGTTATCAGACAGATTCTACACACACCCAAAGTACACGGGGCTACATGACCAAGTTAACGCAGCCCCTAAACTGACGAACCAACCAATCAAAATGAAAGATAATATAATTCTATATTTTAAATACAATTTTATTCATTATCAAAAATGTTGGCTGAGTGGACACAAAAAGATAGCAGAAAACCAGTAGTAGACACTTTAATGTACCAATGATGGATACAGTATAAAAACATACGGATGTGCGTCAAAGAGGCAAAGATATCCCTGTTTTAGTAACATCAGGAATTATTTCTTTCTTTTGTATGTTGTTGACTCTTAGTTTAGTTAGTCAAAGGGTTAAGGATATTTAACCTGAGTTAGTGACTAACATGTGGTTGTACAATATTGGTCTCTACTCCCCGGAGGGAACGCCACTTGTTTAATATAAAAGTTTCGAGAGGCAGGTACAACCTTGTACTCTGAGCATTAAATTAAAATGGTTTACGGCACAAGGAGAATGATTACGAACTCTATTGATAGGTCAGCGAAGCACGACATTGAGATGACTCTTCGTTTCACTCGACAAAAGGACTTTATTTGGGGGCAATTCATTTGTATTCCATTCGCCGTTTAAGTAAAGTAATGAAACATTCTGCGTTCGGGAAGTCGCGTACTAAAATGACTTGTCCATCAAGTCGTCACTACCATACCGTAGCAATCCGCCTCGTGGTGTAGTGACTAGCATTCTTGGCTATCAATTCCCGGCTCTGACAAGAAAGGCAATTCTGATGATGATGATAACTGTTGTTTTAAGGGGTCTAACTTCTAGGTTATCGGCCCCTGATGGTTTCGGTGATCGTGTAGATGATAATGAAAAGTAAAACTATTACTAAAACTAACTACTAACTTATATAACTTACTAGAAGAAGAAATGGAAAACAAAAGGAGCATAAGGCAAAGGCAAATAAAGGACAGGAGGAAAAGAAATGTACCCCCCCCCCCGAAGAATGCGAATTGAGGGACTTGGAAGGAAGGAGAGCCATGAAAGGTAGATAGGAAAGTGAAAGAGGAGAGGTTCCACCCCAGAGTTAATGGAAAAAAGGGAGAAAACCGGACCCAACTCAGGAGTCCCTCGGGGTCGCCAACTCCCGAAGGCACCAGCCGTAAGCCCCTGAGGGTGCACCAGAAGTGGTGGGGCTACATACACCCAGCCTCCTTGAGGGCCTTGAGCAGAAGGCAAAAGATAACATGAAAAGAAAGAGAAGGCAGACTCCTCGCAGAAAGAGGGTATCAGAAAAGATGAGACAAGGGCCAATTAAGGCGGGAAAGGAAGAGACTCCCTTGGCCTTGGATACCCTAATACCGTCGGGGTCGGAAGAGAACAAGAATTGACCAAGTAAGGTCGACTGGAAAGAAGACGGAGAGGAGCCCGGCACAAGTAAGTGGAAGCAATGCCGGACTCAGCTAGGGCCCCGTGGTCGCCAACCCACGTCCCACTAAATGTGAACCCCTGGGGGGAAATGTAATTCTGGTTTGAGGGCTGGTACGGGGTACATTCAGCCTCGTAGGGCAAAACTTAGAAGAGACGGGTTTGTTTCCTACATCACCAATCCTGGAAGTGATTTTCCGAGGTTTCCCACTTCTACTCCAGGCAAATGTTGGGATGGTACCTAAGTCCACGGCTCTTTACCAAACTCCTACCTTGATTACAAATACACAAACTGGTACAGTTATCACAGTGACACAGGTTATCAGACAAAATTCGGCATGAACCCAAGTACACGGGGCTACATGACCTCGATGACGGAAAGCCAATAAAGAATCAACAACAATAATGCTGTAGCGAAGAATTATAACACTAGAGCCTAGTGATTGTTTCAGATATTACACTTTTAGATGCTGATTAACACTGCGTAAGTGAGAACAGAACACTTTATTGACATTTCAAGAAGAAATTGGCAGAGCTCAGGAAGCGTTGAAAGACCGTTTAGTAAAAGGTTCGTAATTTAGGAGAAAACATGAAGTAACATATATTGTAGTAGTTGTTAATTCTTTAGGGATTTGGCGACATCGTGGCCATGAAACCCCGTGTATTTGGGTGTGTGGGTGCAATTTGTCTGATAGCCTGTGCAATTGTTTTGTCATCCCTTAGTTTTCTTCTTATTATTATTATTTTGGTATACTAATGAATGTTAAATTTATTGTTATAAGAAAGTGGATTGTATGCAACAAATGGGGCTTCTTACCCCTATGAATACTATCTTTCAAATAAACAATCTCTCAACCTGAGGGATGGGACATGAAAGGGTTGTGCTCTTTCTGGGGAGGAAATCACATCGTGATCTTCGGGAGCAGAGCAGTATTCGGCGAACTCCAGAACATGGTGAAGAGCACGCGACTACGAAGCGAGGTTACATTGATAGACACCTTGCCATTCTGTTGATTATTTGAAACTCAATTTAAAACTGCTCCAACAAGAACATGGTGATACAAGTTCCTTGTAGAGGTGGAAGGTCATCACTCCAGATAATGGTGAGTTAACCACCGGGTAATTCGATAGCACTGCCTTAATCTAATCTACTATTCACTTGCTACTCCACGACCAAGAAAGTTGTGCTCAAGTCGGAGGAGAATAGAAACTGTCTCTCGAGTTACTAACATAAGCTCAACTGGGTGGACGTGACAATGCGTTGTAATCAACAACATCCCAACTTTGTTAATTAACATAATTTGTTAATTAATAGCGTTGGGACAGTTACCCGCGAGGTCGTTCGGTTATAATAACAATAATAATAATAATAATAATCAGGGGCAGCTCCTGACTAAAATTTTAGGGTGGGCCAGATGATATTACTGTTGGTTCATTTTATTTTAAAAATTGTTTCATAAATGCCATTTATTGTTGCTAATATTCCCATTATCAGAATTCCACACAACGCAACATTTGAAACAAATATTAATAACTGTACTCACCTCACTCCTTATTTGTAAATATATTCTCCTCTCCTGTGCTTGGATGAAGCAATTTTTCGATCACATTGGTGTTTGTGTTTCAACAGGCTGTGAACAATGACTATTAGGGGTCTACCTGCGCATGGCATGGAGTAAACCGATCCCCTTAAGCCGGTTTCAAACAGAGACAGAAGAAGACAGAAATAGAAATAGAAATATAAATATCTTCTATTTCATTCTTGAGCAATGTTATGGGCCAATACTCCAGGCCCTCGCTATTACAATACACCGTACGAGACTGTCAGGAACTTAAGCTAGGGATGAGTTATGTATATTGAAGGGAAAACCACTTATTTTAAGTAAAATATCTGTAATTTAAACTATTTTATAAGAAAATAATTATTAAATGACGCACCGCCCCTGATAATAATAATATCTCTACATAGTATAAACCAAAGCCCCCGATTCTTGGATGTAACGGGTAACCTCCAGAACCACTGGATGGATTTTGATGCGGTTTTCACCATACTGTAAAGGATTTCTCGAGGAAGGTTTCTGTTGAAAAACATTCATATATGACCAAAGGAAGCCGAGCAGTAACGATTTCAGTGAATCGAGTCGACGAAAAAAATGCCGTCCGTGCGCTTTTTAAGCTTACGCTGGGTAAACCGTTAGACATACCTATAGACTTTACTATCAGTGTAAGAATTCTTCAGCATGAAAAATTCTATAAAAAAGTCCGCGACAGCATATCTCTATCTTTAATACATTGCCCACTATAAGTGTGTTGCACAGAAACAAAATCAGGACGTTGGGTACGAAATGAGCTTCGGAAACGGTCATTTGAAGCTTGGTGCAAACTTCCTCATAAAGGTAAAGGAGTGGAAGTTTATGAACAACATCCTAAGAACAACTCGTGGATAAATAACAGAAAAGACTTATCGTGCTCTGAATGGACGAATGCCATCAAAATGTCTTGCAACATCTCGGCGGTGAGAGCTGTGCCGGGGAGAAGTCAGCACACAACCCTATGCCGACAACCAGGATGTGACCAACCAGAGACGCTAGGACATGTCCTGGGTCAATGTTCTAAAGGAGAACTGTTACGAAATTCCCGCCATCACCGAGTTCGATCATCAGTTGCCACTTCCCTGCGGAAATTAAAATGGGAAGTTTATGAGGAAGTGCACTGCATTTCGGAAAATGTTAGTCACCGTAGAGCAGATATCGTTGCCATTGACAGGAAGAATGGAAGGGGTTTGGTCCTGGACCCCACGGTACGAATGGAAGTGGACATTCCGCAAGCCGCACGAGTCAACGAGGAGAAAGAGGCTATTTACCGACCATGCATACCTCACTTGAGTGAGAGATATAACTTACCTAAAAATGCATGGAAAGTGAATGGCCTTCTATTCGGAGCTCGTGGAACATCTTATAAGTTCGTCGTGGATATCCTCAAGAAGCTTGGCATCATCGAGAATGATCTTGAGAAGCTCTGCTTGAGCTTCACTCAACATGCTACTTAACCATTTATATGGTATATCGTAATGACTTATGTACTGTAGAGCCAACAATGTACCTACACTGTATTCTGGATCTTTATGGTCTCCCGGAATGCCTGGCGGATGTCCTTCAGGAAATATATACGTTTTCATTTCTTCCAACAATCTCCATTCATTGGAAATTTAAATTACTAGCTTCAGAGCGAATCGACGAGCTGGCGAGCGAGCAATCACCCCTGCTTCGACCAGTATCCAACTGTCGAGTAGTGTCGAGTTAAGACTTCAGAGAAGAGTAGGCTATGTCTTTGGTGATCCGCTGTCCATCTTGGCTTTTCTGCCGTCCGCGCGCCTTTTAAGCTTACCCTGGGAAAACCGTTAAAGATACCGGGCAACAGATGGGTTAACGGACAGGTTCGACTGAGATCCAAAATAAGTATACAGTAAGATAGAATGAATAACAACAGCAATGGGCACATCTTCCGTATGGATAATGACCGGCTCACGAAGAAAATCTAGAATCCCTCCCTATATTATTCTGCTAAGGTCCCATTCCAGTTTTGTACCGAAAATAAGGTCCCATTAACACCAAGCTACACATATGGGGTACCTACAGGTTCAGCATAACCCAATGCGTAAGCCAAACGCACTCACTTACTCTTTAAATGCCTCACAATAAAATAAATACCTTAAAACATGTATATTTACAATGAAATAATGAAAGAATGCAACACGGTAACCTTGGTAACAGAATCTCACAGGTCCATCTATTTCTGTAAGACGCAATGCAATCCCAATTATTACATTACTGTGAAAGTTTCCAGACGGTTATAACGGAACCAAATTAAGCTGTAAAATTCATCAATACATACAGTATAATGCGCTTACGGGGGTCAAGGGGCACTCTAGAATTTGTTCACGCTATTTTCACCTGTAAGTGTGGTACGAAAGTCTTTTTCACTCGACTATAAAGGGTCTCCGAAAACCACATTGAAAGGCCCTTAAATTAACAGTGTCTGTGATATTCCCAGAAAACTAACTTTGCTCTAATATACCTATGAAGGAATGACAAACTCCTAACCACTGCACCATTAGCTGAATTGATAAAGTCTGATTACTCATACCAAGGACAATCAGTCATAGCATTTATGATTGAGATTTTGCTAAGTGTACTCTTTACAACTAGAATATTCGCGGGCGAAGCCGCGACTGGTAATGCTAGTATTCTAGAATCCAAGTCATCAAGAATAATGTGGTTCCCTGAGTGTAAGAAAGATCTGAGAGGCATTGCAAATGATAAAATAAATGACAGGGACAGTTTCAGAAGGACTGTGGAAACCCATCGGGGGTTTATAGTGGGTTCAGAACCCAGGAAAAAGAGAGGACCTTTATTCGAAGAGAGAAAGAAAGCACTGAGTGAAGGGCTCACAAAATACTGGCAGCGTGTCAAAGCTGGCAAACGAAAATTGGGAAAAAGGTTGTACTCTTTCTGGGGAGGAAATCACTTCGTGTCCGACTCCGTGGCTAAATGGTTAGCGCGCTAGGCTTTGCCCCGAAGTGCCCCGGGTTCGATTCCCGGTGAGGCCATCAGGGATTTTAATCTCCTGGGGTTAAATCCCGTCGCTCGGGGACTAGGTGTATGTGCCGTCTTCATCATCACTCCATCCTCATTACGACGCGCAGGTCGCCCACGGGCGTCAACTAGAAAGACCTGCACTCGGCCTTTCCGGAGGTCACACGATCATTATCACTTCGTGATATTCGGCAGGAGAGCAGTATTCGGCGGACTCCAGAATATGGTGAAGAAGACGCTACTATGAAGCGAGACACCTTGCCATTCTGTTGATTATTTGAAATATCAAAAAGTATTATATCCATCGTATTTTCTAGAATATTTCTTATACTGCAAAAGTTTGAACAGAAATATTATAATAAAGTACAATATATCATAATTCCACCGTAGCCGGTCTAAAGCCCGATTGAGAAAGGAGGAGGGTGAATGGTTGGTCGAGTCTCGGTGGGGGGGGACCAATGTCGAGTAGGTGTCACTAGTAAATACCGGGAAATGCTCAATTGATTGGGCTTGCCCAGCCACACAACCAACAAACCCTAGCACCATTGGGGAGGCGTGAGGGTGAATAACTGGCGCCTTAAAATCGGAACACCTCGGCTAAGGTATGGTAACCCTGACAGTAGAGTCCCTGGTCCTCTAGGTTGGACGTTAGGCTAACAACCTAACTCTAAAAAAAAAACACTTGTTACGAAACCACAAGATGTCAAAAGCTGGACGGATTTATCGAGCAGACCCAGGCAAAGGAAAAGAAAAGGTTAAACGATTTAAGGATTGTCGCATGTAATGTGCTGAGCCTCAATAGAATCGGAGCTATGAGGAACCTCCAGGAAGAAATTACAAAATGAGTAGGCTGAGGTGGGTGGCATGTCCTACGTATGGAGGACAGCAATCCAGTTAAGAAAGGTATTTTTAGGAAAACCACAAGGACGAAGGAGTAGAGGCAGACCAAGGAAGCGTTGACGAGATGATGTGGAAGAGGATCTGCATAGTATGGGAGTCCGAGGATGGCGGAAGCAGGCAGTGGACCGAGCAGAATGGTCGAAGTTCATCAAAGAGGCAAAGGCTCTTCAAGAGCTGTAGAGCCATGGAATAAGTAAGTCTGAAAATAATAAAAATTTACACTCTGTGGGTTTTCCACTAACTCCTGTATTCTTTAAATGATTGGATTCGGCACCGTTTAGAAATAACCAGTGATGTACGAAGCAAAGAAGATATAAAAAGTAGGTTGGCTCAGAAAAGGAAAGCAGCTTTACAAAAGCAAACAAAAAAGGGATCTGTTGACATTGAATAGCCTATAGATTTAGGTATTAGGAAGTCATTTTATAAGTCATTGTCTGGAGCGTGGCGCTCTATGGAAGTGAAACTTGGACTGTTGGCGCAGCAGAAAAGAGGAGAATCGAAGCATTTGAAATGTGGTGTTACAGAAGAATGACAAAGTTAGAGTAACAAATGAAGAGGTATTAAGACGAGTGGAGAGGGGATATGTTTCTGGCGACTACTAATGAAGAGAAATAGGTTAGTGAGACACATAATAAGACTCCCAAGAATAGCAAACTTAGTTATGGAAGGAAGGGTCGAGGACAAGAACTGTAGGGGTAGACCAAGGTTAGAATGTGTTAAACAGATTTGTTAGTTATTTATTTATTGTTGTTTTAAGGGGCGGAACTACGTGGTGTGGTAGCGATCAAGGGATGAAACGATTAGCTCAGGACAGTGAGACATTGGGAAATTTCACCAAACCAGTCGAAAGACTGACGACTCAAACAACAACAAAAACAACAACAACTCAGAAATGAACTCCTAAAATTTGATACAAGAATTATTTTAAGAACTATGAATTTTTCCGCCCTTCCAAATTCTGACTTCCTCCGCTGAGATCGAACCCACGATATTGGGATCATGACATGCACACTCTATCACTGATCCACCGAGGAAGCTATTGCTTTAGATAATTTCCTCAGAATGGCGTCCTCTATAGACAATTAAAAGCAAATTATTTTATTTCGATTATAAAAGACACGCGTGACCCGCTACGCCCTATAGTACAAGCAATGTGGCCACGACAAGAGTTTTGACACCCCTGGCTGCGGTAGATGTAACAGGGGATACTGATGCTAGCAGGTTCCATTATCCTGGCCTATTGTTATACCATATGTTAACACATTAGTGATACCATTATGCGCGCGAGATGGTTTATGCTTACAATGTAACTGATACACAGCAGTAGTCACCTTGAGGCCTTCTCAACAGATACAGTACAATTACTAGATAATATTAGCACAACCAATCTGATCAAGCTTGATGGAAGATATACAGTTAAACCACATCGGCATCGCCTTTCCCCTCCTGACTGCTACCATCATTACAGAATAATCCCACACAAATATTAAACCAAGGCTTAAGTGCCACATGGATATTATGGTTCATGAAGTATGTTTATGCTTACTGTAGTTTCAAATCTCCGGTTGGTTGGTTGGTTCCTTAGTTTAGGGGCCGCGACAACGTGGTCATGTAGCCCCATGTACTTTGGGTATGTGAAGAATCAGTCTGATTTTTTTTTTCGTATGGTCTCCGGAGAGGCCGAGTGCAGGTCTTTCTAGTTGACGCCCGTGGGTAACCTGCGCGTCGCAATGAGGATAAACTGATGATGAAAACGTCACATACACCCAGCCACGGGATCTAAACCCTGGAGATTAAAATCCCTCAGGGCTCGGCCGGGAATCGAACCCGTGGCACTTCGGGCCAAAACCTAGCGCGCTAACCATTTAGCCATGGAGCCGGACAAATGTCTGATAACCGGTGGCTGTATTAGTGTGTGTTTCTGTTTTCAATTCAAGTAAGGACTGCAGACATTGAATTTTTTCAAGTAGTTCCTACTTTTGCCGCCAAACGCCACCATCAACGACTACTAGTTCAGAACTTGGTTACCAAACGCCACCGCAGTCGGCTCCTGGCGAGGAACGTAGGGACCTAAGAGCGATTGTCAAATGTTTAACTATAATTAGGTGTAATTAGTGGAAGATTCTTTAACATGCCATACATTTACGACATGGGACCAACGGCTTTACTTCCGCTCCGATGGAAGGCATACTGAGGGATTTTGACGCTCTTAAAAAAATCCGACGACTACGGCCGGGTTTGAACCCGCGACCTTGGGCATAGAAGCTCAGCATGATACCAACTACGCCGCCGAAGCCGCGTGTTCAAATCTCTTATTACAGAATGACGCATCGAAAAACCATTGAGTATTCCACCCACATGCTCAGATAGTAGTGGCTTCTGGTTATAAAGTTGCAGTGTTGCACAACAACCAGTATAATTCAATTAATACCGGAATAATATGTTTAGTAATAAGAGCTGTAGATTACGTTTCCTTTTATATGATTTTATAGGAATTCATAATTTAGTTCTGTAATAATTCAGGAAATCTTCTTCCACATTTCCCGGTCCCTTGCATCTCCCACTGTTGCTGTTGGTGCCACCTCTCCTAAGGCCATTGTCGTCCAATCCTTCCGTCTTGTTCTCCGGCGTCTCCCAGTTGGTGTTGAGTTGAAAACACAATTGAATGTGGAATCCTTCGCTCTAATAACAAGTCCCAACCACTGCAACCTCCTCCTCTCCAGAATCGGTTGATGTTCGTCTTCTCAAAGCGTTGATACAGGTCTTTCTGCGGCATTCTTTCCCTCCATTCGGTTTCTGCATTATTTATTGGAACATATATTTTCCGTAAGACCTTCCTTTCAAAAATGCAGATACGTTTATCAAGCGTAGGTGGGATGGCCCATGTCTCACCAAGGTCATGTCGAGGTGTACTTTACTTTCCTATGAAATCAAACGTGACTTGAAAAGATTGGTCAAGCTATAGAGAATATGATTCGCGTTAGTTATCCTCATCAGTTTACGATGAGTTTATTAAATTAGGGAAATAAAAATGGAAGAGATTAAAGAAACAAATTTAACCAGAACCTGGTAGGCCTATAAAATTCGATTTATCTTTAAAATAATAAAACAGTTTTCAGATAACGATAAATTAGGAAAAGATTTGTTAAAAATATTTTGTCGTTTATTTAATAATAATTTTATTAAGCTTAATACAGCCAATGACCATGTATTTTTCTTTTCAGGAGGGGATTATGAAAGGAAATCGGCCGTGGATCTATTGAAGGGAACCGTCCCGGCATTTGTCTGGTGTTGAAAATGTGAAACCACGAAAACCATTTTCAGGACGGCCGAGGTGGGAATCAAACCCACGCCCTCCCGATGCCTCGAGACACTAGGTAGTGCGTTAGCGCTCTCGGCCACCCATTTAATGAAATGTTTTACGAAACGCGGTTAGTAAGGAAACGTTTCATAGGGAACTATAATTTATGGAAAGTAGTACAGTTCGCTTCACTTTGAATATTGCATCATCATGACCAGAAATTGCGTAATCCTGATGACGTCATGGGATGACGTCATGGGTCCTTAGAGCGAGCACGTGGTCCAGGAGCGAGCATGTGCACTGCACGTGTTAGCGTGGGAAGGGGTTGACCTTTTGGCTTGTTTGTGCGATGATGATAAAAAGTTAATGGGTGTTGAAGTCATGGGGGTTGTTTATTGGGATTCTGTCATCTGACACCCGTGCGACTGTGAGCATGTGTGCCAGTGCGAGCAATCCACACATGTGGCGCGCAGCTGTTATGTTTTTTTGTTCGCGCCGGTTGGGCTGAGCGGAGAGGCGGCTCCTATCCACACATGTGGTGTGCAGCTGTTATTGTTTTTTGCTTAGGATGCTAACCGTCATTTGACACCCGTGCGAGTGTGAGCACGTGCACCAGTGCGAGCGATCACGTGATATGTCTGCAGTGTTCGCGTGAGACGTAGTTGACCTTTAACAAGTAGTGTTAACTTGGGGGTTCTGTCCACTAACTTATTGAACCCTCGTCGTATCGGCCCCGAACCTGATATCTCGCACACGTAGTAATGCCCCCCTCTTTTCCTATAGCCTCATTATTTAAATAAAATACTAAAACAAAAGGTCATTCGCGGGTAGTGGGGTAGTGTATGTTCTCTTGCAAGTCACGTGTGTGCTTGAATACGTATGGCTATGTTGGAAAAATGTTTGGTGGTGGGCGAGGACTAGGGTTGAGTGAGGGCTCGTTTAAATGCTATTTTTCCCGCTCTATTTGATGGTGAGGTAATTTTTTTAAAACGGGTGGAATTTGGAAACGCAATTTGAGGTAAACGTGCGTTTTTGACATTTTGGCGAATTTAATGAGTTTGTAAGGCTAGAACGATGTGTTATTTAGGAATGGTGTGACGTCCTCTTTGCTATGAATGTGTGTCGGTATATATATATATATATTTTTTTTTAATTGTTTTTTTTTTGAAATTGGTGCTATTTTGGAAACGGTGAAGATGAGAGAAAAGTTTGTTTGACGTCAATGAAAGGTCCCTATGCCCTCTAGGCTGACAGCAAGTTTGAAGTGTGTAGGACAAAACAAAATGATAGCCTACTTTCTGGCGAACATTGGCGATGATTCGCGAACGCATGGTCGGATTTGAGCATATAGGGTGTCGTAGGACTTGTGGTGAACCACCCCTTGCTATGGACGGGAGTATATCCACCCCAAAATAAATCTACCCTTACCCGGAGGTTAAGTAGTGGTTATTTTTGTATGCATGCGCACTTGAGGGCTTTTGTAAGAGAGCGGAATTTTTAAATGATTCTTTATAGATGAGGCTTTTTAAAAAAAATTATTAAAAAAACAAAAAACTAATAGGTCATTCGCTTTTTAGTATCTCGCTAACCAATAATGCGATTTAAATATATGGGGGTGTCATAGGACTCTTAGTGAATTCTCCTTTTGTATGAATGAGGTATGTCAACCCCCAAAATTAAAACTACCCTTACCTGGGGTGAAAGAGCAATTTTTGTATGTATGCACACCTGTGGCTTTTGTCAAAAGGGCCTAACTACACATTTGTTAATATTTTCTGAACCCCTGATGGGATTTTGCCATAGGCAGTAACCTAGCACTTGGGGTGACGCCTCGTTTTTGAAAGTATGATTCATGTTTTTGTCAAAATGGCCTAACTACACTTTTGTTAATATCTCGTGAACCAATCATGCTAGGGACTTGTATGAGGGGTCCTAGCACTTGGGGCGACGTCCCCCTTTGTGGGGTGAAACTACCCCCCAAAATTGAAAACTCAATATCTTGGAAACTATGAACCCTAAAATTAGGCGTGATAGCTTTAAAAATAGGTGATGACATAGGCTTTTACCTGGATTGGTAATTTCACCCCTAAAACAGTAAATAGTCATGTTATGGGAAAAAACGTGTTAAACACCTAAAAATGATAAATGAAACTAAGATCTTTTGTTTTTGATGAAAAATAGCAGGGGGGTGAAAACTACCCCCAAATTGAAAAATCGATACCTTGGAAACTATAACCGTAAAATTATGTGTAATAGCTTAAAAAATTCGTTGTGACATAGGCTTTTACCTGGATAGATGATGTCACCCCTAAAACAGTAAATAGTGATTTTACAGTGGGGAAAAAGGTCTTAAACGGGTAAAAATGATAATTGAACCTAAGATCTTTTGTTTTTGATGAAAAATAGCACGGGGGTGAAAACTACCCCCAAATTGAAAAATCGATACCTTGGAAACTAAGAACCGTAAAATTACGTGTAATAGCTTAAAAAATTCGTTGTGACATAGGCTTTTACCTGGATAGATGATGTCACCCCTAAAACAGTAAATAGTGATTTTACAGTGGGGAAAAAGGTCTTAAACGGGTAAAAATGATAATTGAACCAAAGATCTTTTGTTTTTCATGAAAAATAGTAGAGGGGTGAAAACTACCCTCAAATTGAAAAAATCGATATCTTGCAAACTAAGAACCCTAAAATTAGGTTTGATAGTTGAAAAATAGGTGATGACATACGCTTTTACCTCGATAGATTATTTCACTCATAAAACAGGGAATAGTAATGTTACATGAGAAAAAGGTATTAAACACTTAAAAGCATAAGAGTTTTTTGAAACCATGCTTGAATGAATGTGTGTTTGGAGGATGACAGCTTGCTAATTAATATTATAATTATTATTATCATTATTATTATTTTTATTTTTATTATTATTATTAGGTAATTATGGATTAATGTGTTTATAGCTAATGAATGAGGCTACAGAGTTGTATCAGGTGTTGTACAAATCAGGATGGCCAAACCGTTGCCATTCCCCCATGAATATACCCAAAAGAGCCAAAACGTTAAGGTTATCGACCTGAGATTTTATAAAACTAATTATCTGAGAGGGTGAAGTAAGGTGTTGTTTTGGACTGACAGTGGCTAAAGGTGCGTATACACTTGCGCGCCGCGCCGCTCGCGCGCAGCAAGTTCGCTAGATTAGTACGGGGTTTCGAAGCTGCGTGCGAGCGGCGCACGACGATCCATCTCCTGTCGGTTTTTTACACGCGCACTTTGAGTGTTCGCAGTTCAGATTTGGACGGTATTGTGAGGAGTTCGTTGTTTCTCGCGCGCATCTGATTGCAATATCTGTGCGTTTTGAGTGGTGATAATGGAGTGGTCAGACGAATCTGTGATCAAATTGTCGATACTTATCGCAAAAAGCCTCTTCTGTGGGATCCTCAACATAAGGATCATTTTAAGAAACCAATAGACTAAAAGCAGATGCCTGGAGGGAAATAGGAGCTGAGATGGATATATCTGTGGACCAATGCAAGAAGAAGGTGATATATCTGCTGTCTTCCTACGGGCGTGAGAAAAGTAAAATAAATCGCAGGGCTGAAATGCGTATCTTCTTTGGAAATGTGGGGTCCAATCTTCTGCAGCAGATTCTCAAAGTCAGAAGGTGACATTCGAGTAAAATTCTTATACTGGCCGCTAATTTCTCGTGACTTCAAGTCCATCATTAATTCCGCACCAATCCTTTTTTTAAACAGGTCAGTGTGCCATCAACGTCGTCGTCGTTTCTTTTTCTTTTTGCATAAACTTGCCATTAAAAAAGCCGCACCACTCATCACCGCAATCGCGAGGTTTTCTCCGTGCGGCAGAGACATGATTATAATTACCACACTCCAAACTTACTAGAGAATGTTCGTGGGTTTCCTATGGATCGCGGGAGGTTCGTCTAAATAATAATTCTGGACGAGCAACGGACGCGCGACGCACGCACCGCGCGCAGTGCGCGGCGCGCAAGTGTATACCCACCTTAACCCTTTCCCATGATTTATGAATTGACCCAAAATATTTTACCTGACAAGACTGAGTGTACCTGTTGCAGCCTTTAGAAAATCGAACCCAGACCTGTGTGGTGACAGTCGAGTTATATTAATGATGCTTTTTGAACAAACACACTCTTGCATACTATCGCTGGGTTGAATCTGCACAGAGACACTGGCTTTGTTTGTGTAATGAGTCTTGGTGATAAGAACATGGCGCTCTTGCCAGCAAGTTTCATATTACTCGTCTGCTTGATAGTGGACGTGATTCGCACCGTGTTAACGTACATGACTTGATAGTTGTTAGGTAAGGGTTGACAAGGCTCAATGAACCTTATTGCTACCTTAGGATGAGAATGAATTTCTTGGTATAGTCGGGGTTGCAAGCCAAGGCCTTAGGGTAGACAACCAACTATGTTAAACACTATAATGTGAGATGGTCAAATGATAATGTAACAGAACATATAGAAAAGTTTCATGTAGTTTAACGAATTGACTAAGAGCCATACCATGAGAGGAATAGGTAATTGAAATTGAATCCTTAGCTGTTGACCCTACTACATGTAAGCTATAGCAATGCCCGCCTATAAGCTATCATGTTAGAAAAAGAAATTTATGGGTTGTTTTAAACGGAGAATGATTGTGTTTACTGTGAAACACAAATCTGAATTTAAAAATAGTTTATGTCCTACATGATGTTTGAACTCTCTTTTTATTTATACTTTAGACAAACGCTAACATAGTTGTAATTCAGAAGCCATGGCTGCCTCTTTTCCAATCCTACACCGTACACTGAAGTTAAAGTTAATAATGATCACGTTACAGGCAGCCAGTTTCAAAGCCATGAGAAATAAGTGAACAAAGTATAAAATACTTGACCCAGTCGAGAAATCAACATGGTGTTGTTTCAAACAAAAGACAAGCGTTCTATAAACTTGACCACCAAGCTGTCCTATCGACCTCTAATTGTTTGGCTGATGGTGAAAATAAAATTAAATGTAAACTATAACTAAAACTAACTACACACTTATAACTAGAAAAATGAAATGTAAGACAAAAGGATAACAGGACAAATAAAGGACAGAAGGAATAAATAATGCCCCCTCAATCCTCAAGAATGTGGATTGATGGACTTGAAAGGAAGGAGAGCCATAAAAGGTAGATATGAAAGTAAAAGAGGAGAGGGTCCCGCTCCGGAGGTAATCGATAAAAAGAGGGAAAACTGGGCCCAGCTCAGGAATCCCTTGTGATCGCAAACTTCCAAACTCATCAGCCGTAAGCCCCTGAGGGTGTAGGCATATCCAGGGTGCACCACAAGTGGTGGGGCTACATACACCCTACCTTTAGTGTGGCTTGTGCAATAGGCTGGAAATAACATAAAAATAAAAAGAAGGCTGCCTCCTCACACAAGGAGGGTATCAGAAAAAATAAACAAGGGTCAATTAAGTCGGAAAATAAAGAGACTCCCTAAGCCTTGGATAGCCTAATAATGTCGGAGTCGGTAAAGAGCAAGAGTTGGCCAAGTGTGGTCGACAGGAAAGAAGACAGACAGCCTAGCACAAGTCAGTGGAAACAATGACGGACTCTGCTTGGGCTCCATGGTCGTCAACCTACATTCCACTAGATGAAAGCCCTTGTTTGGGGTGGTGGAAAATAAACACCTCTTTTGTTTTAAATCACTGGCTTTAAGGAAGGTAACAAATGGCATGCCTTTATAATGCGATACTGGTCCTAGGGGTATGCAAAATTGTATTAGATACTCATCTAATAATAGTGTACATGACTTCTTATTATTTTCCCTAATTACAGTACAAGGGAATGATGACCATGATTTCCAAGCCCCTAAGTAAGACAAAATCAAATTATTTCCATTTCCAAACAGTTGGGGTGAGGTGAGGTGAGTTTTCTAAACGTCAAACTCATGTGGATTTCCACTTTTACTCCAGGTAAATGCCATGTTTGCCCACAGACAAGTGCAAAGAAAATCGAAACATGTTATGTTTGGATCAATTCCTTACCTACATGACAACATGTACTTGAAATAACAAGTAATGAGCATTCTATGTTAACAATAGTGAGATGCTTGCAAACTGCCATTGCTTAGAGCTCATTAGCGGCTTCTAAGGGTGGTAAGGAGTACACTTACTTGAAAAACTAACAAGAGGAGTGTTCGATTTTCCCACAACACCCAATCTGAAAGTAAATATAAATGACTATGCACTTAAGTCCATAACCACCTCCTTACTATTCCTACCCTTCATTGTCAAAGGCACACATTAATACAGCCATCACAGTGACAGAGGTTATTTGTAAAATATCTAAATATCTGAGATTTATCTTGAAATTGACCAGAATTTTGTAAAATCCACCAAATTTACCGCAAATTTAGCAAATTCCACCAAATTTCAGCAAAATCCAACAAATCACTACCAGATTTATTGAAATGACATTGAATTATTAAAGAATGGTTTGAACTAGCTCAAATTTATATAAAATTACCCGAATATTGATGAAAATTCACCAAATGCTACCAAATTTAGCCAAGAGGTCTACAAACCATGAAATTTAACCATCTTTTTAAATTCACAACATATACTCGAAAATTCCATAATATTCCCTTTACGTGTATATTTTTTTAGTTGTTGTTTCGTTTCCCACACTCCCTGCAGACAAATACCTGAACATGACTTTCTCCTAGACTAGGAGCTCCACATTCGACATGATAGCTGAGTTTCATCTCCCATAAACTTGTCTCTGAGGTGGGTGCCAGAAAAGGCATCCAGCTGTAAAAACCACACCCTCACATAGACTTTCATAACTTCTTACGTTGAGGTTCATAACACTACGTTGAATGATTTCTCGGTTTCCTTTTCACAATTCCTGTCTATACATTCCTCTTGAAGGTTGCAAGATGCTTGCAAGGTTCCTAAAATGCAATTCAATTTAATAAATACCTTAAGATGGTTTGATTTGTTTAATGATATGGTGTTAATACTATTTTTAGGTCTTGAGTGGCTTTGCAATAAGAATTGAATAACCAAACATGAGGTACATATCAGGGAAACATTTTGGCCACTATGTTGGCTATTGACCAGTGAGTTTAGCTGTTTATCATTTTTTTAAATCATAAACAACACAGGCTTAAACGTATAGATAAACCGTGTAACCATGTTTGTTAAACAAGACATTATTCCAGAGATAATTAGGATACTTATGTAGAGTTTACCGAAAATAATGTTGTGTAACAGTAAATGCTAGTCAACAAACAGTTATACATTTCTAAAAAATCATCATACAATACCTGAGAGCTCTTCTAAAATTATTGATGTGTAACATGTTTCCACTAACTTGCTATGTATTTTTTGGCTTGGGGGTGATTTTCAAGAAATGCAAATGGAACTGAAATGCAATACAAACAATGAGCGCGCCTGGTGGCTGAGATTGATACCACGACGTACTGTCGGTTATGTAGCTATGTGGAATGTATATCAAATATAGTTTACTTCAAGGTATGGAGATCCCTACAATTCCTACAATAAATGATCTTGAAATGGTCATCCTATGGTGTGAAAATATTTATTAGGTATATGATATTTAATGAAAACAATTATGATTTATTTAATGTTTATATGTTTACAGTATTGTTATTTAATGTAAGCACTTGAGGCACTACCGACCAAAATACAGCACTATCTGCAATATGTATTGCATACCTGAAGTTTTGGTGGTCCCATTAAAGGTATTCCTACAATAAATGATTTTCAAGTTGTCATTCTATGACGTGAAAATATTTAATATATGATATTTGCTAACAGAATATGCCACTGGAATTATTTTACAAGTAGTTATTTTAATGACAACAGAGTTCACTGTTAATAACGGAGAGCCCTATGTGGAATGTAGGATAACATGTAACATAATATACGTGATATGTCACAACTGTAAGGCTTGTGATTTTTTAAAGATGCCTTTATACCTATATTAATCCCCCAGTTTACAAGACTGATAACTGTAATGCTACGGAAAAATCATAACAAATCAAAAATGTGCATTGGAAAACCAAAAAGTGGTTGAGCAAATATACAGTCAACATGCAAAAAAACAAGAAATATATACAAATTGTGTTAATTAATTTAATTCAAATAATTATTTTTACAATAGGTATACACAAACACACACACACACACACACACGCACAGACAGAATACAGCTCTTTTTTTTTGTTCATGTTTGCCTGCTAGAGTTTTTGAATATAACACTTGCTGAACATTATTTTAGGGGTGGGGGTGTTGCTACGTTGACCAATTACACAATAATACCAGCTTTACGAAGTTCATCTTCTATTTTTAACAGCTCTTCCTCATAACCAATATGACCAGCCTGTTTACAGGCATGCAAGAGCTGTAGACGTTCGACTAATATATTAGGATCGTTCCATTTGCTATTTTTTATGAATGGTTTCAAATACTCGGGAAGCAGTCCATCATTTTCACCATCAACATCATTATCATCCTCATCATTATAATCATCTTCATAATGATCATCATCATCCTCGTCATTTTTACCATCATAATTTCCACCTGTGTCCACAGTCTGTTCAATGGTTTGAGTTCCCTTTGATAGTGTTGAAAGCTTCTTTTTAGATGTACTAGAGTGCTTTAACATTATGTTATTATTTTCACCATCACCATCCTTTTCATCTTCCACAACCAACTTCTTGATTGGGTATGTTGTCTCTGATAGAGTTGAGGGCTTTTGAGATGTGTGTGTGTGTCTGATCATGGGTTTTACTGGAGGTCTTAAAGGTTTCTCATAAAACAACTCGCTAACAGCATGAGTGCGTTGTAGTGTATTAAACCCGAGCTTAATATTATCTTGAGCAGCACTATTTTTTCTTGGACTTGGTTTTTTGCTTCGGTTTGAGTTTTCCTTACATTTACACTAGCATGATTATTAAGTTTACAATCATGACTGTTTGAAGAAAGTATGTCCAATTCTCTTGTCTTAAGCATTCCTCGACACTGTTTCGATCGTTGCTTTGAACAGCGCCAAATAACAGTTCCATTTTTATTGCTTCGTTTCACAATATATGAATATCCTTTATAGTATGCATAAGGCTTACCATACCTAGTCACTGATACTTCTATATCAACTGTCAAGCATAAACTAATTTCTAGTAAAGACAATTTGGAAATAACAACAATAGATTAATGTGGGAGCATATATAGATGCAAAAAGAGGAAGCAAAAGTGGGGGTAAAAAGTGTCAGCGAAAGTGGGAGCAAATGTGGGAGCAAAAACTGTGAGCAAAAATTGGGAAGCAAAAAGTGGGAGCATATATGGGATGAAATGTGGGAGCAAAGCAAATATAAAAAGTGGGAGCAAATATGCTAACAAATATGTCAACAAATATGCCGGCAAAAGTAAATACACAATTCAAGATAGTTGAAAGTGCAAAGAAAATATGGATGCCAATGTAGTGTTTTTCTAAAACAACTAAGCATAACAAACTTAGTCATAACCTGACATAACCTAACCTGCCCCAACCTCACCTAACCTAACTTCACCTATCCTAACATAACCTAACCTACCCTAACCTCACCTAACCTAACCTAACTTCACCTATCTTAACCTAACCTAGCGTAACTTAACCTAACCTAACCTCACCTAACCTAACCTCACCTAACCTAACCTAACGTAACCCAACTTCACCTAACCTAACCTCACCTAACCCAACTTCACCTCACCTAACCTAACTTCACCTAACCTAACTTGACCCAACTTTACCTAACCTAACCTCTCATAAATTCACCTAACCTAACTTTACCTAACCTAACTTCACCCAACCTAACCTTTCAACTTTCAGATCAAAATTAAATTCTGGGCATAGTTGAGTTGGAACCCATGACCTCATGTGTGTGTGTGTGTGTGTGTGTGTGTGTGTATGTGTGTGTGTGTGTGTGTATACCTATTGTAAAAATATATATATTTGAATTAAATTAATTAACACAATTTGTATATATTTCTTGTTTTTTTGCATGTTGACTGTATATTTGCTCAACCACTTTTTGGTTTTCCAATGCACATTTTTGATTTGTTATGATTTTTCCGTAGCATTACAGTTATCAGTCTTGTAAACTGGGGGATTAATATAGGTATAAAGGCATCTTTAAAAAATCACAAGCCTTACAGTTGTGACATATCACGTATATTATGTTACATGTTATCCTACATTCCACATAGGGCTCTCCGTTATTAACAGTGAACTCTGTTGTCATTAAAATAACTACTTGTAAAATAATTCCAGTGGCATATTCTGTTAGCAAATATCATATATTAAATATTTTCACGTCATAGAATGACAACTTGAAAATCATTTATTGTAGGAATACCTTTAATGGGACCACCAAAACTTCAGGTATGCAATACATATTGCAGATAGTGCTGTATTTTGGTCGGTAGTGCCTCAAGTGCTTACATTAAATAACAATACTGTAAACATATAAACATTAAATAAATCATAATTGTTTTCATTAAATATCATATACCTAATAAATATTTTCACACCATAGGATGACCATTTCAAGATCATTTATTGTAGGAATTGTAGGGATCTCCATACCTTGAAGTAAACTATATTTGATATACATTCCACATAGCTACATAACCGACAGTACGTCGTGGTATCAATCTCAGCCACCAGGCGCGCTCATTGTTTGTATTGCATTTCAGTTCCATTTGCATTTCTTGAAAATCACCCCCAAGCCAAAAAATACATAGCAAGTTAGTGGAAACATGTTACACATCAATAATTTTAGAAGAGCTCTCAGGTATTGTATGATGATTTTTTAGAAGTGTATAACTGTTTGTTGACTAGCATTTACTGTTACACAACATTATTTTCGGTAAACTCTACATAAGTATCCTAATTGTCTCTGGAATAATGTCTTGTTTAACAAACATGGTCACACGGTTTATCTATACGTTTAAGCCTGTGTTGTTTATGATTTAAAAAAATGATAAACAGCTAAACTCACTGGTCAATAGCCAACATAGTGGCCAAAATGTTTCCCTGATAGGTAACTCATGTTTGGTTATTCAATTCTTATTGCAAAGCCACTCAAGACCTAAAAATAGTATTAACACCATATCATTAAACAAATCAAACCATCTTAAGGTATTTATTAAATTGAATTGCATTTTAGGAACCTTGCAAGCGTCTTGCAACCTTCAAGAGGAATGTATAGACAGGAATTGTGAAAAGGAAACCGAGAAATCATTCAACGTAGTGTTATGAACCTCAACGTAAGAAGTTATGAAAGTCTATGTGAGGGTGTGGTTTTTACAGCTGGATGCCTTTTCTGGCACCCACCTCAGAGACGAGTTTATGGGAGATGAAACTCAGCTATCATGTCGAATGTGGAGCTCCTAGTCTAGGAGAAAGTCATGTTCAGGTATTTGTCTGCAGGGAGTGTGGGAAACGAAACAACAACTAAAAAAATATACACTTAAAGGGAATATTATGGAATTTTCGAGTATATGTTGTGAATTTAAAAAGATGGTTAAATTTCATGGTTTGTAGACCTCTTGGCTAAATTTGGTAGAATTTGGTGAATTTTCATCAATATTCGGGTAATTTTATATAAATTTGAGCTAGTTCAAACCATTCTTTAATAATTCAATGGCATTTCAATAAATCTGGTAGTGATTTGTTGGATTTTGCTGAAATTTGGTGGAATTTGCTAAATTTGCGGTAAATTTGGTGGATTTTACAAAATTCTGGTCAATTTCAAGATAAATCTCAGATATTTAGATATTTTACAAATAACCTCTGTCACTGTGATGGCTGTATTAATGTGTGCCTTTGACAATGAAGGGTAGGAATGGTAAGGAGGTGGTTATGGACTTAAGTGCATAGTCATTTATATTTACTTTCAGATTGGGTGTTGTGGGAAAATCGAACACTCCTCTTGTTAGTTTTTCAAGTAAGTGTACTCCTTACCTCCCTTAGAAGCGGCTAATGAGCTCTAAGCAATGGCAGTTTGCAAGCATCTCACTATTGTTAACATAGAATGCTCATTACTTGTTATTTCAAGTACATGTTGTCATGTAGGTAAGGAATTGATCCAAACATAACATGTTTCGATTTTCTTTGCACTTGTCTGTGGGCAAACATGGCATTTACCTGGAGTAAAAGTGGAAATCCACATGAGTTTGACGTTTAGAAAACTCACCTCACCTCACCCCAACTGTTTGGAAATGGAAATAATTTGATTTTGTCTTACTTAGGGGCTTGGAAATCATGGTCATCATTCCCTTGTACTGTAATTAGGGAAAATAATAAGAAGTCATGTACACTATTATTAGATGAGTATCTAATACAATTTTGCATAAACCTAGGACCAGTATCGCATTATAAAGGCATGCCATTTGTTACCGTCCTTAAAGCCAGTGATTTAAAACAAAAGAGGTGTTTATTTTCCACCACCCCAAACAAGGGCTTTCATCTAGTGGAATGTAGGTTGACGACCATGGAGCCCAAGCAGAGTCCGTCATTGTTTCCACTGACTTGTGCTAGGCTGTCTGTCTTCTTTCCTGTCGACCACACTTGGACAACTCTTGCTCTTTACCGACTCCGACATTATTAGGCTATCCAAGGCATAGGGAGTCTCTTTATTTTCCGACTTAATTGACCCTTGTTTATTTTTTCTGATACCCTCCTTGTGTGAGGAGGCAGCCTTCTTTTTATTTTTATGTTATTTCCTGCCTATTGCACAAGCCACACTAAAGGTAGGGTGTATGTAGCCCCACCACTTGTGGTGCACCCTGGATATGCCTACACCCTCAGGGGCTTACGGCTGATGAGTTTGGAAGTTTGCGACCACAAGGGATTCCTGAGCTGGGCCCAGTTTTCCCTCTTTTTATCGATTACCTCCGGAGCGGGACCCTCTCCTCTTTTACTTTCATATCTACCTTTTATGGCTCTCCTTCCTTTCAAGTCCATCAATCCACATTCTTGAGGGTTGATGGGGCATTATTTATTCCTTCTGTACTTTATTTGTCCTGTTATCCTTTTGTCTTACATTTCATTTTTCTAGTTATAAGTGTGTAGTTAGTTTTAGTTATAGTTTACATTTAATTTTATTTTCACCATCAGCCAAACAATTAGAGGTCGATAGGACAGCTTGGTGGTCAAGTTTATAGAACGCTTGTCTTTTGTTTGAAACAACACCATATTGATTTCCCGACTGGGTCAAGTATTTTATACTTTGTTCACTTATTTCTCATGGCTTTGAAACTGGCTGCCTGTAACGTGATCATTATTAACTTTAACTTCAGTGTACGGTGTAGGATTGGAAAAGAGGCAGCCATGGCTTCTGAATTACAACTATGTTAGCGTTTGTCTAAAGTATAAATAAAAAGAGAGTTCAAACATCATGTAGGACATAAACTATTTTTAAATTCAGATTTGTGTTTCACAGTAAACACAATCATTCTCCGTTTAAAACAACCCATAAATTTCTTTTTCTAACATGATAGCTTATAGGCGGGCATTGCTATAGCTTACAAGTAGTAGGGTCAACAGCTAAGGATTCAATTTCAATTACCTATTCCTCTCATGGTATGGCTCTTAGTCAAGTCGTTAAACTACATAAAACTTTTCTATATGTTCTGTTACATTATCATTTGACCATCTCACAGTATAGTGTTTAACATAGTTGGTTGTCTACCCTAAGGCCTTGGCTTGCAACCCCGACTATACCAAGAAATTCATTTTCATCCTAAGGTAGCAATAAGGTTCATTGAGCCTTGTCAACCCTTACCTAACAACTATCAAGTCATGTACGTTAACACGGTGCGAATCACGTCCACTATCAAGCAGACGAGTAATATGAAACTTGCTGGCAAGAGCGCCATGTTCTTATCACCAAGACTCATTACACAAACAAAGCCAGTGTCTCTGTGCAGATTCAACCAAGCGATAGTATGCAAGAGTGTGTTTGTTCAAAAAGCATCATTAATATAACTCGACTGTCACCACACAGGTCTGGGTTCGATTTTCTAAAGGCTGCAACAGGTACACTCAGTCTTGTCAGGTAAAATATTTTGGGTCAATTCATAAATCATGGGAAAGGGTTAGCCACTGTCAGTCCAAAACAACACCTTACTTCGCCCTCTCAGATAATTAGTTTTATAAAATCTCAGGTCGATAACCTTAACGTTTTGGCTCTTTTGGGTATATTCATGGGGGAATGGCAACGGTTTGGCCATCCTGACTAGTACAACACCTGATACAACTCTGTAGCCTTATTCATTAGCTATAAACACATTAATCCATGATTACCTAATAATAATAATAATAATAATAATATTAATTAGCAAGCTGTCATCCTCCAAACACACATTCATTCAAGCATGGTTTCAAAAAACTCTTATGCTTTTAAGTGTTTAATACCTTTTTCTCATGTAACATTACTATTCCCTGTTTTATGAGTGAAATAATCTATCGAGGTAAAAGCGTATGTCATCACCTATTTTTCAACTATCAAACCTAATTTTAGGGTTCTTAGTTTGCAAGATATCGATTTTTTCAATTTGAGGGTAGTTTTCACCCCTCTACTATTTTTCATGAAAAACAAAAGATCTTTGGTTCAATTATCATTTTTACCCGTTTAAGACCTTTTTCCCCACTGTAAAATCACTATTTACTGTTTTAGGGGTGGCATCATCTATCCAGGTAAAAGCCTATGTCACAACGAATTTTTTAAGCTATTACACATAATTTTACGGTTCTTAGTTTCCAAGGTATCGATTTTTCAATTTGGGGGTAGTTTTCACCCCCGTGCTATTTTTCATCAAAACAAAAGATCTTAGGTTCAATTATAATTTTTACCCGTTTAAGACCTTTTTCCCCACTGTAAAATCACTATTTACTGTTTTAGGGGTGACATCATCTATCCAGGTAAAAGCCTATGTCACAACGAATTTTTTAAGCTATTACACATAATTTTACGGTTCTTAGTTTCCAAGGTATCGATTTTTCAATTTGGGGGTAGTTTTCACCCCCCTGCTATTTTTCATCAAAAACAAAAGATCTTAGTTTCATTTATCATTTTTAGGTGTTTAACACGTTTTTTCCCGTAACATGACTATTTACTGTTTTAGGGGTGAAATTACCAATCCAGGTAAAAGCCTATGTCATCACCTATTTGTAAAGCTATCACGCCTAATTTTTAGGGTTCATAGTTTCCAAGATATTGAGTTTTCAATTTTGGGGGGTAGTTTCACCCCACAAAGGGGGACGTCGCCCCAAGTGCTAGGACCCCTCATACAAGTCCCTAGCATGATTGGTTCACGAGATATTAACAAAAGTGTAGTTAGGCCATTTTGACAAAAAAAATGAATCATACTTTCAAAAACGAGGCGTCACCCCAAGTGCTAGGTTACTGCCTATGGCAAAATCCCATCAGGGGTTCAGAAAATATTAACAAATGTGTAGTTAGGCCCTTTTGACAAAAGCCACAGGTGTGCATACATACAAAAATTGCTCTTTCACCCCAGGTAAGGGTAGTTTTTATTTTGGGGGTTGACATACCTCATTCATACAAAAGGAGAATTCACTACGAGTCCTATGACACCCCATATGTTTAAATCGCATTATTGGTTAGCGAGATACTAAAAAGCGAATGACCTATTAGTTTTTTGTTTTTTTAATAAATTTTTTTAAAAGCCTCATCTATAAAGTATCATTTAAAAATTCCGCTCTCTTACAAAAGCCCTCAAGTGCGCATGCATACAAAAATAACCACTACTTAACCTCCGGGTAAGGGTAGATTTATTTTGGGGTGGATATACTCCCGTCCATAGCAAGGGGTGGTTCACCACAAGTCCTACGACACCCTATATGCTCAAATCCGACCATGCGTTCGCGAATCATCGCCAATGTTCGCCAGAAAGTAGGCTATCATTTTGTTTTGTCCTACACACTTCAAACTTGCTGTCAGCCTAGAGGGCATAGGGACCTTTCATTGACGTCAAACAAACTTTTCTCTCATCTTCACCGTTTCCAAAATAGCACCAATTTCAAAAAAAAAAACAATTTTAAAATATATATATATATATATATATATATATATATATATATATATATATATATATATTGTGCCCATTTAGCAAGAAATATGCCAATCACAGTATACCAGCGTAGCTCAATTCGGGATTTCGGGGCAGCGGTAAGTTCCCCCACTCTGTGACTCACATATTTTTGATTAATTAGAGAATACACTTGCAAAATAACAACAAAATCAACTCCTATTTTAAACACATTTAATTAATAAAATTAATGGCGCTACAAACATTTTTAACAAAAATTAATTACTGACCCAAATATCAACTGCTTGTTCCAAATGAACAAGGGATCACAAAATAAAATAAACAAATATTGTTTTCAAAACCTGTGGTTTCCACATAAACCAGCAATTCTTACTTAGTCTCACTTCCATAAAGCACTAACATTAAGTTTACATAACTCCGAGCTCTTTGGCTCCATGCATTTACATTATTATGGTGTCATTCTTGTACACCTCAAACACTAGCTTTTATATTTTCTTATTTCTCAAAAACAAATATATAATTATATTTAAATCTATGTTAATTATCGAATTCAATATTTTGGGCATGTCCACACATTCAGTTGTTATCATCTCTCTTTATTTCACAAATATATTAAGGTAATCAGAAAATCAATTGTGTACTCCAGAGCGTGAAGGTACTTGACACAGTCAAAAAACTATAGTTACTCCCGAACTCAGTTGCCTTCAATCAACTCGTGGAATCCCACGTCCATACATTATTACCATAGGGATTGTTATTTATCTCTTATGTCTTAATAGATCATTATCATATAAGAAACTACGATCTGAACCGACAAACGAAATATCCATCTTTAAGGACCTCGGTTCAATGCCCGGGTCGTTTACAACTTTAAACACTCCTGGTGTATTTATTTCTCTTTACAACAGCTTACGAGACGGTCTCTGTTCCCCCTCGCTTTAAAAGAGCTAGTCTCTACTACTGGGGTGCGATTTATGACACGTTAGGGTGGTGGAGACATCCTGTCTGACCCAACATTAGCAGCTTATTTTCAAGGCTTTCAAAACAAACCTTCCCATTCTATCCAGTTCTGGGGAGACCGGGCTTTACTGTATCGTAACATTCAAACAACTATTCTTTGGTTCAAAGACCATTTTCATATCCTTGGCATTTATTAATTATGAGAGGGTCCTCATTGATTGGGAAGATTAAATACACATACGACGACGGAGAATTTCAGGGGCTTTTATCATAAGAAGATCCTGCATTCGAATCTCTTCAGGTGCCTCGGGAACTAATCCCGTACAGAGGACTTATTTCAAAATGCGATTTAGAGTCGGCCGTGGCCCATATGACATACGCTCAATAATACCATATATTAGCTCCCTTTTTAAATACATACACAATGCCTCGTGATACTAATGTCACAAATAGAGGACTTACACAATTATCAATTCACTGCAATCAACTACCCTCCATAAGTAATGTACCAAGTATTTCACCACTACGCGTTCCTAGCGTGACACTTTAATATTATATCTGCGCTCATTATGCGCTATGCATTACTTTAAGCCGAAATGTCTTCCCAAGAACTGATAAATCTCTTTAGTAACAATTCATATTATTTTAATTCACATATTAATCTTTCCATGGTCGATAAATCGCTCCCTGTTTTAAAATATTCCATTGAACCTCATTTCTTACACATACGTTAAGGCTTAACGTTCTTATGTTCATATCAATTTATTTGATTTTTATTTAACATTTCCATATTTAATTATTATTATTATTATCTTTATTCTTTATACAAGCTCAAAAGCTATTTCTTTCATATCTCAACTTTACTTTATTTCACTGTCTTTCATGATAATTAAATGATATTTCGCTTGCTCTTATGACATTTGTTAAATACTTTAACCCTTTATTCACCTATTTCCTCTACGGGAATCATTCTTTACATTATTATTCATAATTTCTCTATTTATTTTATTATTGTTCAGACCGTATTCTTGATTATTCAGCATTTATTTATTAAAACACATCCCTTTCATTCCAAACTCCGGTGGGTTTTGTACACAATCAATTTCTGACACCAAAATAAAAATGAATTTTGTACTCACATATTTCCAGATCATCCCATGATCTTAAATCTGGTGTGGTGTTTCATTTTTGGGGCCCACTTTGAACTTTTTACACCATATTGAAGGTATTCATCTTACGTAAAAACACTTTTTGACCTATATCTAGAACACTTAATATTGACGACATTTTTATATACTGGTGTGTCCCTTTTGAACACATAATAACACTAAAAATATTATCTAACACACAATCTTGATTATTTTACACTTCACAATTACTCGATCACTAGGCCGTACTTCTGAGCCTATCACACGTGATCTTCTTAAATTCCCGTTTCCAAGGGTGAAATTTATCCGATGTCGGCTTCCTATTCTGAAGAATGCGAAAGTCCCGAAACATCTACTGTTCCCTGGAGTTCAATTTTGCTATTCCTATCCTGGATAACCGGCTCTTTATCTAGCTTGAACGGCTTCTCTGTAGATCTGTCTATCGATCCTAACGAAAGTTTATATGGATCGAGGTCTCCTCTAAGACCTATAGATTTAGTTTCTAGCAGCTAGCACTTCTCGATTCTAGTACTATTTAGAATTGTTCGCCTGCTTTCTGGAGCTAATGTTTATAGTCTCCTATTCTATTTATTTGAACTGTTTTAACACTCCTACGTTCGAACCTTATTCTGTTCTTCCTTTTTAGATTTCTTCAATTTAAATAACAGTTTGTCTGTCTGGTACGATACTTCCGTACGTTATGATCTGTTCGTTCGAACATTTAACGACCTATCGCCTTTAAGTCCGACGTTCGCAGCCTGCTATGACTATATCTTGCGAATTTTCACTTTAACTTGTATACAGTCGGGCCTAAATCCTATAATTAGGATTTTCCTAATATTTCACTACGGCGATACTTTAAAATTTCGTCTTGACTGCTCCTTATGGAGGCAAGCAAGTCGTTACTACTGTGACGCCTGTGGCTATTGGACCTTGCTTCGGCGGTGTAAAACAGCGTTTCTCCCCTCAAGGAGTACTGGTAGCTGTTATCGATGTAACGAAGAGTTACGTCCCTTCACGGACTGTCGGAATGACTTCTTCTACGTCGTGGAGCAGCACTTCCCCTCATGGAATGCTCGTAGGACTGCATGCGATGTGACACAGTGACGTGCCCTCTGGCTGTCTGAATACTGCGTTCGGTGCTTATACTTGTTGCGCAGTATGACCTCCCCTGAGGTTCATACGTTTGAAGACTTTGATGCAGCACCTCCGGTCACGGAGTGCTCGTTGTAACTGCATGTGCGATGCGACACAGTGAAGTGCCCTCAGGCTGATAATAACTGCATGATTGGCTTGGAAACGCCCGAAGCTTTATACTGTTCTACTACAAAAAAATAAGACTCAAGCCTTTTCTGTGGTCAACTTCTGAAATAATGGTGCCACAAATATAAAAATTATACCTTCCGAAAGCTCGTCTTCTCAATGTCTAATGATCTTATTGCACCTAAGAATCGATCGTGCAATTCGGAGATATTAATTAATTTCTCGTCCTCAATTGTGTGGGTGTTGCATTCTTTTTGCTCTCTCCCCTCCACAGAGGCTTAGGTACTTCCCCTATGACGTCGTCTTACGTCGGCAGTTTATTTCTGCACAATTATTACATGGTTTCTCTATACTGAAAAATCTCTCATTCAAAATGATTCACTGTACTGTGCTTGTTTACTCATTATTATGCTCGTAAACGTGTTAATTTTAATTATTCCTCTTCTGGCGAGTATGCGGCGTTGTCAAATTCCAGCAACGTCAGCTCGAATTCCGATTCAGGCTTCTCTTTCTATCACGGTGGAAAATTCCACTCAGTTATTAATACTCGTGACCAGCCCTCTCTGAAATGTCGAGTGGGGTGATCTCATCTAAGGAGCATCTGTCCCTAGTCGCTTGCACAATGTTAAGCTATATTCCTGGCTTAAAATCTCTCTCCGTTCCTTTAAGAAACTATACGTTTCTTTCATTTCTTCCTTAAGGACATGGATTCGACCGTCATGGACCCTATGGCCCATGGGTTCATCTCTCCCCTCCTTAGGTAAATAAATTTTCGAAAATTTTGAGGAAATTTATTTCAATTTAATTTTGTATTTCCTTTCCGTCGAATCCATCATAACGTCATCCGTATTTACTGTTATTTTATTTTCTTAAGGTTCCTTCCACTAATTGTGTAGGTTGGGTATACTCAATCTTTACCCTTTCTTTCTCCTTTATTACCTTAAAATTTTCCTTTTCAATAAAATCAATTACTTCTTTAAAGTTCCTCTCCTTTCTGGTCTGTGTTTCGGTTGGGTCTTCAAGAGTTCCCATTCATTCATTTATTCCCTAGTGGACGTCTCCACTCAGGCCATAAATCTCTTGTCACGTTCAATGTTTACAACTCTCTCCCCTCGTCTGGCGCGCGCCTCCAAACTCGAGTCAACAGTTGGTTTCCTTTCTTCTTTTCTCAGGTCAGACTACAAATCGGTCTGTTCTTTATTCATTATATTTCTTCAACTTAATGACTTTATGTTAATTATCTTGCGGGTGCAATTAGCTTTACCCGTAACTTGCTTCATTACAGTTATCAGACTTCAAGTCTGTTACCCTTCATTTAAAATTTTTAAGAGCTCAGTCTGACTTCACCTGACTCTTTCTAGTTCTCTTCCCTATTCCTCATCTCTCTTTGAGATGGTATTTCAGCACATATTATACTTATTTCTCATATTCTTTGATGGTTGCAAATATCTTTACCCGTTTGTTCCAATGGGATAATTCTCTTCCTTCACCTCGTATTGAGATGGCACTTTCCAAGAGTATTTCTTTTTCCTACTCTTCCAATTCTTTAGATTTTCCAAATCTCCTTTCTTTCTCTTCTTTTTATCCTTCCCTTTCTTCTTACGATGCTTCCAGCTGAAATATGCCTGGGCATCCTCTTTCTCCAAGACATCGTTGGTTATTCCACCTTCTTTCATTGTTTCCATGGGGTATCCATTTCCTGGTACACCAACTATCAATGGCGGTTTTCTTCCCTTTGGCTCTTCTTCAGAGACGTCTCCTCTCATTTTTTCATTGCTTCCAACAATCTCATCCTTTCCCTTTAGGGTTTCCCGGTTCTTATTAGCACTTTCCCTTTCTCTGTTCTTTTGTTGCCAGTTCTGGTATTTAATCAACAATTCAAGGATCTGAGCTTTCAATTTTGGTCCTTCTACTGCCGTTTTATCTTCTTGATCCTCCTGAATGTCTTCTAGGTTTTCTTTTTCTATTTCCTTCTTTTCTTCGGAGTTTCCTTTTTCAATTCCTGTGAATTCTTGAACCTTTGTTTCCATCGATGCTTCGTTGAAATTTTCTATATTTATTTCATTTAATTTTTCTATTTCTTCTGGAATTATCATTTCTGTTTCTTCAACTATCAATTCCTTTAGCATCTCCTGTTCCGAGATTATTTCTTGTTTTTCCAGCTCAACTTTTTCATAAAAATGAGTCTCTTCCGTTTGGAGCTCATTTTCATTTTGGCTATCCTCCTGTTTTGGAGTTACGATCTCTTCCTGAATTTCCATTGTTTTCTCTGGAAGGATCTCCAAGTTTTCTTCAATTTCCCCTGGAGTCATGATGATTTCTATTTCTTGCTCTTCTTCTTTAATATCAATTTCGGGCTCCTCTGGCACCGTTACTTCTTCTTCTTTAATTTCAGCCTGTTTTTCAGCTTGGGCAACTATTTCATTTGCCTGACGATTTTGCTCCAACATGTATTCCTCATATCTTTTCTGAGCAGCCTCTAATATCTCTTGATATTCTGGAATTTTGACCTGTCTTACTTCAGCTAACTCTTGAACGCTGATTATCCCTCGTTCATCATACATACTCATTCTGAAGCAATGCATCTGATCCTGTTTTTCCTGTAAATAATTCCTTTGTTCCTGAATATATTTCTCCCGGTCGTGCTCTTTATAATCGGTCTTCCGCCAAATCTTATCCCATTCTCTTCTCATATCCCATACTTGCTTCATTATCTCACTTATTTCATCACCAAATGTAACTATCTGTTCCCACGGAGCTAATTTTATTTTTCCTTCTTTCTCCATACGTTTCGCAAATTTCTTCTTCGTTTCTCTTAAGGACTCCTTCACATTTGGGATTTCTTTGGACAATTCCTCTAATTCCTGTTTGGATATCTGATAGTTATTTATACTGGCCCTCTTACGAAGTTTGTTTATCTTCTCCCTTTCCTTAGAAATACTTTCTCTCTGTTCCTCAATTCCTTCCTTCTTTCTTGAATTGTAATCTTTTAATACCCAAAGTTCGCCATCCATCTTATGATACTTATTATCCGTTTCCCGAATTATATCCAAGAATTTCTTTATTTCATCCCAAGTCGCCATTTCTACCTTTTCCTGATCCTGAACGTCAGTACTATCGCTCTTTTCCCCTTCGTTTTCGGAGCCTACCTGGACCGACATTACTACATGAGACTTTGTATTATCCTTATTCTTATCATTATCAATTACATTTTCCCTTGGAATTGGTTTACAAATTTCCTTTTCCTTTCCGAGCTCTATAGGCTCAACATTTATTACCCTTTTGTCTGCAGACATGTTACCATCTCTTCGTGTAACTATGTCTCCAGGTGCACGCATGCTTTCTACAGAAACATTTATCATTTCTCTGGTTGGGTACTCTTTCTCACCTGTAGTTTTACCTTTCCCTGGGCTCTCGGCCCTTACATTCTCAGAGAGCCTCCGCCTCTCTTCACTTAACAACATCATATTAAAATACAGTGGGCCTCTAATGCCACCACACTAGTACATGTTTGAGAGATGATACTCTGAATCCGTGTGTCCCAATTTCTTTTTAAATATTCCTTTGGTACGGGTATTCACTTACAACGTACCCTTTTGATACTCTTATTCAATTTCATAAACCTTTATGGAAGTATTTAAAATTCAAAATTTCGAAAAACCATTTTTTTCAAAAAATGAAAATTTTGATTTTTCGAGAAAACTCGGGTTTTCCCTAGGAAAACTCAGCCCTACGTACTGGGCGCCAAAATCATAAAGATGTGGTTTTGCTAGAAGCCCCACGTTGGGCGCCAAAAAGAATAAGAGGTGGTTTTGCTAGCAGCCCCACGTTGAAGCCACTACACAAATTAAGCATTGCTAAGGGGATGATAATATAATATATATATATATTCAGGGCTGCTCGGTATGAGTTTCCAGGGACCCATGCGGTCAGTTAATATTTTACGTTGTAGCTATTCCTATTATTACTTTAATCTTACATGATATGACCGACTTAAGTGTTCCTCTAGTTATTAATCCAGCACAGTATTTATATATCCCCCTGTGCCCATTTAGCAAGAAATATGCCAATCACAGTATACCAGCGTAGCTCAATTCGGGATTTCGGGGCAGCGGTAAGTTCCCCCACTCTGTGACTCACATATTTTTGATTAATTAGAGGATACACTTGCAAAATAACAACAAAATCAACTCCTATTTTTAACACATTTAATTAATAAAATTAATGGCGCTACAAACATTTTTAACAAAAATTAATTACTGACCCAAATATCAACTGCTTGTTCCAAATGAACAAGGGATCACAAAATAAAATAAACAAATATTGTTTTCAAAACCTGTGGTTTCCACATAAACCAGCAATTCTTACTTAGTCTCACTTCCATAAAGCACTAACATTAAGTTTACATAACTCCGAGCTCTTTGGCTCCATGCATTTACATTATTATGGTGTCATTCTTGTACACCTCAAACACTAGCTTTTATATTTTCTTATTTCTCAAAAACAAATATATAATTATATTTAAATCTATGTTAATTATCGAATTCAATATTTTGGGCATGTCCACACATTCAGTTGTTATCATCTCTCTTTATTTCACAAATATATTAAGGTAATCAGAAAATCAATTGTGTACTCCAGAGCGTGAAGGTACTTGACACAGTCAAAAAACTATAGTTACTCCCGAACTCAGTTGCCTTCAATCAACTCGTGGAATCCCACGTCCATACATTATTACCATAGGGATTGTTATTTATCTCTTATGTCTTAATAGATCATTATCATATAAGAAACTACGATCTGAACCGACAAACGAAATATCCATCTTTAAGGACCTCGGTTCAATGCCCGGGTCGTTTACAACTTTAAACACTCCTGGTGTATTTATTTCTCTTTACAACAGCTTACGAGACGGTCTCTGTTCCCCCTCGCTTTAAAAGAGCTAGTCTCTACTACTGGGGTGCGATTTATGACACGTTAGGGTGGTGGAGACATCCTGTCTGACCCAACATTAGCAGCTTATTTTCAAGGCTTTCAAAACAAACCTTCCCATTCTATCCAGTTCTGGGGAGACCGGGCTTTACTGTATCGTAACATTCAAACAACTATTCTTTGGTTCAAAGACCATTTTCATATCCTTGGCATTTATTAATTATGAGAGGGTCCTCATTGATTGGGAAGATTAAATACACATACGACGACGGAGAATTTCAGGGGCTTTTATCATAAGAAGATCCTGCATTCGAATCTCTTCAGGTGCCTCGGGAACTAATCCCGTACAGAGGACTTATTTCAAAATGCGATTTAGAGTCGGCCGTGGCCCATATGACATACGCTCAATAATACCATATATTAGCTCCCTTTTTAAATACATACACAATGCCTCGTGATACTAATGTCACAAATAGAGGACTTACACAATTATCAATTCACTGCAATCAACTACCCTCCATAAGTAATGTACCAAGTATTTCACCACTACGCGTTCCTAGCGTGACACTTTAATATTATATCTGCGCTCATTATGCGCTATGCATTACTTTAAGCCGAAATGTCTTCCCAAGAACTGATAAATCTCTTTAGTAACAATTCATATTATTTTAATTCACATATTAATCTTTCCATGGTCGATAAATCGCTCCCTGTTTTAAAATATTCCATTGAACCTCATTTCTTACACATACGTTAAGGCTTAACGTTCTTATGTTCATATCAATTTATTTGATTTTTATTTAACATTTCCATATTTAATTATTATTATTATTATCTTTATTCTTTATACAAGCTCAAAAGCTATTTCTTTCATATCTCAACTTTACTTTATTTCACTGTCTTTCATGATAATTAAATGATATTTCGCTTGCTCTTATGACATTTGTTAAATACTTTAACCCTTTATTCACCTATTTCCTCTACGGGAATCATTCTTTACATTATTATTCATAATTTCTCTATTTATTTTATTATTGTTCAGACCGTATTCTTGATTATTCAGCATTTATTTATTAAAACACATCCCTTTCATTCCAAACTCCGGTGGGTTTTGTACACAATCAATTTCTGACACCAAAATAAAAATGAATTTTGTACTCACATATTTCCAGATCATCCCATGATCTTAAATCTGGTGTGGTGTTTCATTTTTGGGGCCCACTTTGAACTTTTTACACCATATTGAAGGTATTCATCTTACGTAAAAACACTTTTTGACCTATATCTAGAACACTTAATATTGACGACATTTTTATATACTGGTGTGTCCCTTTTGAACACATAATAACACTAAAAATATTATCTAACACACAATCTTGATTATTTTACACTTCACAATTACTCGATCACTAGGCCGTACTTCTGAGCCTATCACACGTGATCTTCTTAAATTCCCGTTTCCAAGGGTGAAATTTATCCGATGTCGGCTTCCTATTCTGAAGAATGCGAAAGTCCCGAAACATCTACTGTTCCCTGGAGTTCAATTCTGCTATTCCTATCCTGGATAACCGGCTCTTTATCTAGCTTGAACGGCTTCTCTGTAGATCTGTCTATCGATCCTAACGAAAGTTTATATGGATCGAGGTCTCCTCTAAGACCTATAGATTTAGTTTCTAGCAGCTAGCACTTCTCGATTCTAGTACTATTTAGAATTGTTCGCCTGCTTTCTGGAGCTAATGTTTATAGTCTCCTATTCTATTTATTTGAACTGTTTTAACACTCCTACGTTCGAACCTTATTCTGTTCTTCCTTTTTAGATTTCTTCAATTTAAATAACAGTTTGTCTGTCTGGTACGATACTTCCGTACGTTATGATCTGTTCGTTCGAACATTTAACGACCTATCGCCTTTAAGTCCGACGTTCGCAGCCTGCTATGACTATATCTTGCGAATTTTCACTTTAACTTGTATACAGTCGGGCCTAAATCCTATAATTAGGATTTTCCTAATATTTCACTACGGCGATACTTTAAAATTTCGTCTTGACTGCTCCTTATGGAGGCAAGCAAGTCGTTACTACTGTGACGCCTGTGGCTATTGGACCTTGCTTCGGCGGTGTAAAACAGCGTTTCTCCCCTCAAGGAGTACTGGTAGCTGTTATCGATGTAACGAAGAGTTACGTCCCTTCACGGACTGTCGGAATGACTTCTTCTACGTCGTGGAGCAGCACTTCCCCTCATGGAATGCTCGTAGGACTGCATGCGATGTGACACAGTGACGTGCCCTCTGGCTGTCTGAATACTGCGTTCGGTGCTTATACTTGTTGCGCAGTATGACCTCCCCTGAGGTTCATACGTTTGAAGACTTTGATGCAGCACCTCCGGTCACGGAGTGCTCGTTGTAACTGCATGTGCGATGCGACACAGTGAAGTGCCCTCAGGCTGATAATAACTGCATGATTGGCTTGGAAACGCCCGAAGCTTTATACTGTTCTACTACAAAAAAATAAGACTCAAGCCTTTTCTGTGGTCAACTTCTGAAATAATGGTGCCACAAATATAAAAATTATACCTTCCGAAAGCTCGTCTTCTCAATGTCTAATGATCTTATTGCACCTAAGAATCGATCGTGCAATTCGGAGATATTAATTAATTTCTCGTCCTCAATTGTGTGGGTGTTGCATTCTTTTTGCTCTCTCCCCTCCACAGAGGCTTAGGTACTTCCCCTATGACGTCGTCTTACGTCGGCAGTTTATTTCTGCACAATTATTACATGGTTTCTCTATACTGAAAAATCTCTCATTCAAAATGATTCACTGTACTGTGCTTGTTTACTCATTATTATGCTCGTAAACGTGTTAATTTTAATTATTCCTCTTCTGGCGAGTATGCGGCGTTGTCAAATTCCAGCAACGTCAGCTCGAATTCCGATTCAGGCTTCTCTTTCTATCACGGTGGAAAATTCCACTCAGTTATTAATACTCGTGACCAGCCCTCTCTGAAATGTCGAGTGGGGTGATCTCATCTAAGGAGCATCTGTCCCTAGTCGCTTGCACAATGTTAAGCTATATTCCTGGCTTAAAATCTCTCTCCGTTCCTTTAAGAAACTATACGTTTCTTTCATTTCTTCCTTAAGGACATGGATTCGACCGTCATGGACCCTATGGCCCATGGGTTCATCTCTCCCCTCCTTAGGTAAATAAATTTTCGAAAATTTTGAGGAAATTTATTTCAATTTAATTTTGTATTTCCTTTCCGTCGAATCCATCATAACGTCATCCGTATTTACTGTTATTTTATTTTCTTAAGGTTCCTTCCACTAATTGTGTAGGTTGGGTATACTCAATCTTTACCCTTTCTTTCTCCTTTATTACCTTAAAATTTTCCTTTTCAATAAAATCAATTACTTCTTTAAAGTTCCTCTCCTTTCTGGTCTGTGTTTCGGTTGGGTCTTCAAGAGTTCCCATTCATTCATTTATTCCCTAGTGGACGTCTCCACTCAGGCCATAAATCTCTTGTCACGTTCAATGTTTACAACTCTCTCCCCTCGTCTGGCGCGCGCCTCCAAACTCGAGTCAACAGTTGGTTTCCTTTCTTCTTTTCTCAGGTCAGACTACAAATCGGTCTGTTCTTTATTCATTATATTTCTTCAACTTAATGACTTTATGTTAATTATCTTGCGGGTGCAATTAGCTTTACCCGTAACTTGCTTCATTACAGTTATCAGACTTCAAGTCTGTTACCCTTCATTTAAAATTTTTAAGAGCTCAGTCTGACTTCACCTGACTCTTTCTAGTTCTCTTCCCTATTCCTCATCTCTCTTTGAGATGGTATTTCAGCACATATTATACTTATTTCTCATATTCTTTGATGGTTGCAAATATCTTTACCCGTTTGTTCCAATGGGATAATTCTCTTCCTTCACCTCGTATTGAGATGGCACTTTCCAAGAGTATTTCTTTTTCCTACTCTTCCAATTCTTTAGATTTTCCAAATCTCCTTTCTTTCTCTTCTTTTTATCCTTCCCTTTCTTCTTACGATGCTTCCAGCTGAAATATGCCTGGGCATCCTCTTTCTCCAAGACATCGTTGGTTATTCCACCTTCTTTCATTGTTTCCATGGGGTATCCATTTCCTGGTACACCAACTATCAATGGCGGTTTTCTTCCCTTTGGCTCTTCTTCAGAGACGTCTCCTCTCATTTTTTCATTGCTTCCAACAATCTCATCCTTTCCCTTTAGGGTTTCCCGGTTCTTATTAGCACTTTCCCTTTCTCTGTTCTTTTGTTGCCAGTTCTGGTATTTAATCAACAATTCAAGGATCTGAGCTTTCAATTTTGGTCCTTCTACTGCCGTTTTATCTTCTTGATCCTCCTGAATGTCTTCTAGGTTTTCTTTTTCTATTTCCTTCTTTTCTTCGGAGTTTCCTTTTTCAATTCCTGTGAATTCTTGAACCTTTGTTTCCATCGATGCTTCGTTGAAATTTTCTATATTTATTTCATTTAATTTTTCTATTTCTTCTGGAATTATCATTTCTGTTTCTTCAACTATCAATTCCTTTAGCATCTCCTGTTCCGAGATTATTTCTTGTTTTTCCAGCTCAACTTTTTCATAAAAATGAGTCTCTTCCGTTTGGAGCTCATTTTCATTTTGGCTATCCTCCTGTTTTGGAGTTACGATCTCTTCCTGAATTTCCATTGTTTTCTCTGGAAGGATCTCCAAGTTTTCTTCAATTTCCCCTGGAGTCATGATGATTTCTATTTCTTGCTCTTCTTCTTTAATATCAATTTCGGGCTCCTCTGGCACCGTTACTTCTTCTTCTTTAATTTCAGCCTGTTTTTCAGCTTGGGCAACTATTTCATTTGCCTGACGATTTTGCTCCAACATGTATTCCTCATATCTTTTCTGAGCAGCCTCTAATATCTCTTGATATTCTGGAATTTTGACCTGTCTTACTTCAGCTAACTCTTGAACGCTGATTATCCCTCGTTCATCATACATACTCATTCTGAAGCAATGCATCTGATCCTGTTTTTCCTGTAAATAATTCCTTTGTTCCTGAATATATTTCTCCCGGTCGTGCTCTTTATAATCGGTCTTCCGCCAAATCTTATCCCATTCTCTTCTCATATCCCATACTTGCTTCATTATCTCACTTATTTCATCACCAAATGTAACTATCTGTTCCCACGGAGCTAATTTTATTTTTCCTTCTTTCTCCATACGTTTCGCAAATTTCTTCTTCGTTTCTCTTAAGGACTCCTTCACATTTGGGATTTCTTTGGACAATTCCTCTAATTCCTGTTTGGATATCTGATAGTTATTTATACTGGCCCTCTTACGAAGTTTGTTTATCTTCTCCCTTTCCTTAGAAATACTTTCTCTCTGTTCCTCAATTCCTTCCTTCTTTCTTGAATTGTAATCTTTTAATACCCAAAGTTCGCCATCCATCTTATGATACTTATTATCCGTTTCCCGAATTATATCCAAGAATTTCTTTATTTCATCCCAAGTCGCCATTTCTACCTTTTCCTGATCCTGAACGTCAGTACTATCGCTCTTTTCCCCTTCGTTTTCGGAGCCTACCTGGACCGACATTACTACATGAGACTTTGTATTATCCTTATTCTTATCATTATCAATTACATTTTCCCTTGGAATTGGTTTACAAATTTCCTTTTCCTTTCCGAGCTCTATAGGCTCAACATTTATTACCCTTTTGTCTGCAGACATGTTACCATCTCTTCGTGTAACTATGTCTCCAGGTGCACGCATGCTTTCTACAGAAACATTTATCATTTCTCTGGTTGGGTACTCTTTCTCACCTGTAGTTTTACCTTTCCCTGGGCTCTCGGCCCTTACATTCTCAGAGAGCCTCCGCCTCTCTTCACTTAACAACATCATATTAAAATACAGTGGGCCTCTAATGCCACCACACTAGTACATGTTTGAGAGATGATACTCTGAATCCGTGTGTCCCAATTTCTTTTTAAATATTCCTTTGGTACGGGTATTCACTTACAACGTACCCTTTTGATACTCTTATTCAATTTCATAAACCTTTATGGAAGTATTTAAAATTCAAAATTTCGAAAAACCATTTTTTTCAAAAAATGAAAATTTTGATTTTTCGAGAAAACTCGGGTTTTCCCTAGGAAAACTCAGCCCTACGTACTGGGCGCCAAAATCATAAAGATGTGGTTTTGCTAGAAGCCCCACGTTGGGCGCCAAAAAGAATAAGAGGTGGTTTTGCTAGCAGCCCCACGTTGAAGCCACTACACAAATTAAGCATTGCTAAGGGGATGATAATATAATATATATATATATTCAGGGCTGCTCGGTATGAGTTTCCAGGGACCCATGCGGTCAGTTAATATTTTACGTTGTAGCTATTCCTATTATTACTTTAATCTTACATGATATGACCGACTTAAGTGTTCCTCTAGTTATTAATCCAGCACAGTATTTATATATCCCCCTGTGCCCATTTAGCAAGAAATATGCCAATCACAGTATACCAGCGTAGCTCAATTCGGGATTTCGGGGCAGCGGTAAGTTCCCCCACTCTGTGACTCACATATTTTTGATTAATTAGAGGATACACTTGCAAAATAACAACAAAATCAACTCCTATTTTTAACACATTTAATTAATAAAATTAATGGCGCTACAAACATTTTTAACAAAAATTAATTACTGACCCAAATATCAACTGCTTGTTCCAAATGAACAAGGGATCACAAAATAAAATAAACAAATATTGTTTTCAAAACCTGTGGTTTCCACATAAACCAGCAATTCTTACTTAGTCTCACTTCCATAAAGCACTAACATTAAGTTTACATAACTCCGAGCTCTTTGGCTCCATGCATTTACATTATTATGGTGTCATTCTTGTACACCTCAAACACTAGCTTTTATATTTTCTTATTTCTCAAAAACAAATATATAATTATATTTAAATCTATGTTAATTATCGAATTCAATATTTTGGGCATGTCCACACATTCAGTTGTTATCATCTCTCTTTATTTCACAAATATATTAAGGTAATCAGAAAATCAATTGTGTACTCCAGAGCGTGAAGGTACTTGACACAGTCAAAAAACTATAGTTACTCCCGAACTCAGTTGCCTTCAATCAACTCGTGGAATCCCACGTCCATACATTATTACCATAGGGATTGTTATTTATCTCTTATGTCTTAATAGATCATTATCATATAAGAAACTACGATCTGAACCGACAAACGAAATATCCATCTTTAAGGACCTCGGTTCAATGCCCGGGTCGTTTACAACTTTAAACACTCCTGGTGTATTTATTTCTCTTTACAACAGCTTACGAGACGGTCTCTGTTCCCCCTCGCTTTAAAAGAGCTAGTCTCTACTACTGGGGTGCGATTTATGACACGTTAGGGTGGTGGAGACATCCTGTCTGACCCAACATTAGCAGCTTATTTTCAAGGCTTTCAAAACAAACCTTCCCATTCTATCCAGTTCTGGGGAGACCGGGCTTTACTGTATCGTAACATTCAAACAACTATTCTTTGGTTCAAAGACCATTTTCATATCCTTGGCATTTATTAATTATGAGAGGGTCCTCATTGATTGGGAAGATTAAATACACATACGACGACGGAGAATTTCAGGGGCTTTTATCATAAGAAGATCCTGCATTCGAATCTCTTCAGGTGCCTCGGGAACTAATCCCGTACAGAGGACTTATTTCAAAATGCGATTTAGAGTCGGCCGTGGCCCATATGACATACGCTCAATAATACCATATATTAGCTCCCTTTTTAAATACATACACAATGCCTCGTGATACTAATGTCACAAATAGAGGACTTACACAATTATCAATTCACTGCAATCAACTACCCTCCATAAGTAATGTACCAAGTATTTCACCACTACGCGTTCCTAGCGTGACACTTTAATATTATATCTGCGCTCATTATGCGCTATGCATTACTTTAAGCCGAAATGTCTTCCCAAGAACTGATAAATCTCTTTAGTAACAATTCATATTATTTTAATTCACATATTAATCTTTCCATGGTCGATAAATCGCTCCCTGTTTTAAAATATTCCATTGAACCTCATTTCTTACACATACGTTAAGGCTTAACGTTCTTATGTTCATATCAATTTATTTGATTTTTATTTAACATTTCCATATTTAATTATTATTATTATTATCTTTATTCTTTATACAAGCTCAAAAGCTATTTCTTTCATATCTCAACTTTACTTTATTTCACTGTCTTTCATGATAATTAAATGATATTTCGCTTGCTCTTATGACATTTGTTAAATACTTTAACCCTTTATTCACCTATTTCCTCTACGGGAATCATTCTTTACATTATTATTCATAATTTCTCTATTTATTTTATTATTGTTCAGACCGTATTCTTGATTATTCAGCATTTATTTATTAAAACACATCCCTTTCATTCCAAACTCCGGTGGGTTTTGTACACAATCAATTTCTGACACCAAAATAAAAATGAATTTTGTACTCACATATTTCCAGATCATCCCATGATCTTAAATCTGGTGTGGTGTTTCATTTTTGGGGCCCACTTTGAACTTTTTACACCATATTGAAGGTATTCATCTTACGTAAAAACACTTTTTGACCTATATCTAGAACACTTAATATTGACGACATTTTTATATACTGGTGTGTCCCTTTTGAACACATAATAACACTAAAAATATTATCTAACACACAATCTTGATTATTTTACACTTCACAATTACTCGATCACTAGGCCGTACTTCTGAGCCTATCACACGTGATCTTCTTAAATTCCCGTTTCCAAGGGTGAAATTTATCCGATGTCGGCTTCCTATTCTGAAGAATGCGAAAGTCCCGAAACATCTACTGTTCCCTGGAGTTCAATTCTGCTATTCCTATCCTGGATAACCGGCTCTTTATCTAGCTTGAACGGCTTCTCTGTAGATCTGTCTATCGATCCTAACGAAAGTTTATATGGATCGAGGTCTCCTCTAAGACCTATAGATTTAGTTTCTAGCAGCTAGCACTTCTCGATTCTAGTACTATTTAGAATTGTTCGCCTGCTTTCTGGAGCTAATGTTTATAGTCTCCTATTCTATTTATTTGAACTGTTTTAACACTCCTACGTTCGAACCTTATTCTGTTCTTCCTTTTTAGATTTCTTCAATTTAAATAACAGTTTGTCTGTCTGGTACGATACTTCCGTACGTTATGATCTGTTCGTTCGAACATTTAACGACCTATCGCCTTTAAGTCCGACGTTCGCAGCCTGCTATGACTATATCTTGCGAATTTTCACTTTAACTTGTATACAGTCGGGCCTAAATCCTATAATTAGGATTTTCCTAATATTTCACTACGGCGATACTTTAAAATTTCGTCTTGACTGCTCCTTATGGAGGCAAGCAAGTCGTTACTACTGTGACGCCTGTGGCTATTGGACCTTGCTTCGGCGGTGTAAAACAGCGTTTCTCCCCTCAAGGAGTACTGGTAGCTGTTATCGATGTAACGAAGAGTTACGTCCCTTCACGGACTGTCGGAATGACTTCTTCTACGTCGTGGAGCAGCACTTCCCCTCATGGAATGCTCGTAGGACTGCATGCGATGTGACACAGTGACGTGCCCTCTGGCTGTCTGAATACTGCGTTCGGTGCTTATACTTGTTGCGCAGTATGACCTCCCCTGAGGTTCATACGTTTGAAGACTTTGATGCAGCACCTCCGGTCACGGAGTGCTCGTTGTAACTGCATGTGCGATGCGACACAGTGACGTGCCCTCAGGCTGATAATAACTGCATGATTGGCTTGGAAACGCCCGAAGCTTTATACTGTTCTACTACAAAAAAATAAGACTCAAGCCTTTTCTGTGGTCAACTTCTGAAATAATGGTGCCACAAATATAAAAATTATACCTTCCGAAAGCTCGTCTTCTCAATGTCTAATGATCTTATTGCACCTAAGAATCGATCGTGCAATTCGGAGATATTAATTAATTTCTCGTCCTCAATTGTGTGGGTGTTGCATTCTTTTTGCTCTCTCCCCTCCACAGAGGCTTAGGTACTTCCCCTATGACGTCGTCTTACGTCGGCAGTTTATTTCTGCACAATTATTACATGGTTTCTCTATACTGAAAAATCTCTCATTCAAAATGATTCACTGTACTGTGCTTGTTTACTCATTATTATGCTCGTAAACGTGTTAATTTTAATTATTCCTCTTCTGGCGCGTATGCGGCGTTGTCAAATTCCAGCAACGTCAGCTCGTATTCCGATTCAGGCTTCTCTTTCTATCACGGTGGAAAATTCCACTCAGTTATTAATACTCGTGACCAGCCCTCTCTGAAATGTCGAGTGGGGTGATCTCATCTAAGGAGCATCTGTCCCTAGTCGCTTGCACAATGTTAAGCTATATTCCTGGCTTAAAATCTCTCTCCGTTCCTTTAAGAAACTATACGTTTCTTTCATTTCTTCCTTAAGGACATGGATTCGACCGTCATGGACCCTTTGGCCCATGGGTTCAATATATATACCGACACACATTCATAGCAAAGAGGACGTCACACCATTCCTAAATAACACATCGTTCTAGCCTTACAAACTCATTAAATTCGCCAAAATGTCAAAAACGCAGGTTTACCTCAAATTGCGTTTCCAAATTCCACCCGTTTTAAAAAATTACCTCACCATCAAATAGAGTGGGAAAAATAGCATTTAAACGAGCCCTCACTCAACCCTAGTCCTCGCCCACCACCAAACATTTTTCCAACATAGCCATACGTATTCAAGCACACACGCGACTTGCAAGAGAACATACACTACCCCACTACCCGCGAATGACCTTTTGTTTTAGTATTTTATTTAAATAATGAGGCTATAGGAAAAGAGGGGGGCATTACTACGTGTGCGAGATATCAGGTTCGGGGCCGATACGACGAGGGTTCAATAAGTTAGTGGACAGAACCCCCAAGTTAACACTACTTGTTAAAGGTCAACTACGTCTCACGCGAACACTGCAGACATATCACGTGATCGCTCGCACTGGTGCACGTGCTCACACTCGCACGGGTGTCAAATGACGGTTAGCATCCTAAGCAAAAAACAATAACAGCTGCACACCACATGTGTGGATAGGAGCCGCCTCTCCGCTCAGCCCAACCGGCGCGAGCAAAAAGACATAACAGCTGCGCGCCACATGTGTGGATTGCTCGCACTGGCACACATGCTCACAGTCGCACGGGTGTCAGATGACAGAATCCCAATAAACAACCCCCATGACGTCAACACCCATTAACTTTTTATCATCATCGCACAAACAAGCCAAAAGGTCAACCCCTTCCCACGCTAACACGTGCAGTGCACATGCTCGCTCCTGGACCACGTGCTCGCTCTAAGGACCCATGACGTCATCCCATGACGTCATCAGGATTACGCAATTTCTGGTCATGATGATGCAATATTCAAAGTGAAGCGAACTGTACTACTATGGAAACATGTTTTTGTATTATGCCTTCAGTCCTAGCATGATTTGTGCTATACTCCTCTCAACACAGGATAATCAGGACGTGAAAATTCGCTCACACCAAGAGGTTCCTAAATAGGCCCAATTAATAATTATGTATGACATGTATGACACACTCTGTGTGGAGCAAATGACTTACCAGGATCTCCAAACGTGATGCCAAAAGAAGCAAAATATGCTTTCCGAACAAATTATGTCATTTGTCGGAGTCTTGTACACATATTTATCACATACTGTAAGTTCCACATATGTAACAAAATGTATCTGAGCTGTTCACATAGTGCCCTCCTGACATTTTGAACACTGCTTTGATGAAATAACATCACTCACATCAGTGCGCATAAGCACCTTCTTCTACCTCTCACACTCACTCAAATTGTCATTTTTTGCGGCGATAATGGAATGCCAGCTCTGAAAGTCGTTCTGCCCCGCAACTTCACTATCCTACAAACAAGCAATGTTGCCACATTTATATAAATTACACGCTATAACATAGATTTCGCGGCCAATATTAAAAAGTAAATAGCTCGCAGTAGGTTGAGAGGAGGGGTAGCTGTGCAGCGAAAACTAAGGGCGATGGAAAACAAAACTGATATTTTCTTGGTCAGGGGTGCCAAATTAGTAAAGAAAACCACTTACTTGCCAAACCCCAGAACCCATGTCGACCTGTGTAATTGCATATTTTGTATATCCAAAGAAAGGTTATGTTAGTTATTTATTTACTTAGTTATTGTTGTTTTAAGGAGCGGAACAGCGAGGTCATCTGCCCCTATAGGAATGTTAACAACTAATAAAGGGGCAGATGACCTCCTGTTCCGTCCCTTAAAACTCCAATAACTAACTAACAACTAATACAATATCCCGCCTCGTTGTGTAATGGTTAGCATTCCTGGCTGTCGCTGCGGAGGCTCGGGTTCGATTCCTGGCTCTGCCAAGAAATTTCATTGTGGTCCGAGGGCTGGAACGGGGTACACTCAGCCTCGTGAGGCAAAACTGAGAAGGAGTGGGTTTGATTCCCCTCTCAGTCGTTCTGAAAGTGGTTTTTCGTCGTTTCCCAATTCTACTACGGCCGCCTCCTTCCCAATTTTCATATGAATTACAAATACACACACTGATACAGCCGTCTCAATAACACAGGCTATCAGACAAATTCCATTCACACAACACACACACCCAAGTAAACGGGGCTACATGGCCACGAAGTGCAAAGCCCCAAGATGAATCAACAACAATAACAATAAAATTGAAGGGCAGATGACCTGGTAGTTCCGCCCCTTGAAACCTCAATAACTAACTAACAATGAAAATCCACAGTCGACCAACCGGGTCAGGGAATGGAATGAATAAAGCCCCCATCTAGCGACGAGGATATGAACTGTGCCGGCTGCTGAAGCCTGTCGCACTCCCCTGGGACAATGATTAAATGAATGACAGATGAAATGAAATGATAGGGGAGAGTGTTGCTGGAATTAAATTTGTGACAGGGAAAACCGGAGTACCCGGAGAAAAACCTGTCTGCCTCCGCTTTGTCCAGCACAAATCTCACATGAAGTGACCGGGATTTGAACCACGGACCCAGTGGCGAGAGGCCGGCGTGCTGCCGCCTAAGCCACGGAGAGGCTCTAATAAAATTCAAATATATGATTAAGTTTCTTTTTATTCAGTAGACGAGTTCAAGGCTGCGTATTTTCGTCATTGCAGGCATTCATCAGATGGAGTTCAGTGAACCGTGTGGTAAAGATCGTCCACTATGATCGATGTTCATCTTTCATAACGCGTGGTTTGCTCCACAGAGTGGGGATTATTGCAGCTACTTTATGATGTATTAGTGCACATAAACAATTTGTGAAATTAGCTGGAATGTGCCGCAAGCTATGGCAATATCAACAACAACAATGTGCAGTAGTAATAGTAACAGCAGGTCCTGGCACATGGTGGCTGATGTCTGTTGTGATGTATGGCGCTCACTGTGGCCTGGCCTACTCTACCTCTCGCAACCCGCTCACTTTATCATCGCACTCACTTTGTTCTCAATGACAGCCTCCCTTCTCCTATGTTTAAAACACCTCCCGGAAATAGAAATTCGACCAACTATTATAGGCCTAAATGAAAAGTTTGGGGCTTTTAGTCGGTCAACAGGAATGTACCCAAAAGAGTTGGGTTATTCCCTAATCCTGAAAAAAAAAACACACAAACATGAGATTAATAAATACACTAGCACGACCAGTTTCGATCGTCAAGCGATCATCATCAGATCCATTACACTTGGGCTATAAAGTCTATAGCTTGCCACGGTGGGTGAGTGGATAGCGTGTCGGTCTACTAACCCTAAGATTGCAGGTTCGCTCCTGACCGTGGTAAGTGACTTTTGAAAGGCGGCAAAAATACGACACGCATGTCATACGATGTTGGCAGGTCAAAGAAGCCATATGAATTCTGTAGGCAGTGTTCATAATGGCAAAATTAATCTCGGGAGTTTCCGCCAACACAAAGTTCCTCATTTCTCTACTAGAAAACGCTATAGTGTTCATTCAAGGAGCTTAGATATATAACCTCCTTGACTTTCATAATGATTCAAGGAACAATGAAATTCGACATGCAAGCTACCCTCTGGGTGTCAAATTACAAAGCTTGCATCCGGCACCCGACGCCATACGATATTATTATTATTATTATTATTATAAAGTCTATGTTTGAAAATACGGGTGAAAATATTTACAATATGTACATTTATTTAGTTGCAGTAAGCCTCCGTGGCTTAGGCAGCAGCACGCCGGCCTCTCACCGCTAGGTGCGTGGTTCAAATCCCGGCCACTCCATGTGGGATCTGTGCTGGACAAAACGGAGGCAGACAGGTTTTTCTCCGGGTACTCCGGTTTTCCCTGTCAAAATTTCATTCCAGCAACACTCTCCACTATCATTTCATCTGTCATTCATTTAATCATTGCCCCAGAGGAGTGCGACAGGCTTCGGCAGCCGGCACAGTTCATATCCTCGCCGCTAGATGGGGGCTTCATTCATTCCATTCCTGACCCGGTCGGAGACTGGAAGCAGGCTGTGGATTTTCATTTTTCACATTTATTTAGTTGCAGTATTGGTTATGCAACTTCTCGGTATATGTTAGTTGTAATCTATATGATGTTTGGTGAAATGCAAAAATGGTGATAGAACTCCGGAATTTGTCGGTTTGGAGTGACTATATGGTTGTTGTGAGTGGTCAATTTTGATTGTACTATATAGTATAGACTACTTTTCTGGTTAGTTGTCGTCTGCACTAACAACAGCGAGCAGTTTCAACTTCACACGTGCACTAGTAACAGGCGACTGAATTGGTATATTATCTCGCTGAAACTGGTTCCCCATCCCCCCGCCTCTTTCCTATGTGCTGTCTGTATTAAGTGCATGCGTACCTGTGGTGTGTTGCCAAGCGTAGACAGGAATGATGCATCTCATTTAGTTGACATCTTACTTTCATTTCGAGTTGAGTTGAACAACTCACGTGCCACTATTTGTGGGGAAATGTTTGGACGTACAAATTAATCGTAACTACCCAGTTGCTAGAAATACAGTTATAATAACGAATTTATTACGCACAATGTGCTGAATAATCCGAGCAAAATTTGGTTTGCAGAATACACTCGATCTTATATTAGCCGATGATGTGGTGCTGCCCCTCTGATCATCGATTAATGAGAGTGGGTTAGGGCCACCGATCTTAATTTTCGAAGAACTAGTTTTTTCGGGGGATTCTGAATTTCTGTTTTCCGTAATTTTTGTTTATTATTATAATTAGGCCTATTAGTTGTATTTGTTTATTTATGTTTTATTAATTTTAGGTATTTAAAAATCATGTTTAGGCATCCATCTCTAAGTTTTTTTTATTTATACAATTTTTTATAAATTTATCTTTGTTAATAAGGTCTGCTGACCTCACTTTTCCACCCTTTAAATCTAAATTTAGCCTATACTGTACATATATACTGTACAGGCCCGGGGGCTGTACCCCCTGAGAGCCACCCCCCCCCCCCTCTTCTACTAAAACCACCCCAACTGGCAAACATCATAAGACCAGAACATCACCTTTACACGGCAAGAGGCGACCACCCAGCTCGGGAGGTTAGCCAACCACTTGCAACACATTCATAAACATTAACACTACAACTAACTGGGGCAGCTACGTCAAAGGAATGCTGACTAAGCAACGGCAGGAACTATAAGAAGGGAGGCCTTTTTGGAGCATTATCTGTCATACAGTGTGTGTCGCTGAAGGCCCTAGCCGACAACTGTGCCAGCTGCCATCATCAGGTGAGACTCAGCAAGTGTTCAGAATCCTTTACTTTGTAAACACCCATCCACAATCTTGTACACTCAACTTGTATCATTACCTAAATTCCCTTAAGAGGGACTTACAATTTCACACTCACTGACCAATAAACACATGGTCAGTAAACTACACTTGTCTTGATAATTACACGCCTCTTTACATCCTCATACCCTTCCTGACTCTCGTCACGATTGACCGTGGCCATAGTGGCCAGTAATTGCTTGCTCAGGTTTCATTGTGCTTCCCGCACGCGACTGCATAGCAGCGAGCCGCTGACATAAGCACGTCTATTATATCACTCACTCCGTCCAGCTGGCAGACCAGCACAGCAGCCTGCAGCCAGAGGACCATCCCCTAACAGATACTTACGTCTTTACAGGAACACCCCTTAGCGTTTAAGTGATAAACAACACACTACACTGGTAAGCTCACTCAGCTACGGGAAGCTACCCTCTCCTAGGAATCACCTTCCAAATTAGTGCAATGACATAAGTGTTTTAGCCCTAACTACCCCCCCCCCAACTAAGGGATCTAAAACAATACGATACATGGGATCGGCTCGAAAAGGCAAATGCCTTTCAATGTTAGTGCTATGCCGATTGTTCCTTTGAGAGACCTAACTTCTAGGCCGCCAGTCTCTACGGATAGGTATGATTTAAATGCTACTCCTACTACTACCACCACCACCACTTTGTTCTATGGGGGTAAAATTGCTCTGCTTGCAAAAATAATTCAATGACTGAAATTGACGCGAACAAGTACGGCTGCCAACCCTAATGTGTTACCATATCAAAATGGAAATTTTCCCGGAGTTACAACAGCTATATTGACATCTATAGAGCAATTTCAAGTGGAGCAAATTTTGACGGCCTGCAAGTTACTAAGCACAAGACAATAGGCTATACGGGAAAATAAATTCTATTAGACTTCCAAGAATGAATATTTAAGAATTTGAAAGGTAACAGGGCAATAGCAAGAAGATAAAGAGTGATAGGGAAGAAAATCCTCATCCTAAGTGAAAATGGAAGACATTCAGGGACGCGCTTATTGGATGATTTGTAAAATGAGGAGAGTAGGTTAAAAGTTGGTACATTGATTGTAACTGAAAATAAGAAGCAATGGTTGGTGATTATTGTGGTCGTGAAGCTATGCGAATGGAATTGGTTATTGGCTAGACAGCACACGGGTGCAAGGGGCAGATTTAATGCAGTGGAGAATTACCGCTATGTGTGAGCAGATGGTAGTTCTACCTCCCTAACCCCACTCTCACCATGATCGAGGGCCACGTTTTCTTTTTTGAAAACTTACTGCCAACTTCTGGAAACAAAGTTTACCATCACAACTTGTGTGTGGGGGCAAATTAAGTGTGCCAAATGGCACTAGATCTCACCGTCTTGGTTAGACACCGTGTGTGTTCAACTGGAGAACGATTTATTGTGAGTTTATTACACGGATGTTTTACGAAGCTTTTATTTTTACGTGACCGTTAATCATGCGATCATGAGCCATGGGACCTCCTTTATACGTGGAATCCGAACCACAGGACATGGCATTTCACTTCGAAAATCTCACATGCATTGGCCGGGAATCGAACCCAGTCCACCTTGGTGAGAGACCAACAGCTTGACCACTGCGCCACCACGCTCCCTGAAAAATGTATTACAGTATATGAAGCTATTGTAGAATTAACGTGTTGCCTTAGTAACCGAAATTAATGCTTTTCAGTCGGGCATACCGATTATTTTGTAATGGGTGTTTCTCTAAACCTGAAAATACTATAATGAGATCAATAAATTAATTGCTTGCCCCACTGGGTGAGCGGTTAACGTGTCGGTCTACCAACCCCAATCTTGCAGGTTCACTCCTGGCCGTGGTAAGTGATTTTTGAAAGGCGGGAAAAATATCGACACGCATGTCATACGATGTTGGCATGTCAAAGAACCCATTTGAATTCAGTAGGCCGTGTTCATAATCTTCTTCTCCTTCGTATCCCTTGTGCCTTCAAGCGTCGGAGTAGCCTCGTTCTGTCCATCTCTGCCACTCCGATCTATTTTCACACAATCTCTTCATTTCCAGCATTGTTTTCCCTCGCTTCTGTCCGATTTTCTCAATTCTGTCATCCCAAGTGGTACGGGGTCTTCCTCTTTCTACTCTCCCTTCCACTCGCATTTCAAAAACCTGCTTCGCTTTTCTCTCTTGTTCCATCCTCCTGACATGTCCATACCACTTCAACTGACGTTCCTCAATCACCATACTTATCGCCTTCTTTTGTCCTGCTTCTTCTCTGATTCTCTCATTCCGGATCCTATCCCTTCTAGTCCTCCCCACTGCTCGCCTTGTATACTTCATTTCAGTGGCAGTGATCTTACTGAGATGCTTGTCTTGCAGTGCTAAACTCTCTGTGCCATATAGGGTGATCGGGGCCATAACCGTGTTGTAAATCTGCATTTTGGTCTTGATGCTTATCTCATTCTTCCCTACTATTGTATTATTCACCTGATAGTAGGCTGAGATGGCTTTTTTTTAGTTCTATTGAGTACCTCTTGCTCTATTTTCCCATCACTGCTTAATATGGTGCCAAGATATTCAAAAGTTTCTACATTTTCGAGAGGTCTTCCTCCAGAAATTATGTCAAGTTGTTGTTCCTGTCTGTCCAGTTTTGAGACCCACATTACTTTGCTTTTATCTGTATTCACTACCATTCCTTTTCTTTCCAATTCTTCATACCATTCCACCACGGCCTGCTGAAGTCTTTCTGGTGTATCAGCAATCGCTATTATATCATCTGAATAGAGGAGTGCTTGCAAGTAAACAGGTCTTCGTCTCCACATACCAAGCTTGGTCTTATGGGTTCGCCGCTTACATATTTTTGTTATTTCATCCAGGACGATATTAAACAGTAGAGGGCTGAGGCTATCACCTTGTTTTACTCCTCTCTCCATTTGGAATTCTCCAGACATTTCACCATCTATACGAACTATTCCCACAGGTTGCTGGTATACACTCTTCACAGCATTTAACAGTTTCATTGGTACCCTCTTCACTGCCAGTGCCTCCCATATGCTCTGCCTCGGTACAGAGTCAAAAGCTGCCTTCAGGTCTAGAAACGCAAGGTACAGGTCACGGTTTTTGGCAATGCTTTTCTCTATTACTGTTCTAATTGTGTAGATGTGATCTTGTGTCTGACGTCCTGGCCTAAAAGCTGCCTGCTCCTCTTCAATGTCATTTTCCACCACCTTCCTAAGTCTCCTTTCCAGCACCCGAGTGTAGATCTTGTACGCTACAGATGATAGACAGATAGCCCTGTAATTATTACAGTCGTAGCTGTTCCCTTTCTTGTGCAACGGGATGATTAGATTTATCTTCCATTCCTCTGGTATTCTGTTCTCTTCCCACATTCTCCTAAACAGCTTAGTAAGTTGCTTCACTATCTCAACACCTCCATATTTGATTAACTCGGGAGAAATTCCATCAGGACCTGCTACTTTCCCAGTCTTAATTTGTTTAATTGCCATTATGACCTCCATTTCTTCTATTTTCCCTTCTATTTCTGGATTTTGCGCCTCATCATGTGGTCCATAAACAATCCCATCCTCTTGCTCTGACGCATTTCTCTGGAACTTCTCCTCATAGTGTCTTCTCCACACTTGAAGCACTTCTGCCTTCTTTGATACTAGGTTATTCCCATTCTTGATTGTCCTGGTCCGCTTTCCATACTTCCCTCTTATAGACTTTATGGTTTTCCAAAAGCTTCTTGTATTCTTCTCTCTAGCTTTGCTTTCAACCATATTCCCAAACTCTTCCCAAGATTTTCTCTTAGCTTCCTTCACTACTCTTTTCGTTTCATCCCTTCTTTTGATGTATGCTTGCCTGTTTTCTTCCGTAGGACATCCTATGTATTTTTTCCATGCTTCCTTCTTGCTCTTTACCTTCTCCTTCACTTCTTCATTCCACCAACTTTTTCTTTTCTTTCTGGTATCTACCACTGCCTTTCCACACACTTCTTCTGCTGACTTTAGGAACACTGATTTTATGTCATTCCACATGTCATTGATTTCTTCACTTCCATTAGTTCTAATTTGCCTCTTCTCCTTCACTAATTCTGCATACTGGGACCTTTTCTCTTCTTTTAGAAGTTCCTTCAATCGGATCACCTCAAACCTTTTGGTTCTTGGTTGGATTGGCCTCTTGAATCTGGTGTCCATTACCAGTAATCTGTGATCTGTAGCTCCTCGTATGACCTTCACATCCATGATGTTATTCCGTATGCCTTGAGGGTACATAAAGTTGTCTATAACACTCCTAGCATTTCTACCTTCAGCCTCAAAAGTTATCTTATGTACTTCTTTATGGGGGGAAAATGAGTTCCCCAATAACAATTGATTGTCAATGCAGAATTCTATAAGTCGCCTGCCATTTTCATTCAGCGTCCTCTCTCCACCATGATTGCCCATGCTTCCATGTGCTATTCTTTCGTCCTGGCCTGTTCTTGCATTTAGGTCCCCTCCTATCAATACATGGCGTCCATTCGCAACCTCTTTGTCCACGGCCCTTTGGAGTTGAACATAAAACTCCTCTTTATCGAGTAAGTTGGTGTCTTCTGTTGGGGCGTATACTTGTATGAAGGACACTTTCATCTCTATGTCAAGGTTAATAACCATTATTCTCGAGTTTATTGTTTGCCATCCACTCACTTTGGTTTCAGAGTGCTCACTGGTGACTATGCCCACAACTTCCTTTGCCCTACTGTCCATCCCAACCCCAGAATATCTCAAAACATACCCTTCTTGTAATCTCTTCATTCCACTTCCTTTCTTCTTCACCTCACTAAGTCCCAATACTTCCAGTTTATGACTTTTCATTTCCTGTATTAACTCTACATCTTTTCCAGCGATTGTCTTGATATTCCATGTACCAAATCTCATACTCCGTTTCCATTGCGGTCGTTGTCGTCGTGTAGATCCATCCAATCCGAGGCTACTGTTGTTGCTTTGAATCATTTCTACCCCCACATTGGTGATTAGCCCAATGTGAAGTGGTTTGTTGGGTTGCCTTCCCAGCCTCCTTATTTATGTCCCCAGGAGACAGGGTGGCCCAGTTATACCCCCAGGACCCGGGTACCCATATTCGTCGCCTCTTACGACACGCATGGGCTAAGGAGGGACAATTCTAAACCCCGGTCACCACACGGGGGGCCGTGTTCATAATGGCAAAATTAATTTCGGTAGTTACTGCCAACACAAAGTTCCTCATTTCTCTACTAGAAAGCGCTATAATGTTCAAGGAGCTTAGATATCTAACCTCCTTGACTCTCATAGTGCCTCAAGAAACAACGAAATTCGAAATGCAAGCTACCCTCTGGGTGTCAAAGAACAAAGCTTGCACTCGACACCCGAGGCCATACAATATTATTATTATAATTAAAAAATAAATTCACTTGGATGACCAGTTTCGATAAAAGCGATCATTACTTACTTACTTACTTACTTACTTACTTACTTCCAAAAAATCTTGCATTTATTGAAAAGTAAACGGAAATATATTTGTGTAGAATAACGCTTTTACGGCCCGGAATACTATTAAATTTATTCATATTTTTGGAATATTGCTGAGTGAAAATAGAAATAAAGAATTACTAGGCGATTCGAGATGGATCTTTGCCTCCTTTTGCAACAGAATTAAAACATTGTGGCCAAAGAAAGTATGCCAATGAGTTTACAAAAAACTAGAGAAATTCCCCTGTTCGTCACCAGAGAGCAGCTAGAAGCTACCGTAATGATCTTGGTAGAAAAACGCACCATATTAAGTAGAACGACGGAAAGAGTAGTAAAGAAGGGGAAGGAAAAGGGGGATAAAAATCGAGACTCCTGGAAGAAGTGTCTTCCTGATTGCGGTCATTCCAGATTGCGTTCACCTCATTCGCAGTCCAGATTGCGGTTACTTTCATTTTAGGGAAGAGCTATAAACATTCCAGCGTCCAGATTCCTTTCACTTTTCTTGGGAGACCGGTCCGGTTGTAATTCACCTGGGGATTTCCTCACCTTTCACTTCCACCGCTCTTGCCAATGTTATTTACTTTTACGGGGCGAAATTTTCGAAGTAATGAAAATATCGTTTTCCACGATATACAGTAGTCTACCAATTATATATCTAGATATATCGCGCCTCAATTGGGAGAGGAGGGGCAGAAATTAAAAATTATACCCTGTAAGTATAACATTTCCCATTACAACAAATTTGTTGAAAGTGAAGGTCGTGGATTCCGATCCTGAAACGTTTCTATTCTTAAGACTCACAATGTTATAATCATTGCTTTACGAGGTACCGTCAGATTGGGAGGGGACTTGATATTTTTAAGCGAAGTTTTATGGAGTGTGCTCAGCTGAACACTGAACTGTATTCTTTGGTTAGGTAGTGAAATATCTGTTTCCCCTTGTTATCCACAAAACTTACGGATGGTATGAGTCAGTCGAGAAGAACCAAGAACCAAGGACCGGTCTCCCAAGAAAAGTGACCGCAATCTGGACGCTGCCCTGGAATGTTCATAGTTCTTCCCTAAAATGAAAGTGACCGCAATCTGGACTGCTAATGAGGTGAACGCAATCCGGAATGGTCGCAATCAGGACATAACCAGTGGAATATCAGTTTCCCCTTGTTATCCAGAAAACTTACGGATGGTATGAGTCAGTCGAGAAGAACCAAGAACCAAGGACCGGTCTCCCAAGAAAAGTGACCGCAATCTGGACGCTGCCCTGGAATGTTCATAGTTCTTCCCTAAAATGAAAGTGACCGCAATCTGGACTGCTAATGAGGTGAATGCAATCCGGAATGGTCGCAATCAGGACATAACCAGTGGAATATCAGTTTCCCCTTGTTATCCACAAAACTTACGGATGGTATGAGTCAGTCGAGAAGAACCAAGAACCAAGGACCGGTCTCCCAAGAAAAGTGACCGCAATCTGGACGCTGCCCTGGAATGTTCATAGTTCTTCCCTAAAATGAAAGTGACCGCAATCTGGACTGCTAATGCGGTGAACGCAATCCGGAATGGTCGCAATCAGGACATAACCAGTGGAATATCAGTTTCCCCTTGTTATCCACAAAACTTACGGATGGTATGAGTCAGTCGAGAAGAACCAAGAACCAAGGACCGGTCTCCCAAGGAAAGTGATCGCAATCTGGACGCTGCCCTGGAATGTTCATAGTTCTTCCCTAAAATGAAAGTGACCGCAATCTGGACTGCTAATGAGGTGAACGCAATCTGGAATGGTCGCAATCAGGACACAACCCTCGAAGAATGAGGATGTCCAACTCCAAGAATGAGGATGTTCAAATAAGGGAAAAAGGGAGGAGTCTCATTCCCCCCCCCCCCTTTTCCTTCTCTTTCCATACTACTCTTTCCGCCGTTCTATTTAATATGGCGCGTTTCTTCTACCGAGGTCCATACAGTAGCTTCTGGCTGTTATCTGGTGACGAACAGAGGAATTTCTCTAGTTTCTTGTAAACTCATTGACACACATTTTTTGGCCACATGCTTACATTCTATTGAAAAAGGAGGCTAAGGTCCATCTCGAAACGTCTGGAAATTTTATTCATTTTTATTTTCACACGGCAACATACCAAAAATTTGAATAATTTTTAAGGAAATATATTTATTTGTTTTATAATAAACAAGACGATAGCTCCTGCCATAACTGTGTCACGTCCAGCCCGCATAACGTTACATCAAGGCAGGTGGTCTCTACACATGGGGCGGACCAAAGTAACCGATCGTAACATATGAGTATTCAAAAGAAAGAGAATTACCCGCAGCAACGATGAATTGCACTCTCATTTCATAAATATCGACAATTAAGTTTAAAAAGTACACTTTTATAAATAAGCAAGACGTTAGCCGGTTCCAGAACTATGTCGCGTCGAGCCCGCATATCAGTAAAGCCAGGACGGTGGTTTAACACATGCGAGAGTTCTCACATACTGTAGGTCATATAGTTATTATTATGATTAATTTATTACTATTACATAAATCAAGTCAACAGATCGTACTGTTTTACTTTCAAGAAGAATTCATAACCATGTTGGCAGTATCTGTTTGCTAATTATACAGTATATAGGCAGTAGGGGCGTGTATGAAATAACACTTCGCAACGACTAATGCTGTGTAATAACAGCGTGGAAGTATGAATCTTATTATATAATAGGCTAAGGTGTATGTTTCACAAAACTCAAGCTCCTAAACCAGAGGGAGTTAGAAGGTGTGGTTTGTACCAAAATCTTCCAAATCGTCTCAATAGTACAGGAAACATCTTTCATTTCTTGAAATGTCAACAGAAATATATTTATTTGTATATAAAGTTCTATTAAACAAATAAACAAGACGGATAGCCCCTGGCAGAATTGGTTCGCGTACAGCCCGCATAGCATTAGAGCCAGGCGGTTAGTCTGTTCACATGGGGCGCACACAACCCATTATGCGAGAGTTCTCGCACGGGTCCGCTAGTATTTTTAATCGTCTTAATTGAAGAGGAACTGATTTCCATTGTAGCAAATTCCCATCCAAATCTGTTTAAATGCAGAGCAGATGGGGCACGATGAAGCATTACAGGAACGATGATTGCTCCTCTTCGCGGCCAGGTAGCATGTCAAATAATTACCCTCGTGTGTGAAATGACTCCTATTACGTTGTATTACTGAAACCACATGATCCATTAGTGCGCATGCTCTAAAACAAGAGTCATGTTGATTAGTGTTGCAGCTGTATAGACCAGAGACAAAACAAAATTGGTGTGTGTACTGCTCTACTGGTATGGCTGGAATCATATAATCAGTTCGAAATAATAGGGATATATCACAAATGGAGCATGCAGGCCTATTGAGAAAAATTAATTAAGTACTTCTAAAATTAATATCAGCTTGAATTGAAATGAAGAACAAAATATTTCCATCATTTGGCAGGAAGACCTATAAAATGACGAGCAAATTTTATAAAAGAAGGAAAAACATTACAAGTTTTAAATTTTATTAATGTACGTGCATTGGGCTAGTATTCGTTAATTTCACGGGGCTGATGACCAATACCCTCTAATACGAATTAACAACAAAACAACAACAACGGTTGGTTCCTCAGTTTTGGGGCTGCGAAAACGCGGTCATATAGCCCCGAGTACTTTGTGTATGAGTAGAATCTGTCTGACAACCGGTGTAATTGTGATGACTGTATTGGTGTGTGTTATCTGTTTTCAATTCAAGTAAGGACTGCAGACATTCGATTTTCAAGTAGTTCCAACTTTTGCTACCAAACGCCACCGTCAACGACTAACTAGTTATGAACTTTGTTACTAGATGCCACCGCAGTCGGCTCCTGGCGACAAACTATGGAACCTAAGAGCGTTAGTCAAATATAACCTATAATTTAGCTTCACACTAGTTTAGATAGTGGAAGTTTTTTTATCATGCCATAAATCTATGACATGGGACCGGCGCGCCGGCTGTATTTCCCCTCCGAAGGAAGGCACACTGTGGGATTTTTAACGCTCTTAAAAAATCCGACGACTACGGTCTGGTTTGAACCCGCGACCTTGGGCATAGAAGCTCAACATGCTACCAAGTACGCCGCCGAAGCCCCCTAACAACAATAACAACAACGCTCTTTCATTACATGGTGAAGCCTCGGTGGCTTAGGCGGTCGCACGCCGGCCTCTCACCGCTGAGTCCGTGGTTCAAATCCCGGTCACTCCATGTGAGATCTGTGCTGGGCAAAACGGAGGCAGACAGGTTTTTCTCCGGGTACTCCGGTTTTCCCTGTCAATATTTCATTCCAGCAACACTCTCCACTATCATTTCATTTCATCTGTCATTCATTTAATCATTGCCCCAGAGGAGTGCGTCAGGCCTCGGCAGCCGGCACAGCTCATATCCTCGCCGCTAGATGGGGGCTTCATTCATTCCATTCCTGACCCGGTCGGAGACTGGAAGCAGGCTGTGGATATTTTTTTTTTTCATTACATAGAAGTATCCAATTCCGTTGCTATGCCATCTTTTAGTTCCCCAGTGCTCAGGGGACGCCTTACCAGTGCATTAATGGGAAGGGATAGCCCTGGGACTAGTAATAACGTACTGTTGTTGTTTCACTTGAGAGGCATGGGCATCGTTGTCATTGAACCCCGTGTATAGGGTGTGTTCAAAAAGTAACGAGCCGGAGGCTGGAATGCGCAAACCGGTGACGACATCGGCTAATTGTGGCGTGTGTAAAGAGGTGTGGTTCTGACCAGAGCGTGGAAGGTCACAGCCCGTCGCTAGAGGGCACGCGTGCACGTCACGTGACGGTACAAAGCGAACAGCAGCAAGCATCAATCGTCCAACGCTGCCAGTCGCATTGCAAACAGTGACATGGAGGCGTCAACCGAAGAGCAAAGAGGTGTTGTTCGGTTACTGACAGCGGAAGGAGTAAGGGGAACGGACATTCATCGCCGAATGTCACAAGTGTACGGCGAACACTGCATGTCCCTTGCAAGGGTCAAGGCGTGGCACAAATGCTTCAGGGAAGGACGGGTGATATTAGCCGATGATGCCCGGTCTGGGGCATCCCCCTGCTTACCGATGACAACGTCCAGCTGGTTGATGCACTCATTACCCAGGACCACCGAGTGACAGTGAACGCCATAGCCGCCGTGGTCGCTCCACTGCAATGCACGACCTCATACGGCCAACACAGTCGCGGCACTCTGCAGAAATTCAAATGGGAGGATCTCGGCCACCCTCCATACAGTCCAGACCTCTCTCCCTGTGATTACGCCATGTTTGGTCCCCTGAAAAGGGCTCTGCGGGGCCAACGATTCACCTCGGACGCCGACGTCCAGCTGTACGTGCGGAACTGGTTCACATCGCAGCCCAGGGAATTTTATGAGACAGACATTCACCGCCTCGTGTCACAGTGGGACAGGTGCCTCAACAACCAGGGCCAATACTTCTAACATACAGGTACTGGTTTCTGTAATGATGCCTCCGGCTCGTTACTTTTTGAACGCACCTTTTAATTTGGTATGTGTAGAATGTGTCTGATAATCTGTGTTTCTGTGATAGCTGTATTAGTGTGTGTATTTGCAATTCAGGAGAGGATTGGGAAGTAGGCAGCCGTGGTTTTTAGTTAGGAACCATCCCGGCATTTACCTGGATTTATAGTGGGAAAACCACGGAAAACCACTTCAAGGATGAATGAGGTGGGAATAAAACCCACTTCTTCTCAGTTTTGCCTCTATTTGAGTTAACTGAGATAGAACTTACCAGAATAACTTATGGAAATTGGCAATGTAGTTCTTCAATGAAAGATTTGTTTCTCATTGAAGTGCACACCTTAATATAGATTTTACTATTTTATTCTATGTGTTCAATACGGTGGCTGCGCGAAATGGATAATTACAGTTATCTGCCATATTATTATACTCAGAAATAAAATAAAGTATTTGGGAACTTTTTGGCCAGAAGAAAAATATTTCTGATAAATGTTAGTGCATTTTGTTAGCACGGCATATCTTCATACAAGCCTTAATATATTGACGACTAATTGAACGGAATTGTATGGGAACTTAAAATGGCGGCTGTGATATATTTTTAAAATCTCGTTTTTAATTCTCGTGTCCTAATTAAGCAATATAAATGTAGGTTGGTAGAAATATGAAATTTTAAAAATTTTGCACAGCCGCCATTTTAAGTTCTCATAAAATTCCATTGAATTAGTCGTCATATATTAAGGCTTGTACTAAGATATATCGTGTTAAGAAAATGCACTAACTGTTGTTGTTGTTGTTGTTGTTGTTGTTGTTGTTGTTGTTGTTGTTGTTGTTGTTGTTGTTGTTGTTGTTGTTGTTGTTGTTGTTGTTGTTGTTGTTGTTGTTGTTGTTGTTGTTGTTGTTGTTGTTGTTGTTGTTGTTGTTGTTGTTGTTGTTGTTGTTGTTGTTGTTGTTGTTGTTGTTGTTGTTGTTGTTGTTGTTGTTGTTGTTGTTGTTGTTGTTGTTGTTGTTGTTGTTGTTGTTGTTGTTGTTGTTGTTGTTGTTGTTGTTGTTGTTGTTGTTGTTGTTGTTGTTGTTGTTGTTGTTGTTGTTGTTGTTGTTGTTGTTGTTGTTGTTGTTGTTGTTGTTGTTGTTGTTGTTGTTGTTGTTGTTGTTGTTGTTGTTGTTGTTGTTGTTGTTGTTGTTGTTGTTGTTGTTGTTGTTGTTGTTGTTGTTGTTGTTGTTGTTGTTGTTGTTGTTGTTGTTGTTGTTGTTGTTGTTGTTGTTGTTGTTGTTGTTGTTGTTGTTGTTGTTGTTGTTGTTGTTGTTGTTGTTGTTGTTGTTGTTGTTGTTGTTGTTGTTGTTGTTGTTGTTGTTGTTGTTGTTGTTGTTGTTGTTGTTGTTGTTGTTGTTGTTGTTGTTGTTGTTGTTGTTGTTGTTGTTGTTTGAGTCTTCAGTCTTTCTACTGGTTTGATGCAGCACTCCATGCTTCCCTGTTCTGAGATAAAGCACTAACATTTACCGGAAATATATTTCTTCTGGCATAAAAGTTACCAATATTACTGTAATATGGAAGACCACTGTAGGATAGGTATATCATCAACCAAAGTTCATGCTAATTTCTCATACCAAAAGTTCTCATACCAGAAGTTATATAGCAGTTGCTCTAGTTTCCCAAGAGCTATTGACTTAAATATTATATCCGTCTACGCCCCACCACATTCAAATACAGGACCATTAACGTGTAGCCTACATTGAGCTGCGTAAGTTTGTACTCGGTTACCGAAACGTGTTACTTATTATCATCCAAAGATTATTAATCTCTATGTTGTCAAATTTGCGTTGACCGACTTAAAAGCTTGCTTTAATCCTCTTAGTCCAGATTCATGGCAAATTCTCAATATCATCCTCAGTTATCGGGCTTTAAAATGTTAGTCTAATAATACGCATACCCACCATCTTGAATGTATCAACAAAATGAATATTGATTTAAATAATACAAAACATCTTACAGATCTTAAGTATGTCAGTAAGTTTCACCACTGTAGGTTCATTAGATGGCGTGTTGCATAGTGTATGTTTTAGATATTCAACATGGTAGTTGCGCGTAAACTTTCATCTAATATATCTAGAATTAAGTGACATAACTTAAAATATTAGGTAGTTAATGAATTTTATCTCTATAAATAACAAGTAGTTCCGTGAAGAACTAAATAGCCTATTTTCATATATCCTACTTACGTTAATTGCCTCTACCAACATACAAAATTTTAGTTTGATTGCTGTATTGATTCGTAGATATTGAGAACCGTCAAAATATTTTGGATGGTCACCATGTTGGATTTATATATGTGTAGGCCTTGAGTTATGTACTATTACATGATGATTATTGTGCAGGTGTATTATTTAAACTTCAATCGCGTGATTACGACACAAGAAATAATAAAGACGAGTTTTGAAATTTGGCACAGCCGCTATCTTGTGGTTATGAAATCAATTGAAATAAATTAGATGCCAGTGGATTAAAATTTGTGTAAGCATATACCGTACCAAGTTTCACTGGTTAAATCGCGAGAAACGTCCATTTCAATATTTCAATTTCGCGTCGCCACCATGTTGGGTTTGTGCTCACCAGGTAATTGAAAGTCCCCGGAGTGAACTTATGTTTATAGCCTCTATCAACGTACACATTTTGAGTTTGATTGCTACATAGATTGTTAGATATTGTGAACCGTCTATATATTTTGGATGGTCGGCATGTTGGATGTAGGCCATAAAGTTATGGAATATTAGATGAGGATTAGTGCGTAGGTTCATTATTCAAACGTTGAATTCGATCGCATGATTAGGACACAAGAAATAAAACTTTAATTTTATAAATTCGCACAGCCGCCATTTGAGGGTATGTAAACAATTGAACTAAATTAGATATCAGTGCATTTCAATGTGTATAAACATTTGCTGTACTAAGTTTCACTGCGTTCGTATGGTTAAATTGCGAGAAAGACTATTTAAATGCTTCAACTTTGCTTGTCCACCAAGTTCGTTTGGTAAATAACAGGTTTTTGAAAGTCACCTAAGTGAACTTCTTCAGTAGTAGTGCTTTTTATCACCGTCCAAAATTTCAGAGTGATATCGGTAATAGTTTCGGAGATATAGAATGCCTGTGAAATATTTCGCACAGCCGCCATGTTGGATTAGTGTGACATAATACAATTTTAAGGGCACGGTGGGGGTTGGACGAAATAGTACTATGTCCTTACCGAGTTTCATTGAAATCACTCCAGGCGTTTAGATATTATTAGGGACACACACATACGCACACACACACTGGGACAAAAGGTGATCTCATAGGCCTATTTTTAGCCTACTTTTCACATTTTGCAAAAATGAGGAAAATGTAGACATGAGATCGGGCAAATGTGTGTCTGTGTGTCTGTCTGTCTGTCTGTCTGTCTGTCTGGCTGGCTGGCTGGGTGTATGTCCCCCCCCCCTATCAACTCCTAAACGGCTGCAGCAATCGAAACAAAATTTGGTAGGAGTAAAGATCTATACCTGAATATCTCACGGCCATATTTGAAAATTATGTCAGTGCTACCAACTGCTAAAAAATCGCAATTGAAATTTGAGCTCCATGTTGGATATCTTGGAAGGTATGAATGGGAGCTATTTCAAAATTGGCACACGTATAGATAATAATACTGCAGATTAATTCCCAGGAGGCCATACATGGCAGTGTTGCCAAAATGATTATAAGCCTGCTGATAGGTCCAAATTTTACATGCATATAACTTCTACAATATCAATTGGATTTCAACCAAATTTGGTATGTGCTATGTGTACATAAACAGATATGACTGAGCGTATTCTTATGAGCCACCAGGTCTGCCAACTGTTAATAAATGCTCTCAATTATTTTTATCCAAATACCCATATATCAGAAAGTATGCAAGCCGACAGCTTTAAACTATGCACACGTATAGTACCTGGCATTCTAGACTAATTTGGAGTAACTAATATACGTCAGTGCTGCCAACTTTATTCTAAGCCTACTGATAAATTCAATTTTAAAATGCATGTAACTTCTATACTAACTAATGGATTTCATTGAAAATTGGCACAACAATAGATCATATTATTTCAGATTATTTCTGATTAATACATGTATGTCATTGTTGCCAACATGATTTTACGCGCGCTGTTAGATCCAATGTTTAACTGCATGTAACGTCCATGCTATCCATTGGACTTCAAGAATATATTCAGTCACCAGGGCTGCCAACTGTAGTTCTCTATTAGGCTATATTATGCCAGGTGTACAGTATTTCGAACTAATTAGAAATTTCGATATTTAAATTTTAAGAAAAGTAGGCTCCTTAGTTCGTCACGGAACTTCTTGTTTCATTAATGAAAATAGGCTAAAAATGAATGTTACGTGACAGTTTGTCTCTCTCTCTATGTGTATGTGTGTATGTGTGTGTGTGTGTGTGTGAGAGTCCTTTATGCGTTCATCCTACCATTACAATCTAGTCGGAAACTTGAAGTATTCTGGAATGGTATGTTATTGGATCATTGTTTCCATCCCAAATATCTAGGTGTCACCTTGGACCGTACACTCACATTCAAGGAGCAGTGCTTTAAGCTAAAACAGAAGATCTCTTCGAGGAACAGCCTCCTCCGTAGACTGGCAGGGACTAACTGGGGCACCCATCCCCAAACGTCAAGGACAACAGCAATGGCCTTATGCTATTCAGCAGGAGAATATGCCAGTCCTGTGCGGTACAAGTCAGCCCATGCAAAGCAGGTGGATGTAGCCTTAAATGAGAGCTGCAGGATTATTACAGGTTGATTGAGGCCAACTCTCATCAGTAAAGTGCACTATCTTGCAGGGATTGCTCCACCTGACATCAGAAGAGAAGTGGCTGCAAACAACGAAAGAAGTAAATCATCTGTTATGACCTCACACCCACTCTTCGGATATCAACCTGCTGAGAGGAGATTAAAATCGAGAAAGAGCTTCCTACAAACTACTCAACCATTACAAGGAACAGCAGCAACAGCTCGAGTGGCCGTGTGGAAGGAGAGGACCAGCAATCTGTCTGAATGGATGGAACCAAAGGAATCTCTACCTCCTGGTCACACAGAGAACTGGCTAATCTGGAAGTCTTTGAACAGACTGAGGGTGGAAGTTGTAAGATCCAGGGACAACTTATATAAGTGGCATTTTCCGACCAAGACAGTCCTGTGTGATTGTGGCGCAACCCAGACAACACAACACCTCTTCTCCTGTCCATTGTGCCCGTAGAGCTGCACAATGAATGACTTGACTGAAGGTAATTCAAGTGCTATCGAAGTGGCTAAGTTCTGGGCAGAAACTGTTTGAAGTCGTCTGTTTAACACATACTTTGTACTTCTGACACGAATAAATAAATAAATCCTACCATTCAACCGATTGCGATGAAACTTTGGCGAGTTATTGTGTATTGTGTATTGGTGAAAAGTATTAAAATTTAAAAGACACGGTCGAGGTCGGAAGCGGTATTAGTATGCTCTTACCGAGTTACATTGAAATCAGTTTGGCCGTTTAGATTTTATTAAAAGGGGCACACACACGCGGACAAAAGGTGATTTCATAAGCCTATTTTTTCATATTCATAAATGAAAATAGGCTAAATACAGTATGTAAAGCAGGCAAATCCACTAAGTTCAGAAGGATTGAAGACAGGGATGATGCATCTCATTTAGTTGACATCTTACTTTTATTTCGAGTTGAGTTGACCAACTCACGTGCCACTATTTGTGGGGGAAATTTTGGACGTACAAATGAATCTAAACTACCCGGTTGCTAGAAACACAGTTATATAGAAATGATGTATTGCTGAATAAGGATGTAAATATATTTAGGGAACAGAAGTAATATTTGTTGAGTAAGACGGATCTGCAGTCAAATTCGAACTCGAATCTGCTGCTATCCAGGCAGGCGCATTAGCCAACTACACTGCCACGGTCACGACCCGGACTGAAGAGGAACTAGTCATTGAAGTCATTTATTTGATAGAAATAACATCACAATAATGAAGAATTACTGCAGGAATTCACACTGAAATAAATGATCGAGTCTTGTCCTAACGGTCGATTTCTAACGCAATGATAGTCACCAGATACGGAGAGAGAAGTCAATTCTGGAGTAGGCTTTAGTTCAAAGGGACGGATGTCGAGCTCTTCAAGGAATAGGTAGATGAGAGACCATTGGGGGTCAGGGGAAAGGCCATCAAGATGACCCCGAACGTTTGTGCAGATGCACCTCCTGCCAGTTCGATCTCACAGAACAAAGCCCTCTGTTATCATTACCACAAAGGGCATGAAACCCTTGCCTGCGACCGGGTGCTTGCCAATACAGAGATGTGTTGCGTAAACATAGTCATAGAGTTAGATAACTGACCACATCAGCCTACCACCGTAAGCGCAACAGCACCACCAATAATGGGAAGTGTTTAGATATAAATAAGAGATGATTAAATCCCGTAACCACTGTCTGTTGTACAATGATCTCAGAAGTTGGTTGGATTTTCATAGGTTATGTGGGTGAAAAGAAAATGCCTAAACCACCACTACGTTACTGACGAACTGCTTTAATGTGAACAGTTAGTTTAACACGAACTAATGGTGGCCATCTTGTCCATTAGCTCCTGCGCCAGGACATACTTATCTTTAATACTTATTAGGCGTTCTTTTTACACCCTGCATAGCTAAAGTGAATCATGAACAAAAGCCCTTTTTCGTAAAAACTCAGAACAGAATTAACTGACAAGAGAGTCTCTCTGCAGCAGATCTGTTTAAACACAAGGATTGCATGCATGCGCTGCTCCTCTCGGGATAGAGTAAATGTCGTGGAGGGGTTGTGGTAGAGTTGTGGGGGGCAGTAAGGAACATGGAGCAATTCTCTTGCAATTTATTTCGCATCTAAGTGGGTGCGTTCCCCTTTCACTCAGCAGGATATAGTCGGCTTTACGATACTCGTGGCAGTGACGACATGGTGCGGTTTACGAGAACAGCATGGTGTTGTGCTAGCGGACCAAAATTGCGTGCTTCTGCTGGGCAAATCTTTAACTTACCTATTATTTAAAAATATTTATAATAAACTACTTATTACCTTAAGTCAATATTTAGTAATTTGAAACCGTACATTGTGACCTCCTTCAGCGTGGTATAGGATAAGTAACTGTGCTGTAACATACAACTTGATACATTTTTTGTCATAATAGAGGATACTATAAATATTTATGTTCCAAAAGCTCACAGAGTAAAATTTCAAAAAACAGATCTGTTACAAAAAGTTTGATAATAAAGCATTAAAAAGTTTTGATAAAACAGTGTTGAATTGAAGAGATGTGTATGTGAAAATATATATGCTGAATAAGTTAGGTTAAAAATGAGGGGTCTAGATGCAAAACTACGTTCTCCACTTTTTTTTTCTAATTTTACAGGAACAAAAAAAAACTTCTTAAATGTATGTAACTAACTGTATCTCTAAGAGACTTTGCTTTTGTTGCAGGCTATACCTACTTAATTACACCTTCTTATATACACTGTTTCGTTATTTATATGTTATTTAACTAAATGACTGTTTTTCTTCTGTGAGAGCGTAGTGAAAGGAGCGAAGTACATCGATAACAATTATCAATTGAGTCGTCAGTTGCAAAACTCGTGTAGGCTAATCCACTTGTGAATAAGGATCATGTCGTAAAATTATTTATGTTCGACCCTGACTATTATGTGTCTGAAAACTGTATCATAATGATGGTCATTATGAGACTATTATTCATTATGAAACAGTTTCTCCCACCAATCACAGCTCAAGAAACAGTTGTTTGACCAATTACATAAGGATACCTTCGCGCATGCTCTCAAAATCCAACATGCCTATATAAATTACCGAAAGTGCACCGTCCATATGTTCGCGTAAATAAACTGGTGAATATAAGACAAGAAATAGCACTGTACCTTAATATACCTAAATCCAATTTCTACTCAGCGCGTTGATTTTAAACGACTACGGTGACAGTTTTGCTGAATACTGGTTCACGATCTGCACATCTGGCATTGAAGCACACAGAGCGCAAGCGTCAGTCGGCCAGAGAGCTTGGAACACGGAGATATGCTACCTAGCGCACCACCCGATCACAAAATTCTAGTTACTGAACAGATATTTATGTTAAAACATGTAATAAAGTTATGATTATCGTCGAACATAAACAGTCGTATGCAACTCACCTATAATGGTAATTAAGACACTCGTATGGTAATTATAAAACTCGCTTACGCTCGTTTTATAAACATACTCATGTCTTAATTATAGCCATTATAGGCTCGTTGCATAAAGTACTATTATTCACTTATTTTATTTTATTTTAATTTATTTTTTATATTTTTGATGTGTAACATCTTTTCGCTCGGTTGCTGGATAGTTTTGTGGGAGTGATTTTGAAAATTGGGGACGGAAGTGGATCGGAACGATCGAGCTGGCAGTGGTGGATCGAACGAAAGTATGCACTGCCCGCTCGATCGATAGAACGGAAGTGTACTAGCTGGCAGTGGTGGAAAACGGATGTATACACTGCCCGCTCGATCGATCGAACGGAAGTGTGCCCTAGCTGGCAGTGGTGGATCGAACGGAAGTATAAGACGCACTGCCAACTCGATCGATCGATCCAGCTGGCACTGGTAAGAGAAACAATCAGCGCGCGGTGTCAGAAATCGATACCATGACGCACTCTCGGCCATGTGGAATTTATATGACATACTGAACGGAAAACGCTCATGCGAACTCTGGTGTCAAGTAATTGAAACAAATGACATGGTACATGTTCGAAGTCTTCGTATCAGTATTTAAATGGTAAAATGCCTCAATATCAAACATTGTAAGTAATCGGCATTCCCGGTATTATGTTTCTGCACAAAGGCTATTCAAATATTAACCCACATAACGGTAATGCAGTCATCAATATAATATAATCGTTGTGGTTATACGAGAATTGAGCAAGCCTTCATGAACTATTGCTGAAAACATTCTCTTTACTCACAAGAGGGCCTATTCATAAGGCATTTTAAACTCAATTTCACGCAGGAACATTATCGAAACAAGCAAAATATAAATGAAACTTAATTCCGTAATGCAGTATTATTGGAACGTGGAAATAAGTCACCAACTTGTGCACAATATTGGCGTAGTCGAAATAGCCGTGGGCTTAGTGGGTATGACTGTGAATCTAGAGATCTTGGGTTCGAATCCTGGGCGGGGTAGATATTTTTGCTACCAGATTATCATTTTAAACGATATTTATCATATCAATATGACTAATTTTAACAGAATCCATATGAAATTACGTGTTGGTCTGTGAATGAAGAGGTCCTGTTTATAAGGAATTTAAGGTTATGAGCGGAGTCGCGTCTATTAATCTAGTTGATCCATATCGTATTCTTTATTTAGGCTAGTGCTGGTGGAAGCTACAAATCATCTAATAAAATGAGTTCCGTATTATAAACTACAATATCTGTAAAACACTCCTTTTTACAATAGATTGATATTTCTGCCAATAATACTATAAAATACCGGTGTATCAACAATTTCACGAGAGGTTTCTACTATGTCAGATGTTACACATCATATGCGACTACTGTAAGGCTCGTAATTTTTTTATATTTTGTTTTGTTTTACTTTATTTCGTTTTATTTTGTTTTATATTGTCTTTTTTGTTTTGTTTTGTTTTGTTTTATTTTGTTTTTGTTTTTATTTTGTTTTGATTTTGTTTTATTTTGTTTTGTTTATTTTGTTCTATTTGGTTTTGTTTTATTTTGATTTTCCAGAAAACAAACACAAAACCAAAAACAAGACAAAACACGAATCAAAAAGCAAGATTCGAACACAAAAGCAAAAGCAGAAAACAAAGAAAGGAAACACAAAGCAAAAAAGCATAATTCAAAAATGGCAAAAGCAGAAAACACACACAAAACCAAAACAAAAAGACGAAGCAAAAAGCAAAATTCAAAAACAAAAGTAAAAGCAAAAAACATAAACAAGAAACATAAAGCAAAAAGCAAAATTCAAAAAAGCCAAAGCAGAAAACAAATACAAAAGCAAGAAAGAAAAACAAAAAGTAAAATTCAAAAGCAAAAGCACAAAGCAAACACAAAACCAAAAACACAAGCGAAAAGAAGAAAACAACAAACACAAAAGATACGTGAGGCAAAGTCCAGAGAAATGTTTCTCATGAAAATGATTCTTATTCACAAGTGGTTTATCGAGTTTTTTTAACTTGACTCAATTATTCGACCAACCGGTTAATCAATTAGCCAAATCGCACAATAGATTAATCGTTATTTGTAGCAATTAATCGCATTTGCTGCTTCGATTAATCGATGAGTCGATAACTGAAATTAATCGATCAAAAGTAGACCTACCAGGCCAAATCGACACCATAACGGGATTTAACAATGGTAGATCTTAATCTCAGTGTGAAGCCATTTGCGGAAATCTCGGAGATGTCAAAACGATTACATGACAGTTCCCCACACTGACACTTCCACACACTGCCCAAAATACTGACACTTCCACACAGTCCTTGGACGCGACTACCTGTTTAATGACTCAGAAATATTCCCGACTGACAGTTCCACACACTTCCCCCCACCCCTAAGGCTATAGGCTTCAGTGATCATCGTTACAGCCGCACCTGTGACAATGGACCTTAACATAATACTCATTTGGAGTGAAGAAAAGCGCTCGGTCTATGTACTTCATTTCTAACACGGTCTCGAAAATATAATTGTGATGTAGTGTAATTTCCATCAAAATCCAGGCTGTGGACTGGCAAAATAATAACGAAACCGATCAGTTTGGTGTTGTTATCATTTTGGCGTGTTTAAAATCAGCTTTCTAGGCTTCTTCAGTTATTTTGTATTTTTTAAATTAATTAATTAATTTATTTATTTATATATATATTTTTTGTCATATTTGTTCAACAATAATATTAACCTACTCCATTTTCTGTGAATAGGCAACTGCCTTCAGAAAACTTTTCATATTTTTGTCATTTTCGAACTTTTTCTGAATGTTCTCAATCCGTCCGTCCAGTTTGACATATTTTCGTCTTCTTCTTTTTTTCCTTCCATGTTGAGCTCGGCCTTTAAAATGCGCAGTTTGTCTTCTCAGCTTCCGTCTTCAACACTTTGACAACCTCTTTTAATTTGGGGTGAGGTCTCCCGACAAGATTGGTTGAGTCGGTTGTTCCAGCCCTCAACAGCATTCGTTGTCCTGTGTCGTGCTTGGTGGCAGTTCCACATCTCGATTGGAATGTCTTGGTTATCTAGCCAGTTGTCAACGATGTAGTAAAAAAACTGGCTAAGTTTGGGACTTTCTGGAGCTTGAGAGTGTATTTCCACCCATCCATCGAGCACATCTTCAGGCTTTTAAAACGCAAGTGCTGCGCACATACGGACATGAAGGCGGATTTCGTTATTCTCTCGGTACTCCACCGATAATCCGAGATCCTGTACTTTACTCCATAAGCATTTTGTCATGTGAAAATGACAGCCATGTAATTTTGTTGTTGGAAATACGTCTTTCAGAGAAGAAATTACAGCAGCTTCAAAATCCACATTTACGTCTTCTGGTCTCCACTCCGGAACAGCCTGGAGGAGGAGTCTGAACAGTCTCGTATACGTTTGCTTCTTCTTGTTTGGTAGAAGTGCGAATGCGATAGCAAATATATTTGTCTCATCATTGCTACTCCCAAAATCTGTATGAATGGTATATATTTGACAAAACTGCTTGCTAGAGATCTTGAAGGTACCATCCATAAAAAAATGGCAAAAACATTTCAAGCTCTCTTTTCCTTTGCTGCCGCAAAAAACAATAATTCTTTCTTCATTTCCGTCGTCGGCCAAAAGGAAAGACGAACCGTCAATCATAGTCAACGTATTGATATCAAAAACGATATTTTCTCTGTGTTCCGGCTCCTTTGTGCTTCCCTGGGCACTGCTTTTGTGTCGATAAAGTGACCTCATCATAGACTCTGTCCTAAGCATTTCGGTAACGAAGTCATAACCTGAAAACAAACCATCTATCCTATACTCTAAAACAAGCAATGTATGTACACGAGAAAACGAAAACTGGCCTAACAAATTTAATGAAATCTCGGAATAAAGTTTTTTTTATTTACAAATAAAAATTGTTTGGTTGGTTGGTTGGTTGGTTCTTAAGTTTAGGGGCTGCGACAACGCGGTCATGTAGCCCCGTGTACTTTGGGTGTGTGTAGAATCTGTCTGATAACCGGTGTTAATTGTGATGACTGTATTAGTGTGTGTTATCTGTTTGTTAATTTAAGTACTGCAACTAAGAATTTTTCAAATAGTTCCTACTTTTGCCGCCAAGCGCCACCGTCAACGACTACTAGGCCAAGTTCAGGACTGAGCTACTAGATGCCGCCGCAGTCGGCTCTTGGCAACGAACATAGAAACCTAAGAGCGTTGTTTACATTCTTAACCTATCCAATTTAGCTTCACACAGGTGCAATTAGTGGAAGGATCTTTAACATGCCATAAATATATGACATGGGACCGCCGGCTTTACTTCCCCTCCGAAGGAAGGCATACTGAGGGATTTTTAACGCTCTTAAAAAATCCGACGGCTTCGGCCGGGTTTGAACCCGCTATCTTGGGCATAGAAGCTCAGCATGCTACCGACTACGTAAAAATTGTTTCATAAAAAAAAAAAAAATGTTAAAAGTATGGTTAAAAATCAAAATTTCAATGCTAGAGTTTGGAAAAACAAATAAAAAAACAGGGGTCTGCTTTATAAATCTATAAAATGTTGTAAACATGGATACCAACTGAGTAAACAAAATACATTAATAAAGCACCATAGTACAGTAAAACACAAATGCTTAGAAATGTTAATAATGCAGTGTTATGCTTCCAATCCGCACCTGGAGTAGAAAAGCAGCTCTACACGCGTATGTTTTATAATTAAAAAACACACTTTTGACATTGATAGTGCAATACTAATGCTTGAAACTTGTTTCCAAATAGTTCATGAACATAAATTAATATAAAATAATTTTTTAAATTAGATTTTTGATAATTGTAAAATATGATGAGTACGTTGGGCTGCATTATCAATAAATAAATTACGTATGTGTTGTTTGAATGAGTTTACTAAAACTAATGCTAAGAACACATACCTTTATCATGAAGGTCACCCATGGCGTTGTTGTAAATTTGACTAATGCTGGCATCTTCTTCACGTGCTCTCTTCACCGCCCCTTGGACGTGCTTCGAAACCTCTATACGGGCAACATCAGGAACACCACACTGATGCTCAGTTTGGTCCACGGGTTAAAATGTTTTCTTTGGACTGAATTGATGAATAACACTTTTCCGATTACTTGAAAACACACACCCACGTCACAACACCACTTTTCCCCATTCTTAACTTTTGGTATTCGTAACCTTCATGGTAAACGCACTCACTCCCTTCCCTTAGATGTCCGACCAAATTCTAACTCCATAGTACTCACGATCCAAACACGGCAAGAATAAAAAATTCTCATTTTTAATGTACTAGTACTTGTACTTGTACTCATAATAGCTGAATAGTATTAAACATTGTTGCCTCAAACCTTATACAGTAATTCAGTAGTTAAAGAATATAATATGAGATTCCAGAGATATTAAAAGTGCTAAACAACAGTAGGCCAAATTTCAACTTGATCTTTTCCATAGTAGCCTTGGGGGAGAGGGGAGATGTGTGTGGAACTGTCAGTCGAGATTATTTCTGAGTCATTAAACAGGTAGCCACGTCCAAGCACTGTGTGGAAGTGTCAGTATTTTGGGCAGTGTGTGGAAGTGTCAGTGTGGGGAACTGTCCGGACACCGTCAAAACAGACTGACAATAATTTTTCCGGTCATCAATATTCAATACGAGCTAACGACCCCTGCCATTAAAGAATTCACTCATGCTTACTTTTTAATGGGAAGTATTGTACCAACATGTTCATTATAAAATGTGAGGGAGAAGAGGTTCTCCTTTAACATGGTCCAGTTCCATGTTCATACGCTTGTTAATATGATTGCGGCCAGGCATTCGACTAAACGCCATATAATGAATGTCAAAAACAGATGTCTACTCAATTTGGTCGCTGACTTGTTCGGTAAGCCATTAAACTGATGTTGAACACAGGGGTAGCAGACTAATGAATCAATGTACTAGCCCAGCTACGAACAATGCACTGAGTACTAATAGATCCACGGGACTTGCTGCCAGTGGCAACATGTGGACATTCCTCACCACAGGAACTTCAATTTTTATGTTAAATCAGGAATTCTTAAACTAGTTTTAGGCGTGACGTAAACTTATCAAGGCAAATAATTTTATAACCGTACGTAGAGTAATACTTGCTACTATGAATAAGCAAAAAATCATCATCATCATCTTCCTAGCATTAATCCCGCTTTATTGCAGGGTCTGCTTTTTTTTTTTTTGCACTTTTTCTTCCATACTGCTCGATTTTGAGCGTCTCTAGTTGTGGCATTCACTAGTTGCATGTCCTCCCACATATTGTCCAGCGAGCGCTTTCTCGGTCGCCCTCGTGGTCGACGGCCTTCTGGATTGATGTCAAGTGCAGTTCTCGCGACTGAAGAGTGATTGCTACGCAGTACATGGCCATACCAACGCAGACGGCTCTCCCGCATTTTTTCATGGATTGGAGCCACACCAAATGTAGCTCGAACATTGTCATTCCTGATGTGGTCCAGTCTAGTAAGTCCCTGTGTCCAGCGAATTATCTTAATCTCCATGACATGTAGTAGTTGTTCATGTCTCTTCGAACCTGGACAGCATTCAGTACCGTACAGTGCTACTGCTCGAACGATAGTTCTGTAAATTTTTGACTTCAGATATAGTGGCACATTCCGGTCAAAAAGGACTCCAGTAACTTGGCGCCATTTCAGCCATGCAGCGTTGACTCTGTTTCGGACATCTGGGAGTGTTCGGCCATCTGAACAGATTAGCGTACCCAAGTATTTGAATACAGATGATTTTCGGAGTTCAGTGCCATCAATGTTAATAGATCCTTCACTTGGTACTCCACACTCCATATACTCTGTCTTCCCAATATTAAGTCGTAGGCCATGGGTGTCTAGTGCCGTTTTCCAACATAGAACATGTTGTTCCAATTCTTGGCGAGACTTGCAGGCTACAATGATATCGTCAGCATAGAGCAAGGACCAGGGATGTGGTTGCATTCGTTCGGCTGCGATGGTGTCAAGACAGATGATGAACAGGAGCGGGGACAAAGCTGACCCCTAATGAACACCAACTCTGATGGGAAAAGTTGGGGAGTTTCCTGAAGCACATCGGACATAGCTGGTGACATTCCGATAAAGAAGCTGAACCCATTGAACATATGCTTCTGGTACCCCATGCTGTCGTAGTGCATACCATATTAGATCACGAGGTACCCTGTCGAAGGCCTTTTCAAGATCCAAGAAGGCTATATGGAGTGGTTTCCGCTTTTCTAGGTGCCTTTCCATCAAAATAAAAGCAAAAAATAAAATAAAAGCTACTGTATGTCGCAGGCAAGTTGTGAATTCAGTCGTTTTACTAAATGCCATACCTACATTATATACATTTACATACATTTTTATTTGAGACAGTTTTCCCTTTCAGCGTCCAGTATAGTTTGATGATGATGACAATTGTTGCTTTAAGGGACCTAACATCTAGGTTATCGGCCCCTAATGGTTTGGGTGATTATGAAAAATGAAAATGAACCTATCAGTTTATCTAACTACAAACTTACAACTTAAACTAACTACTGCTTGTACACTACAAGACGAAAAAGAAAAAGAAGACGTCTAGAACAAAATATACCAACAATGTTCTGTAAATAAGAGATCTTATAGGCACTTAGCTAACTCATATAGGCTCGCAAATAAACACTATAAAAACGAATGAAGGGATGAAACCCAAAATCATCACCGAATAAATGTTCTTGCGGTAATAGGAATTGAAAAAGGCGAACGTTTAAGTGATCCCCGTACAACCATGGCAGAAGACTTTGTAGTACTGCTCAATAGAGCACGATGTTGGTTTAAGAAAACATTACACAATAATTTAAACACTGGACTATGAACATTGCCTTAGCACATACCCGTAATGGAGTCCGTGGTCAGGGATCAGCAACGTACCTGGAAATGAAGGAAAATAATTAATATCTCAACAATATACAGAGTAAGTGGGTGAGGTGAGGAGAGGCGGGGACACAGGATTCCCTTGCTCAGGAACAGCCAAAAGATGTGAGAAACGTAGCCTGTACTGTAGTACATGGTTTAGCAAAAAGCAATGATATTATAAACATTGTATTGCTCCCGTCTAGTCAATATTTATTTGAAAAAAATCTTGGGGAATATTTATGTTTCGAGACACCAATGATCTCTTCATCAGCAATTAAAGACTTTAAACTAAATATTTTCAATAAACTATATAGATTATTAATGAATTAAAGAAAACAAGAATTGCTCGAGCTTAATTAATTAATTGTTGATGTAAAGAACAAGCAAAGAGTATTATAAGAAAAGCTAAGACAAAAATACATATAAGATCTATGTTTTCTTGAATTCAAATTCAAAACGTATTATTATTTATTAATTATTATTATTATTATTGTATAATAATCATAATAATAATAATAACAATAATAATGACGCGATGAAGAAGGCTGATAAGACATACAGGATAGAAAAGCTGAAAGATATTTACTAGATTTTATCCCATATATCTCATCAACCTGTTGCAATATTCAGTAAATTAACAATAATAATAATAATAATAATAATAATCAGACGATGATGAAGGATGATAAGACACAGTAGATAGAAAGGCCGAGAGAGATTTTCAAGATGTTGTCTCAATAACAATAAGATGAATAATAATGTTTGGTTGGTTCCTCAGTTTAGGGACTGCGACAACGCGTTCATGTAGCCCCGTGTACTTTGGGTGTGTGTAGAATCTGGCTAATAACCGGTGTTAATTGTGATGGCTGTATTAGTGTGTGCCGGCCCAGAGGTGTTGCGGTAGCGCGCCTGCCTCTCACCTGGAGGCCCCGGGTTCGATTCCCGGCTCCGTCAGGGTTCTAGAAACTGACGTGAGGGCTGGAACGGAGTGCACTCAGCCTCTTGAGGACAATTAAGTAGCTGTCTGACAGTGAGGCAGTGCCCCGATCACAAAAACCAAGATTAGCGGCCGAGGGGCCGGATGGGCTGATCACGTGACACCCCAATATCTGCAGGCCAAATGGCTGGGCAGCGGTCGCTTGGTAGGCCTAGGCCCTACATGGGCTGTCGTGCCAGGGGTTATATTGTATTAGTGTGTGGTACCTGTAATTCAGGTAAGGACTGCAGACGATCAATTTTAAGTAGTTCCTACTTTTGCTTCCTAATGCTTCCGTCAATGACATCTAGCCGCGAACATGGCTACTAGATGCCAACGCAATCGCACCTAGCAAATTTTAGCTTCTCGCAATTGTAGTTAGTGGAAGGTTATTTAACATGCCATAAATCTATGACAGGGGCCCGCCAGCTTTACATCCCCTCCGAAGGAAGGCATACTGAGGGATTTTAACGCTCTTAAAAATCCGATGAATAGTAAACTTCCACGGCAAAACTACAAATGAAACTCAGGTCGTCTGTGTAGAAATCTATTATGCTATACGTACTTGTTCCGACGATACAATGGTGGCTTCACAATTTTCAAATACATTGCAGCGATGTAGGTGCCCCTGACTTGGAATGGGCTATATATCGCCTATCTGAACCCGGTCGACTGAAAAGGTCGATCTATACGGCATAACAACTGTAGCTATCCTCAGGTGAAAGGGGCCCGTCGGACTCCGCGTTTTGTTATTCACGGAACGGTTTTGCTGTGTTATTTCTTTGGACGTACCGCGTACATATTGCAAGGCAACAGTGCGAAAAAAAATATATAACCGTAAAAAATATTGCCGAGCCGACGAAAATGAACAGCGTTTGTCCATTACGTGAATATTAACAGTCAGAGAAAATGGATGGAGTATTACAATGGACATTCCACTCCAGTGAGATTCTATTAGCATGTAAATTGAACAGAATAAATGACGGTGCACTCACCCGTTGCAATCTGTAATCACCACTGCTTATGGATTTCAAACTTCAGTACAGTATAGGGTAACAATCAGGGTTGTAGACGTCATATCCGTTCTTTCAACGGTACTTGTTTACTACAAATTTAACTATTCATTCTGAATTGTTGTAATTCGCAAAGGGATTTATCATAGGCCTATGCACATTCCCAGAGAGCATTCATTGATTGGTAACTGACGAAGGTAGCTGATTATGTCTTACCCTGCGGGCAACAAGTGAATTCCTCGATATCATCAGTTAATTAGGTTAATTCGATTTAAGTGATGAGGAAGATACAAAGGCCCGAGCATTCAGAGAAATCCCGGATCATCTGAATTTAAAGTCCTGGGGCGCATTTCGAATTTAAGTTCCAATTAATTACATATGCACATACTGTACTAGTACAAAAATCCTAATATACGTAATACAATCCACATCGTGGTGTAGCGGTTAGCATTCTTGGCTGTCGTCCCGGAGGTCCGGGTTTGATAGCAGGCACTGACGAAAATTGTAATTCTGGTGTGAGGGCTGGAATGGGGTACACTCAGTTTCTTGAGGCAAAACTGAGAAGAGGAGGGTTCGATTCCCATCACAGCCATTCTGGAAGTGGTTTTCCATGGTTTCCCACTTCCTAACTTAAGGCCACGATCACCTCCTTCTCAATCCTATCCCCAATTTACAATTACACACAATAACACAGGTTATCCCACAAATTCCACACTCACAAATACACGGGGCTATATGACTACGATGTCGCAGCACCTAAAATAAACAATAACAACTACAAATGTAGGAAAGAACGCTTGTTTTCCAACTGTTGAGCATATCTATAATAGGTCTCATAGCTTCGGTGGCGTTGTCGGTTGCGTGCTGAATTGCTATGCCCAAGATCGCGGGTTCAAACCCGGCCGAAGTCGTCGGATTTTTAAAAGCTTTAAAATCATTCAGTTTGCCTTCCATCGGAGGGGAAGTAAAGCCGGCGGGCCCAAGTCATTTATGGCATGTAAAAGAACCTACTTCCTCAATTTTATATCGACTATGAATTGCAGCCAATGGCCATGGCTGGGCATTTTTGATTGAACGCCCAATGGCTCCCGGCAAGTTCAATTTCAAGTAGTTCCAACTTTGGCTACCAGGTGCTACTGACACGATCACCTAGCGGCAAACGTTGGAACTAGCTAGAGCGTTTCTAACTAGCCAAATACAGGGTCATCGAAATATAATGCCAACATTTCAAAAAATTATAGCACCGAAACCCTTTGTGTTCACCGTGTAATTCTTTCACTGAATGCCAGCTGGTTCAAGTAAGTTTTGTTTTGGAGGGGACGTGACCTTGCTATGCGCACACTAGATGCGCAGTAGCCAAGGTCGGCCGGGGCGAGCGCGCCAATGACTGCACCGCCCGACAAACTGCACCTGATTACAAAGCTGTCATTCGATGGTTTAATCGCTTTAAGGAAACAGGGACTGTAGAGAAAAAATCTAGGCCTGGTCCAACATCAGCATTGAACGCACGCTTTCCCAATGGCTGTATAGGTACGTACAATCATTTCAGGAGTAACTGTCAAGATGGCGGCAGAAATTCGCTCCCGCAGGTGCTCTAAATCCCGATTTTTTTTCTGCATACACAATGTTTTTAATGTACCCCCAGAAAGAAAATCCAAAGGGTTGAGTTCAGTACTTCTTGGAGGCCAGGCCATGGGGGCTCCTCTACCTGGATAAGTCCTCTGAAACAACCGCCGTACACTGACTGGTGACTTTGACTCTACGTACCAAATCACGCACTGTGCTTTTTGTAGAGTGGTCAACATGGTACTGAACGGCGCGACGGTCGGGCGGTGCAGTCATTAGCACGCGCGCCTCCGGCTGACCTTGGCTACTGCGCATCCAGTGTGGTCATAGCCGTCATAGCAAGGTCACGTCCCCTCCAAAACAAAACTTACTTTAACCAGCTGGCGTTCAGTGAAAGAATTACACGTTTACATAAAGGGTTTCGGTGCTATAATTTTTTGAAATGTTGCCATTATTTTTCGATGACCCTGTATAACCTACTAGCATTACACGTCGCGGCTACGCCCGCGAATATTCTAGTTGTAAAGAGTACACTTAGCAAAATCTCAATCATGAATGCTATGACTGATGTATTCTTGGTATGAATAATCAGACTTTATCAATTCAGCTACTGGTGCCGTGGTTAGGGGTTTGTCATTCCTTTATAGGTATATCAGAGCGAAGTTAGTTTTCTGGGAATACCACAGACACTGTTAATTTAATGGCCTTTAAATGTGGTTTTCGGAGACCCTTTATAGTCGGGTGAAAAAGACCTTTCGTACCACACTCACAAGTGAAAATTGCGTGAAAAAATTCTAGAGTGCCCCTTGACCCCCTTAAGCGCATTATACTGCACGTATTGATGAATTTTACAGCTTAATTTGGTTCAGTGATAACCTTATAACCATCTGGAAAGTTTGGTTGGTTGGTTGGTTCCTTAGTTTAGGGGCTGCGACAACGCGGTCATGTAGCCCCGTGTACTTTGGGTGTGTGTAGAATCTGTCTGATAACCGGTGTTAATTGTGATGACTGTATTAGTGTGTGTATCTGTTTTTTAATTCAAGTAGAGACTGCAACTTTGAATTTTCAAATAGTTCCTACTTTTGCCGCCAAACGCCACCGTCAACGACTACTAGGCCTAGTTCAGAACTAGCTACTAGACGCCACCGCAGTCGGCTCTTGGCAACGAACGTAGCAACCTAAGAGCGTTGTTTACATTCTTAACCTATCCAATTTAGTTTCACACAGGTGTAATTAGTGGAAAGATCTTTAACATGCCATAAATCTATGACATGGGACCGCCGGCTTTACTTCCCCTCCGAAGGAAGGCATACTGAGGGATTTTTAACGCTCTTAAAAAATCCGACGGCTTCGGCCGTCTGGAAAGTTTCACAGTAATGTAATAATTGGAATTGCATTGCGTCTTACAGAAATAGATGGACCTGTGAGATTCTGTTACCATGGTTACCGTGTTACATTCTTTCATTATTTCATTGTAAATATGCATGTATTAAGGTATTTATTTAATTGTGAGGCATTTAAAGAGTAAGTGAGTGCGTTTCGTTTATGCATTGGGTTATGCTGAACCTGTAGGTACCCCATATGTGTAGGTTGGTGTTAATGGGACCTTATTTTCGGTACAAAACTGGAAGGGGACCTTAGCAGAATAATATAGGGAGGGATTGGCTATTGTACCCATGTGAGTAATCTCGATGGTAAATATGCAGCTGCCTCCAGCTAGCATCAGGTCTCAGGCGCGTGCCGTTCCCCCAAATGAGCAGTGCATATTTTGGATTTGAGGCTATAAGGTAACAACTCTACAATAACAAGGCACAACTCTATTCTAAAACTTTAATTCAGTAAATAAAAATCATGGCTTCAAACACAAAAACAATCCCAAAACCATAAAAAAACAAAGCAAACAAAAATTTACTTCCACAATCCACAAACAAACAAAAATGAAATCATAATAAAGTCAATTTAAACCATAAAGCTGTACCCTTATGTGAACTACATAAAGATATTCTAGTGCGCTGATGCACCTACGACTTCAATACAAACTGTACATTAACATAACAGTCATACAATGTGACTTCTTTAATATCACAAATTAATTATTCCTTAATCCTCTTGGTTTTAACAATTATGTGTGCCGTGCGTGTTTTGATTTTTCTCTTCTCACCAAACAAATGCTTTCATGCATTACCTATTCGGACGTTGCACCGCAATCAACGTGCAACTCCATAATTATGTAAGCTACCCCTCCACTTCCTCTATTTATATGGTTCCACTACATGCTGTATGTGATTCCTAGATAAAACGTTACGTTATAGCTTGTGTCGGATGGTACATTATATTACCTCGCTCTCGTGGCGATTGGCATCTGGTAACTAACTTCAAAACTTGGTTTCAGTGACAGTACAAATACATCATCTAACTATTCGTCAGATAGCTAAAATAATGAACCATCAGGATAATCTATAATTATCCATGTGTTCTTAAACCACATGGCTACATTACTCAACATAACAATCTTTCATTATATGTCATTTACCAGGGTCTAAAATCTGTCCCTTTCAACTTGCCTTGACGGTTCGAGTTTAGACTGCAGACCCTCGGCTAGATGAGTCCGCACACAATAGAAAGTGGGATGGGTGTTCCACCAATTACCTCGACCCTCCTTAAAGGTTTTGAATGCTTTCCTTTCTAAGCAGTAAAGATTTACAAGACAAATACTGTCGTCTGACCGACACACATATCCCAAAGGATCTTAATTGACTATTATGCAAACAGGTATTGAATGAGCTTTTATAATTACTCCTACACAGAGGATATAATAATTACTGGCCTCACACGGGTCCATTCAACATGAAGGTTCGGGGTTCGTAATGCATTAGTCTAACGGGTGACCGATGTCTCAAGTAAAATATAGGCGCTCACTGCAGCTGCCGCCATGAGTTTCGCTACCACGAGCGGAATAACTCATTAATAAGTTCTCGGGAGACCATAGAGTTTCGAGGTGTCCTCGTTCTCCTCGTCTCTATCACAGGATCCCAACCCGGAACACTTTCATATCCTTCCTCAGAGCTAGGGTACACACTACAACTCTGGCATAAAATTATATCTCCACTTATGCCCATGACATAGGAGATTTCATACGTAGAATAGACCATCTGGCCCCTACTCAATGCTACGACCTCCGCCCTATATTATTAAGAGAAATCTATCAATTTACTCTATAAGCTTCTCATATAAGCTGCAAATTCAATTCACTAAAAGCTCTTTCATGCCTGGCATCATTACTGAATATATGCAATATTCTGATATAAAACTTCTTTCCTTAATTACTGTAATGTAATCTTACTGTAAAATCTTACTGCTTGGATTGATAAGTCTTGCAATTAGCGTAAATCTCTCGCTTACAACATTTATTTGTTTCCTGATGTGTTCATTCATACTTTTAATATTCATTATTATTATTACCATTAATCTCACTGACATAAATGACCAAAATCATTACTTTATTATTCTTATTAATCTCACTGACATAAATGACCAAAATCATTCTTTATTATTATTCTCACATAACTTTACCAAAAATCCGACATAGCTAAACGTCTTAAAATCCGAACAATCGCGTTCGTCACATTTACATAACTGATTGCCATTCTTAATTCATAGTGGGAATAATTACTCCACTTAATGATGCAAATTAACATCTCAACTCTATAAAAATCAACACAATAATGATTAAACATGGAGGATCTCCCTCCTAAACTGATTTTTACTGGCATCTTTACGGAATCACAACATGTAGTGGCCCATATTTCTACATAATCATAACTTGTGGGGTACTTACATTTCTATAGGCGTCTATGGTGGCTCCAACCAATCATATTTCTCCATGTCGCCCGCCATTAGCAGGTTTAACGCGACATATTCATCTTGAATGCACACATTTTATAACACATAATTTTCATCAACAACACGACACGTTGCATAACTCTCAGGAAGCTATTGCTCCCAAACATGTGAAACACTTAGCTAATCACTACTTTAACCCTAGAACTGCGGACCGTCTTCCAGGAAGACGGTGTGTTGTTTAATCAAGTGCGACCGTCTCTCTGAAAGACGGTCTTGGAATTCAAATATAGTACTACTGTTAGCCTTCAGATGGCCCTAATTTCAAGTTATGCTGGTTCCCGATGCTTTTATCTTTCGTAGTGTATGTCTTTGGCAAACAAATGACAGTATGCAAGCTATTATTTGGCTGCAGAAGTGGAAGTACTTCCATGTTGATATTGAAGTTGCATTGAGCAATATGGCCGCCATTTATGTAGACGATTCAGAAATTTAGCACTTGTTTTTTGACGATTCGTGTGATAGTATGGACGATGACAGTGATTATTGTGTGGATTCGTATGAAAATGAATATGGTGAAAGTAGTGGCAGTGATACCGGCGAACAGGATGTCACGCAAGTTATGGAAATCCCCATCAATGCAAGCGTTGTTTATCATGTTCCGACAGACCCTGTAGACATGCCTAATGTTAGCCGTGAAGTGGTAAGTGTGAACTAGACTGATATTCAACCCGAAGAAAGTGACTTTCCAGGTAAAAATGTACCGTTTATCGTTCATCATCCTTGGCCTGTGAACATGCCTCCCCGTAATCGCGCGCCGATTATGTACTTCAAAATCGAGAAATGTCATATTTTTGTAAAAATAATTTTCTTTTTAGTAAATAACAGGAATTAATTGAAACTGGTTCTTGAATTAGTAACAAAAAACTATGAACTTTTCATTTATGATGTCTCTTATGAACATTTAACTCGGCAATATGGTTTTCTAGAGCAGAAAAGTCAATAATTTTTTATTTTTTTATTTTTTATAAAATACTTTTTATGATTAATTCAAAGTGACGAGTCTGAATGATTCACCTATATCAATATAATATAGAACAGTCTTTCAGCTTTATATTGGTGTATGATAAGTCATATTCATGAACACAGTATGCTTACAGGTACCAAATTCTCTTAGTGTGTACTTTATGGGAATTTACTGCAGCATTTGACAGATAAACCTGCAGCAGTTCTAGGGTTAAAGGATATTTTACATATGTTGTACACTTAACACACGTCACTTTATACACTTTTCAATGCTGAAATTCCCTAGCAAAGATCGAAATTGCAGGTGTCGACAGCATCTCCCGTGCTCCGATCAACTCCTGATTGAAAGTCTGGTTTACCTGCTTTCGGAATTCACCAACAGTTTTTATATTCTTACTCCTACGGTAAGCGTCCTGCGTTGCATAAATATGCTAGATCCCGTACATGTGTTATCATCTGGTACTCTCATGACATTACCAAACACGTCATAGAGTTTCATTTAGCGCATACCATCGTAATTACACATATACGATTAGTCAATACTTTACACATTGCGCTCAACACTGTCCAATAATTTACACAAATAATTATTTACAATAGTTCTGCCATTATTCTTATACGGTGCTTCGTAACTGAACACGGCATAGTTCCTACTGCTGATTATGCCTATAGCACAACTATTATTCATACAAGCTTATTAAATGCTTCATTTACATGTACCAGTCTTTGTTCGGCGTCTATTATGAGTAGAACCGCCATGCGTTCTGCCTTGACGAACTTGCTTCAAAGTGGCTGTACCTGACTGAAGATTCACTTGAAGACTGCTCGTACCTTACTTGAAGACTGCTGTATACTGCTTACATACTGCCTCGTACTGTCCTCGTACTTGCTGCATACTGACTGCAACTTACTGCAACTGTGCTGCACCTGGGTAACTTCTAACGTCGTGAAGACTGCGTAAGACTGCTACTTGGGCTGTAACTGGGTGCACACTGCACGTGAACTGCGCGTAGACTGAGCTTGAACTGAGAGAGACTGGGCTTGACTGTGTCTGACTGTGCGAGACTGGCGTGCTCCTCCAAGGGTCTACTCCCTTATATCGTATTCCCACGGAAATTAGGGCGAAATCTTCCCGCGAAATCTTGGCTCCTCTCACAGCGTGAATCTGGTCTCCAAACCATGATCATTGGGTTCCTCTTTCTTCACAGATTCCAAAACTATCTGCGTGCAAAGGAATCGCTCGTCCAATTAATTAATATTAATTCCTTTCTCCATAGCGTGGGACGCTATCTTACGGGTATTCCCCGGCAACATTCTCAAATCTATCCGCGCACAATGGTCGTTTTACAGTCCTTCCGCACTTCGTTAAATATGCCCCAATTTCGCAGGTAAAAGGCTCTAAAATTAGCCTCCTGCCAAAAGATTCATCTGTGAGCAACTCTCATCTCAATTCGTTGCTCCAATCACGAGTAATCAATGATTTTCCTGGGCATCTCTCCTCCCACTCCTCAAATATATTCTCCGTCGGGGAATAACTGGGTCATTATTCAGGCCTCCACCCTGCTCTAGACGACAGAATGGGGTCACAGAGATGGACATGGCTCCACTGGGCCCCACCCACAATTCTGGGCTAATTTGTAAAATGTCAACTCTGTCCTCTCCGTGCTTCAAGCCTCGTATAGCCTACACCAAGTAGTCTAATAATGCTGTAATCTGCTCATTATTCCCTGCATTATTTTAATAAATAATGTCATTGCACCAAAATCACACCAGTGATTAAATATACACTTCTTTCGAGGGGTTTTTACCATGAAACTGCCTCTACAGATCTCTGGTTCGTTCCCTGGTGGAACCTTTATACTGAGATCACAGCCTCTGAGAACCACGTTCAATTCCAGTCAGCATAACATCCTCGGGTTCACTATACACTACCATTTGCAGTGGTTGGTTCTTTTAAGTGGCATAAATCTGTGACATGGGCCCACCGGCTTTACTTCCCCTCCGAGGAAGGCATAAACTACTGACGGATTTTAACGTCCATTTCAATTGGTAGTGTGTAGCCAAATGTGTAGGTTATATTTGGTTGGTTAGAAATGCGCTGTCAAGTTCCAACGTTCCCCGCAAGGTATCAGTGGCAGTGCCATCTAGTAGCCAAAGTTGGAACTACTTGAAATTGAACTTTCCGGGAGACTTTAGGCGTCCAATTAAAATACCCTGCTATGGTCATTGACTGCAAATCATATCTTATTATATAATACGCTAAGGTGTATGTTTCTCAAAACTCAAGATCCTAAACCAGAGGGAGTTAGGAGGTGTGGTTTGTACCAATATCTTCCAAATCGTCTCAATAGTACAGGAAAAATATTGCATTTCTTGAAAAGTCAACGGAAATATATTTGTTTATAAAGTGCTTTTAAACAAATAAACAATACGATAGCACCTGCGAGAACGGTGTCGCCTACAGCCCGCATAGCACTAGGTCCGGGCGGGTAGTCTCTACACATGGGGCGAACACAACCCATTATGCGAGAGTTCTCGCACGGGTCGGCTAGTTATAATACTGTAACAGCATCATATACAGAGCGTTGAAAAAGTATCCACTATTCTAGGAGGTGAACGTATTTAAGAATATTATGTCCTACTACGCCAATTTTCTGAGATCAGAACTTGTTCATTAGAGCTGATCAGTGCAATGTCCATTCATTACAACGCCTCTATCTGCCATTCAAGGTAAGTAAGACAGCACGGTACATATTACCCTTTCACGAATTGATTGCCAGCGGTCGAGATGGGAACTATTCTTTATTTACTTGGGTCACACGTCAGCCTGCTTCGTTGACAGGTACAGTTTCGCGAGTAGGATATGACTCAGCTGCAGTAGCCTCAGTCATCGTTAAACTCTCCGTGGTTACATGAGCTCCTGTGACGCTTATCTGACGCAATGCTGCTTGACTTGTGTGTAGACTACAGTCTGCCATCGCTGTTTCCTCCGCTTCGCCCCACAGGGCTAAACGAACACTGGCGCAGCCGCACTCAGCGGCAATCAAATGTTGGATGGATAACGCCCAGAGTTAAGTTGTTTACTCTTTATGGGCTCCGTGTACATGGGTGTGTATGGAATTTATCTGATAACCTACAGTATATTCTAGTGATGGCTGCACTGTATTAGTGTAGGGTGTGTATATGTAATTCAGGAGGTGAGGATTAGGAAGGAGGCGGCCGTGGCGGTAAGTTGGGAAACATCCCGGCAATTGTCTGGAGTGCAAGTGGGAAACCACCGAGAACCACTTCCAGGATGGCTGAGATGAGAATCGATCCCTCCTCTCCTCAGTTTTGCTTGGCGAGGATGAGTGTAACTTGCTCCAGACCTCAGATCAGAATTAAATTCCTTGGCAGAGTATGGAATCGAACCCGGGCCTCCAGGGCGACAGACAAGTACTCTAACCTCTATGTTCTGAACATTAGTCGCACTTGTATTACGAGTTAGGGGCGTGGTGACAGCGATCAAGCTGTTTGCCTCTCCCCATGGTGGACCGGGTTCAATTCCCAGCCAATGTATGTGAGATTTTCGAAGATTTTCCTGTGGTTCAGATTCCACGTAAAAAGGAGGTCCCCTGGCTTATTATCACATGATTAACGGTCACGTAAAAATACAAGCTTTGCTTTGTATCACGAGTTGTTGTTGTTGCTTCATTTGAGGGGTTTGGACGTCATGGTCATTGAGTCCCGTGTACTTGGGTGTGTGTATATATATGCATAAAGATAGATAGAGAATAAGTCTGATAACCTGCGTTATTGTGGTATTTGTAGTAGTAGTAGTAGTAGTAGTAGTAGTAGTGTGTATTTGTGATTTTAGATGGAGACTGGTATGGAGGCGTCCGTGGCCTTAAGTTGGGGACAGTCTCAGCATTTACCTGGAGTAGAGGTGGGGGCACGGGACACCATTTCCATGATGTCTGAGGTGGGGAATCGAACCCTCATCTTCCCAGTTTTGCCTTACGAGACTGATTGTACCTCATTCCAGTCAGAACAGAATTCAATTTAATTATATTCTTGGTGACAGTCTACAAAATAGGCTATGCAATGCTCTGGTTGGAAGAACTGTCTACATTGTTTAACTTAACTATATTTTTTCTTTTTTTCCTTTCTCTTTTATTTTCTCTATGTTTTAGAACAATGTACATGGGCAGCATTTATCATGTTTTATGTGCTGTAACATTTAAGAGAGAATCAAGTGCAAAAGGTCAATATATGAAAAACAGTATAATAATTCAGAAAACTCTTTTCTATTTTGTGAATCATGCACTATATTTTATGCTCTTTGATTTCTGTCCAAGGGGATTAAGATTGATTAAAACCTGAATGTCATGGAAAGTAAATTGATATTTCAAATATTATTCGAGTAGTGTTAGGTTATAATCATTATATATATTATTTCCGTAGTTTAGAACCCACCTGCGGCGCTCACAAGCGACCGATCGTGACAAATGAGCATTCAAATGAAAGAGAATAGACATTAGCAGTGACGCATTGCAATCTAATTTCATAAATATCCATGATTTCTTCAAAAAAATTACTTTAAAAAAACTGTACGAAGTGTGCGATTTGCAGTTACTGTTGCTGCAGGAAGATACGCTCCATAATTGCTGTCCACATCACATTTTGGCCGCTGTGATGCCTGTTTCATGTCATTTTAACATTCTGAGGTCTTTCCTTTATGATGATGATGATGATGATGATGATGATGATGATGATAATTGTTTTTTTAAGGGGCCTAACATTTAGGTTATTGGCCCCTTTCCTTTATCATTTTGCATAGATTTCAGAAACAGTCAATAAAAGGAATGAATACTCAAATCGTATAATTTCATAAATATCGAGTAACCGGTGAGTGTTATGATGATCCAAGTTTCAGTGATTGCCTTCATAAGTTAAGGAACGTAGAACTTGGAATTCTAACTGAAATGTAAATAGTGTTCTATAATCATTTGGTAGAAATAGAAATATATCAACCTTTCTCCTCAAGTCTCTCATTATAAACCTATTGGGGAAAGTGTGGTTTATGAACATGAGAGATTTCTCGCACGAGTCCGCTACTAGAGATAAATTTACTAACTCAGAAAATTTCTATATAATGGAAATAGATAAATATTTTGCCTCATGATACAGTTAAATGATCACATTTGAAATGGTGACGGCTGTTCTGTCATTTCTTCCTTATTTTTGGACTTGAGTCTTTCTGTAAATAGGGGCAGATGACCTCGCTGTTCCACCCCTTAAAACCTCAATAACTAACTATTTTTCTGTAAATGTATATTGAGCTGCTTTTACGCTCTGCCAGCATGCTGACAACATTGCCCAACTGATCGTCGAACTGCGGATTTAGAAGGTATAGTCGCCCGTGTATAGTAGTATACATTGAACATAGCCCTGATCCTTTTTGTTGCTAACATTTAGAAGTCCTTGAGTTATTGTTGAAAGACGAAATTACTGTACTAACGGCAATTCCCTGACCGAGTATTGTCACAATACACGAGTCAAACAGTCGCGTCACATCGTAGCAACAAACACGTCATATTATTCTTCCGTAAGAAACGGGGAACAATATGATGGTTTATCCAAGCTAGATAAAAGGGGCAAAATGTTGTTGGAAGCAAAAAGGAAGGAAGCTTGTATTTTTACGTGACCGTTACGGAACCTCTTTCTACGTGGAATCTGAACCACAGGACATGACATTTCACTTCTAAAATCTCACATTCCCCGACCGCCTTGGCGAGAACGTGTTACTGGAAAATGATGTACTATGCACCAATCTTCAATAAACCAAGGCCGATACATGGCAGTATTAAAGAATGCAACGTTCCCAATAAGTTAGTTATTGAGGTTTTAATGGGCGGAACAACGAAGTCATCTTCCCGTTATTACCCAGATAGACATATTATTTTCAACTTATCTCCATGGATTATGTTGTCCTCTATTCAAATTAAACAAATTAATTTTCCATATTTTTCCATATTTCTGACTTTGGTACATGCAAAATATACATACTTAGTGATTTTTAATGCAATATTTGTACATATTATATTTTTATTCCTAGGAGTAAAAATACCGGTATACAGAATGGTCGTTTCCAAGACTTAACTTATTACAGATCTGTTCAAACTAGTAAACTCAAGAACTGTTTCTTTTTATTATTAAACATTCCTTCATCCAGCAGAGCATTAAAAACTGCAACTTTATGTGAAAAAATCTGTTTTTTCCCATTATCCAAACACAATCCGAGTTTTCTGAACTCGGCGCTAAATTAAGGAAGGAATCAACGATTTAATTGTATTGTATAATAACATTTCGAAATCAATGGTGAGGAATAGCTACCGTACACTAAGGGGCAGATGGCCTCTCAATTCTGACCCCTTAAAACAACAATAACTAACTAGCTACACACTGCACTTCCCTAGCAACTACCTATAACAATACTGTATATTGCACCAACAATGATCATAACCTCAAATATTCATTGTTGTCATAAGCTGTTACTTTCGGTCGCAGAGCAGCGGAAGTGACTCTCTATTCGATACAACACAGCTGAAAGTCAAAGCAGAGTTGCCAACATCTTGGATGAATCCATAAATCAAGTGGGAACTGTTATTGCATGGATTAAAGAAAGGAAGGAGATGCCTTCGCTGTGCTGCCTAGCGCAAGCTGTTGAAGCCAAACGGCTTGGTTAGTGAGAAAATGGCTGTCCCTATGCTTAAAGTCGTGAACCACTCCAACTAGTAATGGATTTTAGTGACATAAAACTGCAATGACAAGTCAAGATTTTTTCTGGATAGGCAGAATACACTCTGTACATCACGGTACTTAGCACAAATAAGCTGCGGTATCGTTTTAAAAGCCAATTTAAAAAGAAATATGAGAGCACCTTTCAAGGCTAGTTTTGTAAGAAAGACGCCGCAAAACGTAAAAATACGCTGAAACACTGATTAAATTAAATACAGGTGTCGGAAGGTGCGAGTTATTCCAAAGAAGGAACAACTTGGGAACTAATGATGCCGAACAAATTACGGCATTTGCACCAAATTGAGTTTTAAGTTCTTATTGGCGTTGATGCATTCATCAGTTTTTAGGCCTAATTTCGAGCACAGCCACTTTCACTCATTGGTCGTACACATTTTGATATTCAAGAATACGTACCTCAAAATTAATAAACTGAACACTTGGACGCATATTTGCACAAATATACGGTATAGCCTATACTTTTCGATACCGTGCAGTATTTTGTTTGTGGGGGGGGGGGGGGGGGGGGGGTAGAAACTTGGCGATTAGCCTCGAATTGATTCATTACGTAGGCCTACCGTAATTATTGACCGACAGCTGTTTGATAATTTGGTATTTGCAAAGTAATGGCATTTTTGGTAGCCTATTTACACCAAATTTACACATGCTGAGATTAGAATAATAATAATAATAATAATAATAATGTTATGGGTTTTACGTCCCTTAAAAAAATAGTGTAAAATAGAAAACATATCAGAAACAATACGGAAGAGGAGATTGCTATTTTTTGGACACTTGTACAGGATGGATGACAGTAGGTTAACAAATCAGATCTTCACATTCCTGTGGAACAACCAGTCAACAACAACCTGGGTACAGGAAGTCAAAACGGATATGGAAAGAATTAATATGAGAGATGAAGATACACCACAGAGAGATATTTTTAGGCGAAAAGTGCTAAAAATGGAAGGATTCCAAGGGTGGAAGGAAAGAAAAACGGCTCAAAATGGTTCGAGGAAAGGAAAAGGAAACATGAGGGGTCTAAATGCAAAACTCACGTTCTCCACTTTTCCTAATTTTGCAGGAACAAAAAAAAAAAAAATGTATGTAACTAATGGAATCTCTAAGAGACTTTGCTTTTGTTGCAGGCTTAATTACACTTTCTTGTATAAATCATGCTTCATTATTTACATGAATTTATCTGAAAAATAGGTTTTAATTTTGGAGAATGTGACTTTTGTATTCAAACATTGGAGACTGTGAGTTTTGTTTCTGAACAAGTTGGAGAATGCTACTTTTTGAGACTATACAAAATTAATTACTTCAGACAAAACAATAGACAAGTTGGCCAAGTTTGTGAAATATTTAGACAAATGAAACCAATTGCATTGTTGGAATACACTTATATTATTTGTTTATTATGTAGAGGTTACGAGTTGAACAGACAACAATAATATTGGCTTGCAGCTGTAGAAAGTCACATGACCAGAAGCTGTCTTGTGATTGGCCAACAGGGAGAATGTGCTCTTTGCAACTTAACAGTGTGGAGAATGTTAGTTTTGCATCTAAATTGAGTGTTAGGCATTTGAAAACCATTGGATATTGTGAGTTTGGCTTTTCAGCACTAAGATAGTCGTGTGTAGTTTGGAACGAAGAATAAGAATGCCTTGCTAACTCAATTTCGAACAAAGTGGAAAATGTGAGTTTTGCATCTAGACCCCACACATGGTGAGATGTTGAAGGAATACTGGAGGAAGAAGAAGGAACAGCAAAGGACAAAGCATTGAAATTGGCTCGTGGTCCCTAGACTACCGAAACGAAAATAATAATAATAATACAGTGAAACCTCTCAAATCCGAACCCCGGAAATCCGAAATCCGGGGTAATCCGAACGAGCTTTTTCGACAATTTTAAGTTATTAAAAACACTCAAATAAGAGAAACATTTATTTAGTGATATAACAATTATGCATTCTACATTATAAACTTATTTTGCATATTTAGTTGAAAAATTAACAAAGAAGTACAGATAGCATACCTATATAACATAGTGTTAATGTGCCTACATACGTATCTCATCCAGGATTGAAAAACGAAAAAGTTGGTTATTGTAATTCCTTACGTTAATCACTTTGCAAAAACAATGAAATGACAACAGAAACACACAAAATATCACGTAATCTTTCACTGGAAATCAGTTGTCTTCAATTGTCGGAGTGACGAAACCTTTCCCGCGGACACAATTGCGCGCCACAGTCGCATGTAGGCCTACATGACATCGTTTGGCGAGGGTGCTGCGTGTTATTCTACGAAGTGCAATGCGATGACAAGAGCAGATGCAGCTTCAGTATAAGTCACATTGCCTGTCGAAGTTCTTCTTCCTCACTGTCACTAGCTATATTTCTGTCATGTTGACTTTGGACCAGGCTCACTATTTCGTGTTTGCTGCGTTCTTCATTGATATCATTTGCTGCCGACTATAGACAACCTTGTATATAGATATTTTTCGGCTAATCCGAACAAATTGAAATCCGAACAGGCTACAGCCCCAATTAGTTCGGATTTGAGGGGTTTCACTGTAGTGGAAAATAGTGGAAATTTGTGTATTGAGTCTAATAATTTGAACAGATATGTACGTGACCCTTTTTCGTACATACATAAATCCTATCCCTGACTATCACCGTCAGAGTATTGTGACTTGAAGGCTTCTGGTTACTTTAACAAATTTAGTATTAAAACCCCTGTTTTCCCCCTGACAAAGTGGCTGGTATACGCAGTACGCTTGCTGTCACGACGTCCACCCCACACAACAGACGATTAACTCAACCCTCACTGTCTTTCTTTCCACTTCCGGAGCCGTGAGCTCCAAACAAGCCACGAACAATAGGATTATGCTAGCGAGACGGAGAACAATGCTCAACTCTGATTTAAATCCAACAGAGGGCCTGGAATCTGCATTGTCGTGGAAGTACAGTATCGGTGAGTAAATTGCAACAATGCCCGAGCTCCATATAAAATGAGGGGGTGATAACGCTCGTTACGTTGAATAACGGCTCACCACCTGAATGGGGCTAACTTATCTCCAGGAAGCCCTTCGTGTCGTCACCCCTCTTCACTCTGAGCCAACGGATATTGCGGCAATAAGTAGGGAAATAATTGCTGACATAGTACTGTACAACCATGGACACCACCGCCAGCAAGTCACGAACCCCCCTTGAATGAGACTTCCCTAGCTGGCTGCCCCCCTAGATTATTTAAGAATGATATATAAATTAGTCACAAAATGTTGTAACGCTTATCATTAATTCATTAACACATTTATTTATATTGTTTGCTGGATTATTTATTTATGTATGTATCCTTTTACATTTCTTACTTTCTTCTTATAATTTCCACTTTTTCCTTCTTCTTCTTCTTCTCCTTCTCCTTTTTCCCTTTTATTTTATTTTGTTTTATTTACCACTGTCTGCAGATGACGCCATGTTAGCCTCTAAACCCAGAAATGAAGTAATCGGTTTGGCCAACACGTCCTGAGGCTTAATGCAAATAATTGTTTTTAGTTCGTTTTAAGGGGTTTAGGACATTTTGGTGAACAGCCCCACGCATTTGGGAGTGTATTCAATTTGTCTGTCAAACTGTGTTTCTCTGGTGACTGCAGTAGACTAGTAAGTGTAACTGACATTTTTGAGGCCAGGAAAAGTATAGGTTTCCCTGGTTTACGCTTTCTGTGTTAGTTACGCTTTTACGCAGTCCGTAGTAGTCGGTAACTATCGTAACTGATCGGAAGGCCAGCCAAGATATAAACATGCCTGACCAAGTGTTATGCGCATGCGTTGAGTATGAAAAAGGACTATGTTGATCGCATTAATGCTCATTGAAGGGCCCAGAACACTTAAGCTCAGTGCCTAGGTCCGTCCTGAGCTTGCCTACCCTGCGAAGAGAACTCGTCGATATACAGTAGTCGTTAAGTGCTCAGTTTTAAATGGCGGGAATATACACAGAGTATTGAGACCGGCCATTTTTATACACTATAAACACATTAGTGCAATATATTGCAATCTTCTTCTTCTACTTTCGTTTCGCCTTCTTTGGGGTACGTTGAATCAATCATTTGTCTGTGTGTTGTTAGCTAGCCTACTTTCGATTTTTGCAAAAAATGAAAGTAGACTTATGAGATCAACACAGGGCGAAAAATGTGTGTCTGTCTGTCTGTGTGTGTGTCTGTGAGGCTGAGTGTCTGTGAGTGTGTGTACTCTGAATGTCTGTCCCTCCCCCCTCTCAATTCGAACACGGTGAAACTAAATTGAACGAAATTTGTTACAGAGGTAGCACTAGCAAAGGGCACCTAAGTGTCATGTTTTATATCGCCGCCATCTTGACGAAAAAGTAATGGCGGCAACCAAATATTAAAAGTTTAATTCAAATTACGACCAATCTAATCATCGGATCTCTACCGGTTACTGCAACATTATACCTTTAAATATGTGGACTATTTTAACCAAACTACAAGGTCATCAGCCCAATAATTTGTGGATGGCGGCCACGTATGTGTGCAAACGGTTTCCCCATATCTATTCAAACACGGTGAATCCAAATTGTACGAAATTTGGTACAGAGGTAGCAATAGCAAAGGGCACCTCAGTGTCATGTTTTATATCGCCGCCATCTTGACGAAAACGTAATGGCGGCCACCCAAATGTTAAAAGCTTAAATCAAATTTCGACCAACCTAATCATCTGATCTCTACCAAATATTGCAACAACATACCTTTATGTGAGAAGCGTTCTTTGACCAAGCTACAAGATCGTCAGTCCAATAGTTTGCATATGGCGGCCATATATGTGTGCAAATCGAATCCCCCTATCAATTCAAACACGGTAAAACCGAATTGAACGAAATTAGGTACGGAGGTAGCACTAGCAAAGGGCACCTCAGGGTCATGTTTTATTTTGCCGCCATATTGACGGAAACGGAATGGTGGCCAACCAAATGTTAAAAGCTTAAATCAAATTATGAATAACCTAATTATTTGATCTCTACCAAATTTTGCAACCTTTTTGTGGGAAGCATCTTTTGACTGAACTACAAGGTCATCAGCCCAATTGTTTGCAGATAGCGGCCATTTATGTGTGCAAATCGATTCACCATATCAATTTAAACACGGTGAAACCGAATTGAATGAAATTTTGTACAGAGGTAGTACTAGCTAAGGGCACCTCATATTCATTTTTATTATCCGTATAACACGTAGTATTTCTACAAGCTACTACAACCAACATACAATTATACTCCTTGAAAAGGACAAAGAGTTATAACAATACCCTTGCATTTAGGAGAAAGTTGGCTATATGTTCTTTACTGAACATCTTGTTTTTTCCTTAGTGCCCAGTATCTCTTCATTCTTACTGATCTCCTTTTCCCCTCATCTTCCGAGATGATGATGATAATTGTTGTTTTAAGGGGACTAACATCTAGGTTATCGGCCCCTAATGGTTTGGGTGATCGTGAAGATGATAATGAAATGTAAACTATAACTAAAACTAACAACTAACTTATATACTAGAAGAAGAAATGAATTTAAAAAAGGAGAATAAGGCAAACAAAGGACATGAGGAAAAGAAATGCTCTCAACCCTCAAAGAATGCGAATTGAGGGACTTGGAAGGAAGGTGAGCCATGAAAGGCAGATAGGAAAGTGAAAGCAGAGAGGGTCCGCCCCAGAGGTAATGGATAAAAGGTGGAAAACTGGACCCAGCTCAGGAATCCCTTGGGGTTGCCAACTCCCGAACTCACCAGCCGTGAGCCCCTGAGGGTGTAGCAATATTCAGGGTGCACCAGAAGAGTTGGGGCTACACACACCCTTCCTCCTTGAGGGCCTTGAGCAGAAGGTAGGAGATAACATGAAAAGAAAAAGAAGGCTGACCCCTCGCAGAAGGAGGGTATCAGAAAAGATGAGACAGGGGCCAATTAAGGCGGGAAAGGAAGAGACTCCCTAGGCCTAGGATACCCTAATACCGTCGGGATCGGAAGACAACAAGAGTTGACAAAGTGAGGTCGACAGGAAAGAAGACGGAGAGGAGCCCGGCACAAATAAGTGGAAGCAATGCCGGACTCAACTGGGGTGGTGGTCGCCAACCCACAAGATGTGAGCCCCTGGGAGAGGGGGGTCGTGACCCACAACAATGGTCACATAGTGGGTATTCCCACAAGAGTGTGATAAACGTTGAAGCATTATTATTATTATTATGGTTATGTCATGTGGCCTCCTAGGATGCTCAGTGAAGGACTTTCTAGTCGACGCTAGTTCAAATGAGATTGGAATGATGCTGAAGACGCCACATATCCCCAGTCCCTGGGCCAGGGGAATTAGCCCCAGGAGATTAAAATTCCCGATGACCCGGCCTGGAATCGAACCCGGCACACTTCAGGCCAAAACCTAGCGTGCTAACCAATTCGCCACGAGGCCGAACGTTGTTATTATTAGGTGACTGCTGTCTAGATGTTCCTATAGGTTTTAAAAACAGGCAGGAGGGTTTCAACAGCGGATAAGCTAGCCAACTTAACGGAATCTCTTTAAGCTGCCTAGTTCAGGGCATTATGAAGATGGCGATACCGAACAGTTCAAACTAGAAGCAGACATATGAAGTAGGAAACACTTGAGAAACTTCCTATATTACTCCGGGGGAATAAGACACATATTAACGAACAAAGTTCAGATTTAATTAATGCTTACAATAACATTGTGGTGTTTGAAGCCATATTTTCAGTGTTGCCTTAGTAAACAAGAGTTTAGTGCTTTTCAGTCGGTCAACACGAATGTACCCAAAAGAGATGGGTTATGCCCTAATCCTGAAATAAATTACATGAGATTAAAAAACACTAGGATGACCAGTTTCGATCGTCAAGCGATCATCATCAGATCCAATACACTTAGGCTATAAAATCTATGTTTGAAATACAGGTGAAAATATTTACAATATGTACAATTATTTAGTTGCAGTATTGGTACTGCAACTGTCAGTGTATGCTAAATGCAGTATATATGTTAGGTGAAATGCTAAATGGTGATGGCTATCCGGAGATTGTACTTTAGAGAGATTATATGGTTGTAAAACTATGGTTAAACTATAAAATTTTAGGCTAACTACTTATCTGATTGTCTTCCGTACTACAGCTATTCGCAGTTTCCGTGCTCACTTGAACTCGCTGTGCGGTCGACTGCGGTGGTTATCTTAACGACTGGTTTTTCCCTGCCTTCCCCCCCTGTCCCTACGTGCTGTGGGGAGTGATCGCGATGTGTTTATGTGAGGTGTTGCCAACCTAGATAAGATGTATGTTATTGAATGAGGTGGATCTACAACTATTAAAGACCGTGGATTAGTCCTCGCCACGCGTGGAGCATAACCCATTCGAACTAAGCGTTGACGGTCTTATGAGGACGTCCCGGCACCTTTAATACTGCCTCTAATATGGGCCTTGGTTTATTGCAGAAGAAAAGTACATCGTACATCGTACACCTGATCCAGATAACATTTACCTATTAAAAACCCCCTAATTTCCCCCCTTTTTATCTAGCTTGGCTGTGTCGCTAAATTGTGTTTTGTTTCCGACAGGGTGTGTTTTTTAGTAGCGTGAAGAGGGGTGAGCTCTCCATGAACGTGTGTTTAGATTGTTGGGATTGTTTCGTTTGGCTAGGTGTATCTCGATTGCTTCCTTTATGTCAAAGGGGGGAAATTAGGGGGTTTTTAATAGGTAAATGTTATCTGGATCAGGTGTACGATGTACTTTTCTTCTGCAATAAACCCAAGGCCCATATTAGAGGCAGTATTAAAGGTGCCGGGACGTCCTCATAAGACCGTCAACGCTTAGTTCGAATGGGTTATGCTCCACGCGTGGCGAGGACTAATCCACGGTCTTTAATAGTTGTAGATCCACCTCATTCAATAACATACATCTTATCTAGGTTGGCAACACCTCACATAAACACATCGCGATCACTCCCCACAGCACGTAGGGACAGGGGGGGAAGGCAGGGAAAAACCAGTCGTTAAGATAACCACCGCAGTCGACCGCACAGCGAGTTCAAGTGAGCACGGAAACTGCGAATAGCTGTAGTACGGAAGACAATCAGATAAGTAGTTAGCCTAAAATTTTATAGTTTAACCATAGTTTAAAACCATATAATCTCTCTAAAGTACAATCTCCGGATAGCCATCACCATTTAGCATTTCACCTAACATATATACTGCATTTAGCATACACTGACAGTTGCAGTACCAATACTGCAACTAAATAATTGTACATATTGTAAATATTTTCACCTGTATTTCAAACATAGATTTTATAGCCTAAGTGTATTGGATCTGATGATGATCGCTTGACGATCGAAACTGGTCATCCTAGTGTTTTATTAATCTCATGTAATTTATTTCAGGATTAGGGCATAACCCATCTCTTTTGGGTACATTCGTGTTGACCGACTGAAAAGCACTAAACTCTTGTTTACTAAGGCAACACTGAAAATATGGCTTCAAACACCACAATGTTCACGGCTAGTCAGGCAAATCGTGAAGCCAAGAAATTCAAATCACTCAGGCTTAAACTCATGAATTTAGACAAGTCAATTTGGTTCAACAAAAAATGTATAGAACTAAACCTCACCCCTAAATACGTACCAATTAAAACCGTACCGAACACACCAGCCTCGATCATTTCAACTAAACAAGCCAAAGCGCTTTGGATAAAAAACGAATTAAGATTTGCATACATAAGAAAGCAAAAAATTAACCAACAATTATACGACATTCAATTGCAACTAAGTAATTTCTGGCACGCAGCCCAATGGGACAGCTTCACCGAACACCTACATGACACCATCAAAATCAGAGCAACGAGGAAGCATGAAACGCTAGAAAATAAATTAAGAAAACTAGGAGAAACACAGAACCATCAATCTAACGAACAACACACGAATAACAATGAATTCAATTTCCACAGCAGAGTAAACAACAGAACGAACGTAACCTTTTCTCAAGGTGAAATGAATATGTTAGACAAAGGTTTGAAATACAACTGCACAGACGCACACACCAACCACAATATAAAACAGTTAATCACAGATATTGAGATAGCCAGTCACAAGCTCCCAGCAGAAGACAGGGAATTAACCAAAAATCTCGCCACCAACGAAGCCAAAAAAATCCTCAAACGAGAGGGCGATAGCAATAACATTCAAAACAACAAACAAATCAAAGAAATAAAGTCGTTGAAACAAAAAATAAAAGAACATGACTTAATCATCACAAAAGCAGATAAGGGAAACACTACAGTAATTTTGAACAAAACAGAATACATTGAAAAAACAGTCGAATTCCTAAACAACAACGAAATCAAGGAATTAACAAAAGACCCCACCAACAAATTCCAAAAACAAATAAAAAGTGCGCTAAAAGAAACAGAATACATACTGACCAAAGCCGAAAAATCAAAACTAATAAACATGAACCCGAAAATACCGTCATTGAGGGGACAACCAAAAATACACAAAAAGGAATGCCCAATGAGACCAATAGTCAATTGTAGGAATGCCCCTAATTACAAAATCAGCAAAGAGTTACTAAAAATCTTAAAATGCCGTCTTTCCAACGACAAAAACAACTCTGTAAAGAACACAACAGAACTAGTAACAGCATTGAACACCCTACAAATGAAACCTAGCTTCAGGCTAGTATCCTTCGACGTAACTAACATGTACACCAATATTCCGATTATTGAAGCAATCAACACTATCGAAAACAACTTAAAATCCAACAATTCGGTAAAAGAAATTGAAGAGATTGTGAGATTACTGAGGGTCGTTCTCACCCAAAACGTGTTTCAATTCGACAATAAAATATACACACAGAGAGAAGGCCTAGCAATGGGATCGCCACTAAGTGGGTTAATCGCTGACATCTTCATCAATGCACTAGAAAATGCGTTCTTAGAAAAGACTTCAACAAAGGGAATAGTAATATGGAAAAGATACGTAGATGATGTAATCTGCATCTACGATACTGAACTAACAAGCGAAGAAACAATTCTCCAATCCATTAATAGCCTTCACCATTCTATCAAATTCACTAAGGAATCCGAAATAGACCGGAAAATAAATTATCTCGATATAACTATTGAACGTAAAGACAACGACCTTTCATATTCCATATTCCGGAAAGCAACACAAACCTCGCATGCAATCGACAATCAGTCTAATCACCCCAGTACGCACAAACTAGCGGGTTTCAATTCAATGGTGCATAGGGCTTTAAACATACCCATGTCAAAAGACAACTATAATAAGGAAATAAGAACGATTATGCAAATAGCAAAGGAAAACAACTTCTCGCCAAGCAAAATAAATCAAATTATAGCCAAACATAAAAATAAAGATAAAACGATTCCCAAACCGGACAGTAATGAGAAAAAATTTGCGCGTTTCAACTATGTGAATGCGAACACATATAAAATCACTAACCTATTCAAAAAGCAAGGCATAAAGATAGCTTTCACGACGAAAAACACAACCGCTAGGCACCTCCTAAATAGTAATCTAAATAAACGTGACCCGTATTCAAGGTCAGGGGTATATTCTATAACGTGCCAAGACACCGATTGTCAAGCTAATTACATCGGGCAGAGTGGAAGGCGAGTAGACACACGTTATAATGAACATAGAAATGCAATAAGATACGGAACACATTCAGCCGTGTGCGAACATATGTGTGACGCAGGGCATAGCTTTACCAACATAGAGTCGGACCTTAAAATAATCCATCACGAATCGAAAGGCAGAGCTCTTGACATAAAGGAAGCAATCGAGATACACCTAGCCAAACGAAACAATCCCAACAATCTAAATGAACACACGTTCATGGAGAGCTCACCCCTCTTCACGCTACTAAAAAACACACCCTGTCGGAAACAAAACACAATTTAGCGACACAGCCAAGCTAGATAAAAAGGGGGGAAATTAGGGGGTTTTTAATAGGTAAATGTTATCTGGATCAGGTGTACGATGTACTTTTCTTCTGCAATAAACCAAGGCCCATATTAGAGGCAGTATTAAAGGTGCCGGGACGTCCTCATAAGACCGTCAACGCTTAGTTCGAATGGGTTATGCTCCACGCGTGGCGAGGACTAATCCACGGTCTTTAATAGTTGTAGATCCACCTCATTCAATAACATACATCTTATCTAGGTTGGCAACACCTCACATAAACACATCGCGATCACTCCCCACAGCACGTAGGGACAGGGGGGGAAGGCAGGGAAAAACCAGTCGTTAAGATAACCACCGCAGTCGACCGCACAGCGAGTTCAAGTGAGCACGGAAACTGCGAATAGCTGTAGTACGGAAGACAATCAGATAAGTAGTTAGCCTAAAATTTTATAGTTTAACCATAGTTTACAACCATATAATCTCTCTAAAGTACAATCTCCGGATAGCCATCACCATTTAGCATTTCACCTAACATATATACTGCATTTAGCATACACTGACAGTTGCAGTACCAATACTGCAACTAAATAATTGTACATATTGTAAATATTTTCACCTGTATTTCAAACATAGATTTTATAGCCTAAGTGTATTGGATCTGATGATGATCGCTTGACGATCGAAACTGGTCATCCTAGTGTTTTATTAATCTCATGTAATTTATTTCAGGATTAGGGCATAACCCATCTCTTTTGGGTACATTCGTGTTGACCGACTGAAAAGCACTAAACTCTTGCTTACAATAATGTAGACTTAACGTGTTATCATAATATTAGATCCTGAGTTTAATGTGAACCATGAGCTACTGTACTTACGGTGTATGGCCAAATTAAATCACAGCATAGTTCTTGTGTATGAAACAACATGGCTCAAGTACCTGAGCGGATTAGGGTCTCCAAACTACATCCCATAGGCCAAACGAGGCCCGAAGGGGTATCCAGTTTAGTCAGAAGATGGCCACAAAACAGCACAAAAGGAGCGTCATGTTTGGATTGTAGGTAGCTTCTTCTTTGTTCGATTTTGGCCTACTTTTGGACCACGGGAAATAATTGACTTGATGCTTAGTCCTTTTTTCTGCTCCCAGAAACTCTTCATCCTTACACTGTGGATTCTCTTCCTTTCTTCCGACCAGATGTTCTTGGCTCTTCTCCTTTGCTTTTCCTGGAGCCCCTTGAATGCATCAATCGTACCTCGAAACACCTCCCTATTCCAGATCTCATTTTGACTGACCCCAAATTCCTCCATATCCTTTCTTATTTTATCTACCCATTTTGTAGTCGCTTTTATCTTGGTGATGTAATTAAAGATCTTCTTCGTTAGTCGACTATCGCTCATTTTCGTAAGGTGTGTATAGAACTTCAATCTTCTCTTCCGTATGGTATCTGTGATTTTTTCTGCTTGTCCGTAAAGATCTTTGTTTCGCCTCTTCCACCATGTACCATCATTTCTATTTTCGGGTCCTAAGATCTTCCTCAAGATTTTTCTTTCCTTCTTCTCCAGTTCCTCTAATTCACCTTTCTTGTTAAGTATCAACCATTCTGAACTATACAATCCCTCAGGCTTGACAACCGTGGTATAGTGTCTTATCTTCGCTCCGTAAGATATTGTTCTTTTGTTGTACCTATTCTGTACTAATTTATAAGCTAATTCCATCTTTCAGATCCTCCCTTTGTTTGCTGCATTATCCAGTCCATTCACCAAGATATTTAAACCTATCCGACCTTCTTTATTCTTCTTCTTCTTTATTTGTTTCACCCAACTTTGGGGTACATGAAATCAATCACTTTTTATTGTTTTGAGCTTTCCTTTTGGCCCAGTATTGCCTCATCCTTTGAGATCTTGCTTCCCTTTCTTCGGCAGAGATGTGGATCGTACGCTTTTGTTTGAGTTTCACTTGGAACCGTTGTTTCTTATCCTTGGTGACGGTTTTGGCTGTTTTGTCCATGAGCATGGTGTCTGTAATTTGGAGTTCCACGAGGTCATTCTCAGTTTCCTTAAACCAAAGAGGTTTTTTTTATTACGAAAGTAGTCGAAGATCTTTTTTGGATAGTCTATTTGAATTAATTCGGAGGATGTGTCCATAAAAATAAATTCTCCGTTTTCTTATTGAATCCGAGAGTTTTTCAGTCTTTTGGTAAAGCGTTTCGTTACTGACTGGGGGCTGCGTGGCGCAGTCGGTAGAGGCGCTGAGCTTCTAACTGAAAGAGAGTGGGTTAGATCCCCACCCAGGTAGTGGATTTTAGAAACAAAACTACCACTTTCGGAAACGCAAATAGCCCTGGGGTTCACTCAGCCTACACCGGAAATGAGTACCAGGGTAATTCCTGGGAGCAAAGGCGGCCGGGCGTGGAGCTGACAACTCCATCCTATCTAGTGCCGATGTCACAAAAAGTGGAAGCCTCTACCTTCCACTACTCCCAGGGCCTCCATGGCCTGTACGGAGTTGGCTTTGTTTTTTTTGTTTGTTTCGTTACTGACATGGATTAATTTGTTGTTTTGAATTTTGGGGCCTAAGATTTAGCGTATTATCTTTCTTTCCTTGACCTCCAGCCTTTCAAGCGGTCCCTGGGTGGTGAGAGACAATGTTTCGGCTGCATATAAGGCTTCTGGTTTAATTACCGTGTTATAATATTTTATCTTGGTATTCCAGGAGAGAGACTTCTTTTTATACGTGCCCTTCGTAAATTAAAAGGCCAATCCAACTTTATTTCTCCTAGATTCCTTTGCCTTTTTCTCTAGCGAATTCCAGCCGATCCATTCCCCAAGATATTTAAATTCTTTGACTATGTCTATGTATTGTTTGCCCACTTGAAGCTTTTTTAGTGGGTTTTTTATGTTTGTCATTATTTTGGTCTTTTCAACTGAGATTTTGAGACGCATTTTTAACGCTTGCCTCTGGAGTTCGAGGATCTGTTCCTTGGCTTCTTCCCATGTCTCAGCTAGTAAGGCCATGTCGTCAGCAAAAGCTAAACAATTGACCCTAATGCCTTTGTTTTTAGTTCCTATTCTGATTCTTTATTATTATTATTATTATTATTATTATTATTATCAACGTATGAGGCGATGGCAACTCAGATGGGAAAGTGACCCTCGTGGTAAATGGACCAAGCGACTGATACCACGCCTGGATACCTGGGTCAAAAGAGTCCATGGTGAAGTCAATTGTTACCTCACACAACTTCTAACAGGACACGGATATTTCCGGAAAATCCTGCATAGAGTAGGCGGAGCGAGTGGTTCAACATGCATATATTGTGACGACATCGATGATGTACTTCACACCTTCTTCGTGTGCGTCCAATGGATGATAAAGAGAGAACATGTGGAAACTGAATTGGGAGAACTGACACCAGCTAATATTATTTCTGTGATGTTACGGAACCAGCAATCAGGGGATCAGGTAGCAGTGTATGTGGAGGATGTCCTTCGCCAGAAAAAGCGGGATCTGGAAGCGTACGAACGTCCTTAAGAAGAAATGAAGAAAGAAGAAGTCTGAAAGGCTAAGTAAGCACATCACCCTGAAGTAATGCGAGAGCGGTTCCGGGGTGATGAACGCATCGTGGGAAAAAGGGATGTGGTTTTTAGTGGGTAAAAATCCCACACTACTGTGGAGTGCGGACCCTTCACAAGTGTCTTTTGAAGATTTTCCACAGTCCCTCGTAATATATATATATATATTATTGAAGGTAGATGGACAATGGATATTGTTGCCTGATGCAGTTGTATGCCGGGAAAGTGATTCAATAATGAACACGATGAGAAAAAGGAAAACTGCCTTTTTCTGCCATTTATCGAGATTATCGACCTATTTAACTAATTTTGGAAAAGTATAACAAAAAATACTTGGTTCAAAAAAGTTCAAAATGATTTAGATCAGTTCAATATTACAATGCAACAAATTGCAAATAGAGAAGAAAGAAAGAAAGAAAGAAAGAAAGAAAGATTCTGAAGAACAAACGTATAAAACTTACACTAAAATTAAGCAAGGAAAACCATACTGATGAAGTAAGGGCAGCCAGGTCAGCCGGAATAAAGAGGTTTTGAATGATGAGGAAGATGATAGCTAAATTCCTTGTCAATTCTTATTCATGGTGGCCACTCAAATCTGTCAACGATTTTCCAGGAGTTTTCCAGGAATTTTCCAGGATAAATTCTCATTTCTCCAGACTTAAAAATAAGCGCGAGTCCGGGGGGGGGGGGGGGGGGGGGCTTTATCAGTTGCCTACTTCAAGACCAAAATAAAGCAGTTGTGTTTGCTTTACTTATACAGATGTTGACAAAAATTAGTGGTGATTGCGTTATTATTTATTTATTCGTGTCAGAAGTACAAAGTATGTGTTAAACAGACGACTTCAAACAGTTTCTGCCCAGAACTTAGCCACTTCGATAGCACTTGAATTAGCTTCAGTCAAGTCATTCATTGTGCAGCTGTACGGGCACAATGGACAGGAGAAGAGGTGTTGTGTTGTCTGGGTTGCGCCACAATCACACAGGACTGTCTTGGTCGGAAAATGCCACTTATATAAGTTGTCCCTGGATCTTGCAACTTCCACCCTCAGTCTGTTCAGGGACTTCCAGATTAGCCAGTTCTCTGTGTGACCAGGAGGTAGAGATTCCTTTGGTTCCATCCATTCAGACAGATTGCTGGTCCTCTCCTTCCACACGGCCACTCGAGCTGTTGCTGCTGTTCCTTGTAATAGTTGAGTAGTTGTTAGGAAGCTCTTTCTCGATTTTAATCTCCTCTCAGCAGGTTGATATCCGAAGAGTGGGCGTGAGGTCATAACAGATGATTTACTTCTTTCGTTGTTTGCAGCCACTTCTCTTCTGATGTCAGGTGGAGCAATCCCTGCAAGATAGTGCACTTTACTGATGAGAGTTGGCCTCAATCAACCTGTAATAATCCTGCAGCTCTCATTTAAGGCTACATCCACCTGCTTTGCATGGGCTGACTTGTACCACACAGGACTGCCATATTCTCCTGCTGAATAGCATAAGGCCATTGCTGTTGTCCTTAACGTTTGGGGATGGGTGCCCCAGTTAGTCCCTGCCAGTCTACGGAGGAGGCTGTTCCTCGAAGAGATCTTCTGTTTTAGCTTAAAGCACTGCTCCTTGAATGTGAGTGTACGGTCCAAGGTGACACCTAGATATTTGGGATGGAAACAATGATCCAATAACATACCATTCCAGAATACTTCAAGTTTCCGACTAGATTGTTTATGTTTCAGGTGGAAGGCACATACTTGAGTCTTATTAGGATTGGGCATGAGTTGGTTCCTTTCGTAGTAAGTACCCAGCTGTTTTAGAGCACGAGTGAGTGTATGCTCTACAACTTCAAACTGTTCTGATTGGGCAGAAAGAGCAAGATCGTCAGCGTAAATGAAGCTTTTACACCCTTGAGGCTGTGGTTGATCATTGGTGTACACATTAAATAAAATAGGAGACAATACACTTCCCTGGGGCAATCCATTCTTCTGAGTTCTCCAACGGCTGCGATGTCCTTGGAAGTCAACGAAGAACCGGTGATCCTGAAGAAGTGTAGCTATCATGTTAGTGAATCCATAGTTGTTCGTTAGGTTATAGAGTTTATGTAGCAGTATTCTGTGGTTTACGGTGTCATATGCAGCAGAGAGATCAACAAAAGCTACACCTGTGATCTTTTTCCTTTCAAAACCATCTTCTATGAACTGAGTAAGGTGTAGGACTTGAGAAGTGCAATTTTTGCCTGGTCTGAACCCAGCTTGTTGAGGGATTAAAAGAGGATCAACTACAAGAGTTAAACGATTCAGGATCATTCTCTCTAGGATCTTATAAAGATGACAAAGAGGATAGATTGGTCTGAAACTTTTAGGATCATTTGGCAATTTACCAGGCTTTAAAATAGCTATTACACGAGCCTTGCGCCATAATTTTGGGATCTTGAAAGATGCAATGCAGTGATTATCAAGATTTAGAAGCCAAATTTTCGTGACATTGCCAAAATGTTTAATTTGTTCACACAAATATCATCCAGTCCTGCTGCCTTGCCATTCAGACATGTACGGACGGCAGCTTCTAGTTCATGGAGATTGTTATTTATACGCAAGCCTACACACAAATGATTCAATTGTTGTTTTAAAAAGCCTTTGTGATTCAAATATCCGCTTAAAAAATGAGAAAAAAATGCTGCCTGCAATTTTATTGCTGTGAAGTTGTCTATACTCAATATGTCTTACAAAAATACTATAGTGTGTTCTCACACACAGAAACAGGTAGCCTGTGGAAATTTCTTTCATTAATGATAGAGTGCTCACCCAAAACCGCAGCGAGAGTATGATTTAAGATGGAAAGATTTTTATAATTAATTAACATTGACTATTTTCCAGGAGTTTTCATTTTTTTTGTCATTTTCCAAGAGTTTTCCAGACCTAATAAAATCCAGGAGTTTTCCAGGATTTCCAGGTTTTCCAGGAGTAGTGGCCACCATGTTATACGACGTAAGGTGAGAAAAACACCTGGTTTGGGGTTAAAAAAAATAGTTTCTTATTGTTTTTGAATAATTAGTAGGTAGATAACTCAAATACGTTGAAAAAATGAAAAAGTCTTAAAAATGTGCATGTTATGACACTTTTTGTAATCATGTTACTCTTTGAAAAGACACGCTCACGTTTACCCCGGCTCATTCTTTTGCGGATAATTTACGAACTACTGGAAGTAAATTTTTGAATGCACTATCATTTCGCTTGGTAATGATCAATTTTCAATTTGGTAGCCGAGAAACAGCATTAAATAATATTCACTGTGTTGCATTCCATCTCAATTTTTAACATTTGTCCCAGGAGCTTTCCCCTTCCCTATACATCTCATGGCATTAACGTACCTGATATTGACTTCATAACCATGATCAGTCGACTTCGTTGTAACAAAGTTCATTAAAAAAAACTAACACACTTGCTCTCGGATGGTTAAATTGCAAGAAAAGTCCATTTAAGTATTTAAAATTTAAATGTCGCATCGCCGCCATGTTGGATTTGTGCTCACCAGGCGATAGAATTAGTGGTTGAAGAGTTGACTAAAAGGGAAGGAGAATAGAGAAGAATCTTTAAAGAACTGAAGAAGATACAAATAATTCAGATTATGGGGCAGCAAAGTCTTGAGAACCTTCACACGTAAGAAATTACACTGAAAATCTTTAGCTTCAATTTTCTCAGTTGTATGTTTTTTTGTACTTTGGTACCATTTTTGTTAAACGTTCTTATGCTAGGCCACCGACACTTTTTCTTTGGCTTAATAAGTCCTCTGCGAATGATAAATTTTCAGTATGTTACCTAAGAATAAAGTTATGAATTTTTTAAAGAAAATATTTGGAAAAAAATAATGTATTTTTAAAAATTTCATTCTGAAAAAACTATCCAATTTCCGTAAATAATCCTTCCTATCATTACAGAGAAAAATGCATATAACAATCTCTGAAAATTTCATTGTAAAAACCCAAATAGGTTTTGAGTAATCTGTACCAAAAAATTGAAAATTTAACATGGGCAAGATTGGGGGGTGGTTCTCACCTTAAATGTATTTGGTTTGATTTAAATGGTCCAATATGGGCGAAAATAGTTAGACAGATAAATAAATAAATAAATAAATAAATAAATAAATATGATCAGATGGGTAGATAGGGATACAAACGGAGAGGTATTAAGACGAGTGGGAGAGGAGAGAAGTTTCTGGCGACTGCTAATGAAGAGAAGAGATAGGTTGGTAAGACATACTAGGACACCCAGTAATAGCAAGCTTAGTTATGGAAGGAAGGGTCGAGGGGACAAGAACTGTAGGGGTAGACCAAGGTTAGAATATGTTAAACAGATTGTCTCGTATGTACGGTGTGGTAGCTATGTAGAGATGAAACGATTAGCTCAGAACAGGGAAGCATGGAGGGCTGCATCAAACCGGTCAAAAGACAGAAGACTCAAACAACAACAACAACAGCAACAAAATTTCGTGTACGGGAATATTGCAGTTGTTGGAAATGCCGGGATTTCATTCTTACATAACCTGAAACTTTTCAAGAGATACCTGCTTTTGTAAAATCTACTCTAATTAAAATAAATTATATTCAGAGGAATAATTTGGACAGATCTTACTTACATCAAAATGTGGTTGTCTGAGAAGCCTGTAGACGTTTAAAAATTTTAGATAAGTTAAGTGTAGTTTCTTCCCAGACTGTTCCACACACCCTCCAGGAAAATGCTGGGATAGTACCATATTTCAAATCTTTGAGAAGTTACCCCATTCTCGTTTCTAATAATTACAGTCACTACAGTCACCGCAGAAGCACAGGTTTCATAATAAATAATCTCACGCCTCTGGCCTGTTTGCCATCTCTTGATGAATACAGTACATTTGCATTTGTCAGTTGGCACAGGCTAGAGTAAAAGGTGGCTTTTCACCGATGTCTCATTCACACTCATGGCTGTGATTATATGGAAGCTACTGAGGTATGGGTGGTGCTTAGTAATGACATTCAGGGCACAGTCAGTGCCTGTGAATGCTGTGAAAGGTTCTACTCATAGGGTTAGGACTACTGTTCTGACTCAGTGAGGAAAGCAATGGCAAACTACCTCACTCCTCTTCTTGCCTAGAACGCCTCAATATAGCCTGCCTTGGGTTTTTGTGGGTATCTACTCACATAACGTAACGGCGGTGCTTTTTGAGGATCCAACCAGCCTTCGGGCTGACTACCTAACACAATCTCACGCCTAAGCCCACGGGACCGATGACCAAGATGTCCCAAGCCTCTCAAACGAATGAATTTGTGTGTGATAGCTTGATCACCTGCGACCTCTGCAGTAAACCGTTCTTAGCCTCTCGCTATTAACGAGACTCCATCAAGCATTCGATGTTATAATAGGAGGTAATTAGGGTGTTCTGTCATATTATCGCACCATCAGATTAAGGACTAATTATAATTTTAATGGATGACATTTCCGACCGGCTGAGAACTACTTTAGTGACGGGCTTTCTTAGAAAGTGACAGCTAATTCAGCTGGAAGCCACTCATGTCTTATTACGTTTTAACACGGACGATGACACAGTAAGGAAATCAGCACTAGCGTCATTAGAGTTCATTTGGTAGTAACAGTACAGAACACCAGAACCGAAGTAAATAGTTCATTATGCAACGAGCCTATAATGGCTATAATTAAGACACGAGTATTTTTTATAAAACGAGCGTATGCAAGTTTTATAATTTCCATAATGGTAATTAAGACACTCGTATGGAAATTATAAAACTTGCATACGCTCGTTTTATAAAAATACTCGTGTCCTAATTATAGCCATTATAGGCTCGTTGCATACGACTGTTTATGTTCGACGATAATTATAACTTTATTATATGTTTTAACATAAATATTCATAAATATCTGTTGAGAGTCAGCCACTTGAATTTTGTGATCGCAGTGCGAGCGCTGGGTATATCTCTGTCTTTCAAGATCTCTGAACGACCGACGCATGCGCTCTGTGGGCTTGCAATGCCATATGCAGGCCATATGTTTACATCTGCCGTCCCTCAGTAATATTGTCACCGGAGTCATTTGAAGGCAAAGCGCTGTGTAGAAATTAGTGTTGGTGATATTAAGGATATTTCTTGTCTCATATTCGCCAGTTTATTTACGTGAACATATGGACGGTGCGTATTCCATGTCGGTAATTTATTATAGTTCGATGTTGTGTTTATGTCCGACATGTTGGATTTTGAGCGCATGCGTGAAGGTATCGTTACCTAATTGGTCAATGAACGAGCTCTGATTGGCTGGAGAAACTGTATCATAATGAAAAACAGTGTTATAATGACCATCATTATGATACAGTTTTCTGACACATAATAGTGAGGGTCGAACATAAACATTCTTAAACTACTGAAATTAGCCAAAATGCCTGTAGTAATGGTATGGGAAAATCTGGAGATGATATAGTAATAGATATTTACTCCTCCGCTGTCTGTAATCCACCCAGCCATCCCAAATAGGATCTCGACTTATATAGATTGTATTGCCAACCCTACGCATTCGGTACTACAGGGAGATTCTTTTGCTGGAGCAGGACGGGTAACCGGCTACCGGGCGCGCGCGCATTCCGCCAGCCAACCGAGCTCGTACTGCGGATTGTGCGCAGATGGAAACCGTAACAAAGTACATTAATTAATGGTAAATTCACCAGCAAATCATTACTAATGAACTTACCTTTTCACAGAAGATGCTGAAAATGTTCTCCTTCAATTGACAGACAGGCGTTGTTCCGTGTAAATAAATTAGCGTTTACACGTTGTAATTCCCTTCTGTTGTGAGGGATATCTGCTGCCGTATATTGTTCTCCAGCTCCACTAGAGTACGGGTAATTGGTCTGCACACTTTGAATTTTAAATTATCCCACAATTAAACAACAAACGGGCTTAGGTCCGTGCATCGATTAATTACAGTAAACACGCAACGGGGAGCGGGTGCAGGAGTAGCGACATAATGTAACGATGTCTGTCTGTCAGCTGAAGAAGAACATTTTTAGTACGGTATCTTCTGTGAAAAGATAAGTTCTAACCTTTAACTGGTGACGTGAGGTCATCCAGATTCCCAAGAAATACAAGAATATGTGTGCTTCTTTAATTAAATCTTGCAGCTGTTGTTTATGCTTCCTTCTTACCTGTGCGATGACACTACACACCCTCGTTGATGAAAGTTTAGTGACTTAATGGACTTTAATGACCCTGGTTAGCTCGCCTCCGCCTCGCGCAACCCCGCAGCCCGAGCTCGGTTCCGGCGGCCGCCGGTCCAGTTCCAGCAATAGAATCTCACTGTATATCACATTCGGCAAACCAATGGTTTTCGCCTAGACCAATAATTGTTAGGTTGCAGTTTGAACCAACAAAGATTGACCGTATCGACGATGGCCATGTTTTGGATGGCAGGTTACAGTAAAAGTTATGGAACAAACATACACACAATTAGCTTCATTTGTTTAAATAAGTATAAAATGTGGGACTCAGCTCTAATTGTTCCTCCGACGCAATACAATGTACACTAATACAATGAAATGAAATATGGCATCAGGGGTACAATAAATGAATACTCATTAAAATATGAAATAACTCCATTATTTTATACGACTGTTCAACCACACAACCCTTGAATTCATGCTTGTCGTGCTTAAGATAAGGATAGAACGATATTTTATCCTTCACTTCACTATAAAAATAAAACAGATATTCTTATTTTTAAAATAATAGTTATCTGGTTATTTAATGCCCCTACAAGGAATGAAATACTGAACACTAAATTACTTGGTACAGCAAAAAATGCTTATATATATGAGAAGGCGGAATGTGTGTTAGTGGATGAAATATATAAAAAATGCCAAAAATAATGGTTAGCGGGAGGGAAATGGCATCACGAATGTTCAAACAAATTTATCATAAACGAGAGAGAATGCAAAAAATAAAGAAAGGGAGGAAGAGAAAAGGGCTAAATCGATGCGAACGAAGTAATCGGTGATTATTCGATTTAACCTCAGTGGAGTACAATAAAAAACAAAGTTAAAACACTTACATAGACGACCGTAGCACGGACAGTTTATATATATACCGAGATCAGTGTTTAGTACGTGGAAATCGAATTTCCTGGACCCTTCGCTGGAAAGAGGGAGAGGACGCTTCTTACGAACCTTAGCACAGGGGAGTAAAAATTGTGAGCATCTCTTCTGGCTATGCCTGAGCCAATAAATCTGGCGAATGTACGGTACAGTATACGATGGGTCGAGACACACGATAGGATGGACCAGGGCTATGTCTCTAGGGAGCCTATGCTTTTAAATCGAGCTGGTCTCTGGAGACGGCACAAAATGCTGCGTATATTGCGATCACGTCCAAAGGAAGGGGTAGTATTGTCAAGACAAGTAAACATAGCAATGATCCTGGGCAAGAGCACGATACCTGTTGACAAGAAGACGCCAAAGCTCTTTGTCATCCCCAAGTATCGGCTTGCTCGAAATATCACTACAGTATCAGGCGTCTTAGCTGGGAGACGTACGTCCTTCGGACAACACAGCATCAATTCGATCGTACATTCTAGTCTACTTTTATCATTTAACCATAGAACACTAACCCTCCTTTACCACGCGTTATTACTAACCCTTCGTTAAATTTAATTATAACAATAATCATCTTCTTAATAATAATCATCATCATCAACAACAATATCTGTTTTAATTTAATGAATATTTTCACTTCTATCTCCATTTCAAAGTAATTTCTTAACTCATTTTAAATATCTTGCTAATTTAGCAATATATTATTAACAAAAACGTTATTGTCACCGGGGAGCGTGATGGCGGGGTGGCTTAGCTACTCGTCTTTTACCCGGACGGCCGGGATTCGAATCCCAGTGACAGCAGGTTGGAATTTTCACCTGAAAAATCACGTGGCGTCAGGAAGGGCACCCGGCCTTAAATCCGCGGCCAAAACCAAAATGAGCCTGGTTGGCTCCGACGACCCCAATTAATTGGGAAAATCCGAAGAAAGAAAAAAATTCATTATTGTCACCATCATCTTTATCTACTCTTATAATATACAACAGAAAGCTTCACGTGGATGTCATAACGAGGCGTTAAGTGCCAAATTGATGTTATATTTGTTTTGTTCATGAATCTCTACATAATAAAACTGAACAAAACAAAGTCCCCAATTCTTGGATATAACGGTTAATCGCGAGAACCACTAGATGGATTTTGATGCGGTTTTCACCATTCTGTAAAAGATTTCTCGAGGAAGGTTTCTGTAGAAAAACAAACATTTACGACCAAAGGACGCCAAGCTGTAACGAATTCAGTGAATCGAGTCGAAGAAGAACCTGCCTTGTAAGATTACGCTGGGTGAACCGTTATAAATATCTAGCCTATACCTCGGTATACTATGAGTGTAAGAATTGTTCAGCATGAACATTTATACAAAAAAAAAACCGACAGCATATCTCTATCTTTAATAGATCGTCCATTATAAGATTGTTTACGTTTTCATTTCTTCCAACAATCTCCATTCAGTGGAGATTTAAATTACTAGTTTCAGAGCGAGTGAGCCTATCACCCCAGCTTCGTCCAGCATCAAACTGTCGAGTCGTGTCGAGTTAAGACTTCAGAGAAAAGTATAAGTGTTTGGAGTTTAGCTGTTCACAATGGCTCTTTTGAATTACGTCTTGGACCAGCTGTCCGTGCGCCTTTTAAGCTTACTCTGGGTAGACCGTTAAAGATACCGGGCGAAGCTGGGGCAGATTACTAGTTTATATATAGTTTCAAATCTCTTATTGCAGAAGGAAGCATCGCAAATCTATTATGTGCTCCACCCACATGCACAGATAGTGAAGAAGGTACGCCTAACTTACAATCTACGAAGAAAACGCAGCATTATGCTCGTCTGTCTGTCAATGTGTTGATGTTACAAATATTGAATTATGTTATTTAGTCATAATATTTTCGTCTATGTTATTTAAAGTGAGAAAACTGCATTTTTGATCAACGATGTCGAAATGTAAATATTATATGTCAGAAAACTGTATCATAATGAGGGTCATTATAACACTATTTTTAGCCTATTTTCAATTTTGAAAAAAAAAAAAAATAGGCTTATGAGATCACCTTTTGTCCGTGTGTGTGTGTGTGTGTGTGTGTGCGTCTGTGTGTGATGTGTATGTGTGTGTCCCTAATAATTTTTAAACGGTTGGAGCGATTTCAATGAAACTCGTTAAGTTCATAGCACTATTGCGGACGACCCCGACCGTGACCTTCAAATTTTGCTATGTCTTACCAATCCAACATGGCGGCAGTGCGAAATATTTCACCAGCATTCAATATCTCCGAAACTATTCCCGATATCACCATGGAATTTATTGCGGTGATAAAGGGAACTAGTAGAAGTTCATCTATGTGACTTTTGAAACCCTGGTAACTACAAAACCAACATGGTGGCCACGCGAATTTGCGACTTTTAAATAGACATTTCTCGCGATTTAACCAACCAATCGCAATAAAACTTGGTACAGTATATATTTATACACATTGTAATGCACAGACATCAACTTCGTTCAATTGCTTACATAACCACTAAATGGCGGATGTGCGAAATATTTCACCGGCATTCTATATCTCTGAAACTATTAGCGGTATCACCCTGAAATTAAGTACGGAGATAAAGGGCACTACTGGAAGTTCATATATAAGACTTTCAAAAAACGGCTAACTACAAAACGAACATGGTTGCCAAGCGAATTTGAAAAACATAAATAGACCTTTCTCGCGATTTAATGTTCCAAACGCAATGAAATCTGGTACAGGAAATGTTTATACTCATTGTAATGCACTGGTATCTAATTTAGTTTAATTTTTTACATAACCTAAGGATGGCGGCTGTGCGAATTTTAAAATTATGTTTTTATTTCTTGTGTTGTAATAATGCTATCGAAGTGAAAGTTTGAATAATGAACCAACGCAATAATTTAGATTTAATGGTACATGACTCTATGGCCTATACATCTAACAATCCAACATGGCGACCATCCGAAATATTTAGACGGCTCTGAATATCTACGAATATATTATACCAATCAAACTGATTTTTTTTAATGTTCATAGGGGCTATGAACTTAAGTTCACCTACAGGACTTTAAATAACCTGGTGATCACAAATCCAACATGGCGGCGACGCGAAGTATAAATATTCACATGGACGTTTCTCGCAATTTATCCATCCGAGTGCAGTGAAACTCGGTACAGTAAATCCTTATGCGAATGTTAATCCACTTGCATCTAATTTATTTCAATTGTTTCCATAACCACAAGATGGCAGCTGTGCGAAATTTTTAAAATCTCCTTGTTACTTCTTGTGTCGTAATCATGAGATTGAAGTTTGAATGCTACACGTATACAATAATCTTCATGTAACAGTACATAACTCTGGGACCTACATATATAATCTAACATGGCGATCATCCGAAATATTTAGTCGGTTCTCAATATCTACGAATCTATTACAGCAATCAAACTGAAATTTTGTATGTTGATAGTGGCAATTAACATAAGTAGGATATATGAAAATAGGCTGTATAGTTCTGTAACGTGTTTTTCGTGGGGTTTTATGCAACTGGCATAAGTCAGTAGGAAGCCATTCTATATTTATTTACGCGGCAAATTGTTCAGCCAAGAGAATTTTTCATGTTAATTTATTATTATTATTATTATTAATTTATTATAATTATTATTAAGGTATTTTCGGAGCATTTTATAAAAATTATTAGCATGCAGATAGGTTTTCTATGTCTTAGAAAACGCTATCAAGCAAATTATTACGAACGACAATATTATAGAAAATTATGTGATTACGGAATTTTACGGAGTTTTCGTCAGTTAGGGTATATCGAGAGACGTGACTCACTGGGATTTCAAGTACACGCTTAATCTTGTCGAGAAGCATGACGCAATCTTGGGTCGCAAGGTCTAGAAAAGGCGAATTGTTGGGACGGAAAACGACTTCTCCCTCTCGCGCGCCGAGTGTAAAGAAACCAGAGGAGGGGAACTAGCGGCGTGCTCTGCCAATCAGTGAGGACGACGTAAGCTAGATGTCGGTACCATGGTGGGGGAGCCAACGTGTGGATATCGTTCGACGCGCCGTGAAACGAGGACTATCTGTGAAATACTTGAGGAGTATGGATGCGCGTGCGAGTCGCTCCGATGTTCGGTGGAGTTAAGGACAATCTGTGTAGAACTTGCAGAGTACGGTCGCAAGTGCGTGTCGCTCCGATGTTCAGTGGAGTTAGCGACGAACTTTTGTAAAACTTGGTTGTACGAGTGTTTGGGTCCGAGGTACGGACCATAGAATTATCTAATCTACCAGAATATCATCAAATTCCGACGGAGATGACGACGTCCAGGAGACTGTGGGAAGCTCACAACATCATCAAGAACGAGGGAAATGCTTTGGCAATTTCCAGTGGTAAGCGCAAATGACGCGGAAATACGCAATCTCTCATTTTTCTTTGTTTTACATTTCATATTTCAGTAACTTCATAGCTTGGAAATAAGAGTAAAATCAATTTATCAGACTCCGTTTTCACGTAATTTTCTATCGGTAATATTCAAATCACAACGCTCCAATTTAAATTTTGTACTTATTATTATTATTAATTTTGCTATACTTGTTTTATATAATAAATTCATTTCTTTTACAATGCAATCTTTGCTTTCAGTAGGTAGCATTAGATATAGACCAATTCCTTCTCCTGATACAATTGTTTGTTGGGTTAATGATCAAATCATACCACGATCTGAGTGAATAGAGTCTTGAAGGTGTTCTGCCAGAGCTAGACGTTGTTAAATACAAATTTAGATTTCAACATTGCATTGAGGTCTTGGCGCCCATTAAAACAACATAGCTTAGGCAAAGGTAAACAGTTACATTTATCACCCAACAGTGTGGGCTAGCAAAACTGCTACATTTGGCGCCCAACGTGGGGCACTAATAACTGCTACAGTTCTTCACGGAACTACTTGTTCATTATGAAACAATTTCTCCCACCAATCAGAGCTCAGGAAACAGTTGTGTGACCTATTAGGTAAGGATAGCATCGCATTTGGGCTGACTTCCATGGCCTCCTATTTCAAATTTCACTGCGTGGCTAGTGTCATAGAGGGGTATTTGAGGTAGCCATCGTAAAATACAAGGTATTCTCTGCGTCCCATGCGCTATGTTCAGTACATAAAACTGGCGAAATCTCGACTGATATTTGTGAATATTTATGTTCGGACACAAAATAGTTATAATTATCGTCGAACATAAACAGTCGTATGAAACTCAAATACAAATCTCTCCCTATATTATTCTGCTAAGTTCCCATTCCAGTTTTGTACCGAAAATAAGGCCCCATTAACACCAACCTACACATATGGGGTACCTACAGGTTCAGCATAACCCAATGCGTAAGCGAAACGCACTCACTTAATCTTTAAATGCCTCACAATTAAATAAATACCTTAAAACATGTATATTTACAATGAAATAATGCAAGAATGCAACACGGTAACCATGGTAACAGAATCTCACGGGCTCATCTATTTATGAAAGACGCAATGCAATTCCAATTATTACATCATTGTGAAAGTTTCCAGACGGTTATATAAGGCTATCACTGAACCAAATAACGCTGTAAAATTCATCAATACATACAGTATAATGCGCTTAAGGGGGTCAAGGGCCACTCTAGACTTTTTTCACGCAATATTCACGTGTGAGTGTGGTACGAAAGGTCTTTTTCACCCGACTATAAAGGGTCTCCGAAAACCACATTTAAAGGCCCTTTAATTAACAGTGTCTGTGATATTCCCAGAAAGCTAACTTCCCTCTGATATACCCATGAAGGAATGACAAACCCCTAACCACTGCACCAGTAGCTGAATTGATAAAGTCTTATTATTCATACCAAAAAATAAATCAGTTATAGCATTCATGATTGAGATTTTGCTAAGTGTACTCTTTACAACTGGAATATACGCGGGCTTAGCCGCGACGGGTAATGCTAGTTATTATTATTATTATTATTGTTACCATCATCAATTTTATTAGCATAGTATTCCTATTTTATTTGTCGGTCAAGGCGGTCCGGGTGCGATTCCCGGTCAATGCATGTGAGATTTTCGAAGTGAAAAGCCATGTCCTGTGGTTCGGATTCCACGTAAAAAGGAGGTCCCGTGGCTCATGATCTCAAGATTAACGGTCACGTTAAACTACAAGCTTCCTTATTTGTCGGTAGTTCCATTCATTTATCCAGTATTCGTGTCACAATCTGTTTAGAAGGAAGAGGGGCCCCCGATGGCCCTATCTAAATTGTTTATATTTGAATTGCAGTCAATGGCCTTAACATTTTTTTTATTGAACGCCCATAGGTTCCCCATCAAGTTCAATTTCAAGTAGTTCCAATTTTGGCTACCAGAGTTGCAACTATCACTGACACCTAGTGGCGAATGTTGGATTTTGATGGAGCATTTCTAACCAAATAACCTACAAATTTAGCTGCACACTACCAATTGTAGCGGTATGTTCTTTTACATGCCATAAATCTATAACATGAGCGCGCCGGCGTTACTATCAACTCCACTGAATGAAAGCATTTTAACGCTCTTAAAAACCCGACGACTTCCGCTGGGCTTGAACCCGCGATATTGGGCATAGCAGTTCAGCATGCTACCGACTACGCTACCGAAGCTAAATTTGAGTACTCCAAATCAGCATGTTTCTTTCTTTCTAATTACAGCTAATATTGTTTTAAGATTTATGATATTTTAAATTCGCATAGAGTTTATAAACGTAATAACTGTACTGGCATTATGCACATGTCTCATTGGAAACTTGATTCAAAATTTTCGTCTCGTTTCAGAACAAGATTTTCTGCTTTTCATATACGAATTATAGATATGCACACGTTCGCGCAATTTGAACTGGTGTCTAGGCATGACCAACAATCACAGCAATCACAATACTCACTAAACGTGCAACACTAACGTTTAAGCTTTGCTGATACACGTCCATATGAATGACAAAACACGTGTGAACTAACGATATGAGTCAGCGGAGCGCGCCACCCACCGGCTGAACCGCGTACGCGTGCTCGCGATCTGCGCCAGTCACAGCCGGCTTAGCTTGCCGTGTTTATCGGAGCGCACATGGATAATAACCCAGTATATTCTAGTTTTAAATGCATTACCAAGGGTTTGATACACATTCCTTCTTTACGTCTGTCGTTACAACTAGATACACTCGATATCAGAAGCGAACGTCAAAATGGAAGACAAATCATTCTCAGAACGACCAATTACACACCAGAATTCTAGCCCCTTATACAGGGTGTAACATAAAGGTACGGCCCAAAACGCATTCATCACACGTAGACGAAGGAATGATTTTATAGGAACACTAGCAGGTACCCGCAGATTCGCTCGCGATCAAAACAATGGGGACGATGTATTATTGCTGATTTGGTCTATTCTATTACAGCAATCGTGGCTACAGGTGGGTCCATTCTAATTCTGAAAATTCTGATACATACAGTATATTGATATGAGCAGCAAAGTGGGAATTTTATAGAGTTGTGAAAGTCTGCAGGGTACGATGTTACATTATGTGAACACTTTTGAAAATTACGTTTTGGGTTTTGCCATCTTCTGCTGTGACATAACGATTTTGTTGTCCGCGAGCACGCCACATAGAGTTGCGCGTGGGAAAAAATGGTTTTTATCTAAATGTACACCTACTGCAGTTAAGTGTGAGTCATTGCGCTTTGTAAATAGAAATTGCGAATATTGCTTGACGAGAGAACTGCACTCTTACACACTGGAATGGCAAATCGCAAATCTATCGGAATATGGGGAATTAAAAGTATTTTCCTTAAGCTATTCTGGGTGTAATTTTGCCACACTAATTGATGATTTGAACGTCAACATGTCGCTATTGATAGACCTATAGTAAAATATCTCTCACCTTGGCCGCTGATGTACATTATGCAGTCTCTCCCAGTGTTACATAACAGGGATTGAAATCTCCAACAACACTTTTGCCTCACATGCCTCTCTCTATGTAATTAAAATTCCTGATTGTTGATGTTTGAGTCTTCAGTTTTTGACTAGTTTGATGCAGCCGTCCATGCCTCCCTCTCCTGAGCTAATCGTTTCATCTCTACATAGCTACCACACCCTACATCCGAGGCAATCTGTTTAACCCTGGTCTACCCCTACAGTTCTTGTCCTCGACCCTCCCATCCATAACCAAGCTTGCTATTCCTGGGTGTCTACCAACCTATCACTTCTCTTCATTAGCAGTCGCCAGAAACATGTCTCCTCTCCCACTCGTCTTAATACCTCTCCATTTGTTACCCTATCTACCCATCTGATCTTCATCATTCTCCTGTAACATCACATTTCAAACGCTTCAATTCTCCTCTTTTTTTGCTGCACCATTAGCCCAAATTTCACTTCCTTATAGTGTCACGCTCCAGACAAAAGCTTTCAAAAATGACTTCCTAATACCTAAATGTATATTCGATGTCAACAGATTCCTTTTCTGTAGAAATGCTTTCCTTGCCTGAGCCAACCTACTTTTTATATCCTCTTTGCATCGTCCATCACTGGATATTTTGCTTCCTAAGTAGCAGAAGTCCCCTACTTCCCGTAGCGTTTCACCTGCCAATTTGATGTCCATAGAGGTTTCTGATTTATTTCGGCTGCATTCCAATAATTTTGTTTTACATTTATTGATTTTCATCATGAATTCTTTCCTCAAGACAGAGTCCATACCATTCAAAAACTCATTCAAATCCTCAGGCGTATCGGCCAAGATGACGATGTCAACAGAAAATCTCAGAGATGAAATTGTTTCTCCTTGAATCTTCGCTCCCACTTTAAATTTTTCTCCAATTTCATGTGTTTTAGAGATCTTTGAAATGCGTTGCCTTCGCTCATGGTGTTGATGCATTGTCAAAGGAAAACATTCTATGTTACGAACATGGGCCACATAACCTGAACCGAAAGCTTCTGCAGATTAAACAGAAGGCCTATTCTGAACAGCAGTTCCTTGAACTCAGATTTGCCAACATTTTATTGTATCTTTCCATGTGGTATATCTCTGTACCTCAGCATACAGAAGAGTGCTTTAAAAATCATGTCTTGTGTAAATTTTGGAAAAGGTAGTGAGTGTGTTTTTTGCCGGAGTGGATACTTGCTCGTAGAAATTCTTTTCAGTAAAATAGACTGGTTCACATAGAGATATGTGACGGCGCGATGCCTTAAGTGTTACGGAAACGGCAATAGCCGCCATAGAGCTTCGTTACTACTGAAATAACGACCAGACTGATATTTGTACTTAACTATACGGGATTTGTGAGCCCAGTGTTTATGAAATTGAAAGTAGCTATATCGCTACCTTTATTTAGTAGTCGCTACTGTAGTGTTTAAAAATTAAAGGTGGTATTAGAAGGCGCTTTCCCTATTTTTTTTTTTTTACCCCTGGCACTACAGCCCATGAATGGCTTAGGCCTATCATGCGACCGCTTCCCAGCCATTTGGCCTGCAGATATTGTGGTGACGCGTGGTCAGTGCATCGTTTCCCCTCGGCCGTTAATTTTGTACTTCGTGACTGGGGCGCTGCCTCACTATCAGACAGCTACTCAATTGTCCTCACGAAGCTGAGTGCACCCCGTTGCAGCCCTCACGTCAGTGTCTAAAATCTCTGATGGAGCCAGGAATCGAACCCGGGGCCTCCGAATGAGAGGCAGGCGCGCTACCCTGTTCTTACTGTGTTTATACTGTATATATCTTGAAAATGATAATAAATGGATTGGCATTGCCTCCTACAGGAATATATAGAAAATTGGATGTCATACCTTGAGGTAGTGTTGCCATGGAAACGGACTTGCCATTAGTTCATCAGTTTATCAGAGCGAAGATAGTTTTCTGTGAATATCTTTGAAACTGTTGGTTTTAGGGCCTTAAAATGTATTGTTTCTCGCATCGAGGGGCGTAAAATGAGCTATGTCCGGTCCTTACGCGACAACTTTGATATTTTGTCCCAGTTGAGTATTTTCGGTGACTTTTCAGTTATGTTGCCAAGGGGTCTGTCCGAAATTTAAAGTAGACAGTGTTACCCACTGGGTTCCAAAGGGTAAGTATACAAATTTAGGTTCAGATAGGTGAAACTGTGTAGATTTGTATAAATAACAGACAAACAAACCAACATAGAGTTTTATATATATATATATAGATGGGTTCGGAAACGCTTCGTTTCCATGTTATACCCCATTGTCTCCAACGCATAAATCATGAAAAACACACAAGAACAGAACGTTCAAATCATAAGGATTTTAGTGTTAATGTCCGTCGGCTTCTAAATAACAGATTCACTGACAGATGGATAGGTAGAGGTGGACCAATTGCCTGGCCTCCACGCTCTCCGGACCAAAACCCACTGGACTTTTATTTGTGGGGACATTTGAAAGCTCTTGTGTATCGAACCCCTGTACCAGATATTCAGTGTCTGCGTGCCCCTATTACGGAAGGCTGCGAAACCATACGCAATACTCAAGGGATACATCAGAGCATCCGAGATTCACTACGACGCCGGGTTGATGTATGCATCAATGCGCACGGAGGGCACATTGAACATCTCTTGTGACAAAGAGCTACATGTGGTATGTTCTGGTCTTGTGTGTTTTTCATGATTTTAGCGTTGGAGACAATGAGGTATAACATGGCAACGAAGCTTTTCCGCACCCATGTTCATATAACAAAATTTCTTCGTCTTCGTGTGAGGAATGCCTCTTGCATTTCTTGCCGTACCTTTTTGTTACACCCTGTATATAATTACATTTAACCCGTGAGGACTGGTGCATGGGTATTTTAGACCTGAGGCTTAAATAATGTTCTATATTTTGGTTTTGGTCAGCCCTCATTTCCTGTCGCCTACAGTACCTTCCTTCCTAGCCTTGAACTTCACCCTGCAAAAGTAACATGTCCATAGCTTTGTGAACACCCAAGTTATTACTATGTTATTTACGGTCGGTTCAGATTTACCCATGGCGCCAGTCCTCGCGTTACGATTCTCGGCATACATAAGTCGGGACAATATGTAAAAATAAGGGGGCAAATCCACAAACTACATGGCTCACGTTCTTCTTGATCCATTTTTAGGGGATAGGCATATCTATCTTGGTCATCAGGTGACTAAAATGGAAAATAATGTGCATGTGGTATGTTCTGGTGTTGTGTGTTCTTCATGATTTATGCGTTAGAGACAATGAGGTATAACATGACAACGAAGCGTTTCCGGACCCATGTTCATATAAAAACATTTCTTCGTCTTCGTGTGAGGAATGCTTCCAGCATGTGCCTTAGTGAGCATAAAACTGTATTGGGATTTGCTACCGTAACCAATGGCACAGTACGCGAGATCCTTACTGACCACGCTAGGTATTGGAGCTATAACGAGAGCTATTGAGCACTCTACTTCCATTAATCAAGGCCTGGACTAACTCGAGCTTGTCGACTGCTCACTTTGTTCTGAATTCTTTAACGAAATGCGCAGCTGCCAGACTTTAATGGAAGAGAGATTGAGCTCATTCAGAAACTATTAATCCAAGCGTATTATTCTATAATTATACTGCAGCTAAGCACATAGTCCATTGTAATCAATTACGCTCATTGATGATTCAAGAAGCGAGGAATAGCTGCAACAGAAAATAGAATGAATTTAGTTTCTAGTGGGCGGGAGGTTAGAAAAAGAAAAAACTGTCATAGGAAGAAAACTGATGAGGCGACGAAACTACCTCTCCGTGATGAAACCTACACAACGCTAAAAGAAGAATATCCTCATGGCTAGCGAGCTCAGGAATAAAGATTCCGTGGTATTTTTGAGCTATATACATTTTATTGTTGTTTGAGTCTTCAGTCTTTTGACCCTGTCCTGAGCTAAACATTTCATCTCTACATAGCTATCACAATTTACATCCGAGGCAATCTGTTTAACATATTATAACCATGGTCTATCTCTCCAGTTCTTGTCCTCAACCTTTCCTTCCATGACTAAGTTTGCTATTCCCGAGTGTCGAGTGTCTCTTCATTAGCAGTCACCAGAAACATCTCTCCTCTCACACTCATCTTAATACCTGTTCATTTGCAACCCTACCTACCCATCTGACCATCATTCTCCTGTAACACCACATTTCAAAAGCTTCTATTACCTTTTGTTCTCTGTATACAGGTCGCGATCAAAGGCCTGACCATGTTGAAACACCGAATCCCCAGAGAACTCCGCAGTTAAGCAGCATTGGACGTGGTCGGAACTTGGATGGTATGCCGGCTCTAGGTACTGCGCGCTGTTGGCCAACGTAAGGAGGAGCGGAAAGGCCATAGCCACCTTACCGCACGTAAACTCCGGCTGAGGATAGCCTTTTTGGAGCCACAGACCTGCCTTCGGGCAGAATACCAATTAACTTAAATACAGGTCGCGTCTTGTTAAGGATGGTAGCCGTAAGGGAAAACACTAAGATTCTGTTTGCTCAGGATCTCCGACACAGCTGCCTTAAATGAATGAGCGTTCTTTATAACTAAGATATTCTCGGCGATCTGATTCTACTCTCGACTAGCAGATACAGCAAATGAATTACTAAACTTCGCTATTGTGTGGGTAGGTATGGATAGAACAGTGTAATTATGAGCTTGGGTATTTTGTCATGGTATGAAGAGAGATATAGGCTACAGTATGAAGTGACAGTTTAGGTAACAGGGCTGTGACGAATGTAGTACTCAATGGAGGACATTCAAGGTAAGGTATCTACGCCGTATATTTAAGTGAGACCATAATAGACGAATGAATAAAGATGTCACACGATCAAAATATTGCAAGTTGCAGATAGTGCATAAATCACACAACCGTTCTGCCCCCACTGCAGCAGATTTTGTAAACCATCCTGTAGAGCAAGCGTTCCCACCCCTTTTTGATACAGTGAGGACTACCTTCATGCCAAATTAAGTACTCAACATAATAATAATACAAATAATAGGTCAAATAATAATAACAAGAAGTTCCGTGACGAACTAAAGAGCCTACTTTTCTTAAAATTTAAGATTCATGCCAATGATTAATCTATATGGATCTATCTAGAACAATGACGAAATTAAGTTGGTAATATAGAAATTTCCAATTAGTTCGAAATACTGTATACCTGGCATAATGTAGCCAAATAGAGAACTACAGTTGGCAGCCCTGGAGACTGAATATATCCTTAGTTCCATCTCTTAAGGTACAGAATACAAAATTTGGTTGACGTCCAATGGATAGCATGGACGTTACATGCAGTTAAACATTGGATCTAACAGCGCGCGTAAAATCATGTTGGCAACAATGACATACATGTATCGGTCAGAAATAGTCTGAAATAATATGATCTATTGATGTGTCAATTTTGAATGAAATCTATTTGTTAGTATAGAAGTTACATGCATTTTAAAATTGGACCTATCAACAGGCTTAGAATCATGTTGGCAGCACTGACGTATATTAGTTACTCCAAATTAATCTGGAATGCCAGGTACTATACGTGTGCAAATTTTAGAGCTATTGGCTTGCATACTTTCTGATATATTGATATTAGGGTAACAAAAATACAGACAGTATTTATTAACAGTTGGCAGCCCTGGTTACTCTTAAGAATCGGCATAGTCACATCTGTTATGGTACACATAGCACACACGAAATTTGGTTGCAATCCAATTGATAGTGTAGAAGTTATATGCATTTAAAATTTGGACTTTCATCAGACTTATAATCAATTTGGCAACACTGCCATGTATGGCCTCCTGGAACATAAACTGCAATATTATTATCTATACGTGTGCCAATTTTGAAATAGGTCCCATTCATACCTTCCAAGATATCCGACATGGAGCTCAAATTTCAATTGCGATTTTTCAGCAGTTGGTAGCACTGACATCATTTTCAAATATGGCCGTGAGATATTCAGATATAGATCTTTACTCCTACCAAATTTTGTTTCGATTGCTACAGCCGTTTAGGAGTTGATAGGACACACACACACACACACACATATACAGACAGACAGACAGACAGACAGACAGACAGACAGACAGAAGGACAGACAGACAGACAGACAGACAGATAGAAGGACAGACAGACAGACACACATTTGCCCGATCTCATAAGTCTACTTTTTCCTCATTTTTGCAAAATGCGAAAAGTAGGCTAAAAATAAATTACAACTTTACCTTGTACTGGGCGTACTGACAAGCGGCTTCGGTGGCGTAGTTGGTAGCATGCTGAACTGCTGTGCACAAGATAGCGGGTTCAAACCCGGTCGAAGTCGTCGGATTTTTTTAAGAGCGTTAAAAATCCTTCAGTATGCCTTCCTACGGAGGGGAAGTAAAGCCGGCAGTCCCATGTCATAGATTTATTTCCACAGACTAAACTTGTGTGTAGCTAAATTGTTAGGTTAGATTTCGTCGGAACGCTCTATCAAAGTTCCAACGTTCACTACTAGGTATCATTGATATCTGGTAGTGAAAGTTGAAACTACTCGAAATTGAACGGAATTTGTAGTTGACCCTAAGAGTGTCCACTGGAAGCAACTACAGACTCTGGCGAGCCGAACATGTCCTCGGACACTCCCGACACTAAAAGCCATACGATAAATAAATAAAGTGTATTGACTGACCAGTCAGCCGTGCGCAACAGACCTGATCTGGTTCTTGTTGACTAATGCATAAGGCATGCTACTGTCATAGATGTGGCAATCCCCAACAATGGCAACATGCTAACAAAACATGTTGAAACGCTGTCAAAAAACACAGAGCTTTCAGGACTGATCAGGAAGCAATTTCACGTAAGTCAGGAGAGTTCCTATGATCATCTCCAGCACTGGCGAGATTCACAGGTCTTACGGTGCCGCGCGCCGATCAGATCGGCTCTCGCTGCTCGTGCCAAAGCCGATTCAATCGGCGCGCTGTTTATATTATATTTGTAGATTTCTGTAGGCATATGCTATGTCCGTGATTATTTCATACTGTTGGAAAGGTGAGGTTTCAAGCTTACCTGTGCGGTGTTTAATTTTTTCTTTCGAAGTTCGTTACGCGATAGGTTTGAGTTTGTATTCACGCCCTCCCTTTGCGCACCCCTAATCACGCGCGTTCCCGCCAAAATTGCGGTGCAGTTGTTTCCTTCTTGTTGAAGTTTTCTGCCTACAGATGTATCCAAGATCTTTCTACAGTTGGAAACGTAGTGTTTCTTCGAATTTGGCTCTTAGGTGTTCTTATTTTGGCTCAATACCGATTTTTTACAACAACAAAAAAATGAAAAATTGAACAATTATCAGAGTAACCTCAATTAAAAAGGTTTAGATGCCGTACTTACAGTTATGAACATAATGTATGAACGAATGAGGTATTGTTTATAATACAAAGCAAAAAAAATGATTCTATCGTTGTAAATGTGGTATTTATGATTTTTTTTGAATAGTCTGCATGACCATTGTCAATGGCTTGGCATTCTTGGCAAGTATTTCAGGAAATGGTTTGGCACTAAGAGGTTTAAGTTAGACCCAGACTTTTTTACGATTATTTAGAAGACAGTTATACTTTCGACGTGTCACATAGTAAGGTTGTTATTAACCCTAGAACGGTAGGCCTAGCGCGAATTGCAACGTTGCTATCGTTAGCACGTCGCATCGGCGACAACTACGATTTTAGAAACCAATAATAAATACCACTTACGTCAAATTTAATTTCACTCTCTAGGCTAGCAGAATGGAGACTTTTTCGAAATAATTTTGTTTGATTTTTGTTATTTTTGTTTTTGGATTTTGACTATTTTTTATGCATTATTTTTTACGATTTTTTGATCTGGTTTTCACTAATTTTGAATAATTGAGATTGTTTTCTTTTGGGATTTTGGCTAATTTTGATTTTTGTGCTTTTGGACTAATTGAGCTTTTTATTTTTGATTAATTTTTTATTTTTTTTATTTTGACAATTTTGTCTTTTGGGTTTATTTTTAGATGTTAAGTATTTTTTTCCTTTTTATTTTAACTTTTGGGGCTTTTTATGACAAATTTCGACTAAGTTGACTGCCTTTTGGGTTTTATGGAATTTGAATAGTTTTGATATCTTTGTGTATTTTTTTGTTGTTGTTGACTAATTTGCTCTGTATTTTAGGACTGCCAAATACTGTTGGGGATTGGACAAAAGGGAGGAGTGGGGAAGTAGAAGAGTAACCCTTTTTCGTCGCGGAGATGAACGCTACAATGGAGGGTTAATTAAGCTTGAAGGAGCGAGGGAAAAGAGTAATGCTGTGACAGAATGCAGTCATCGAAAATTTGCTCCTTATGATGTACTTAATATCTGGGATTGTGAATGTTTTCCTTCCAGCAAATATTCTGATAATGTGTAAGCAAATTCGCAAAATAAACAATAATAATAATAATAATAATAATAATAATAATAATAATAGTAATAATAAACTATTTATTTTTACCTAAAGTCAACTTCAGCTGGTATATGATGAGTAACTGAGTAGTACCATACCAAAAGTTCACATAGTAAATTTCCCTCCCCCCCCCCCCCCCCCCCACAAAAAACAACAGATTCATTTTTCAACAGTTCTTAATAATTTCGCACATATTCCAAAGTTTTTCTCTACTATACATAGCAAATACACATCAAGAATTTTTATAACCTAACTGATTCAACAAACAGTACATATTTTCACATACACATATCCTCATTTCTACGCTGTTTTTCACGACATATTTTAATGCTTAATTTACAAAATTTATTGTAAGAGATCTGTTTTTTCTGCTATTTTTGGAAAATGTACTATGTGAAGTTTTGGTATCATTCTACTCAGTTACTTGTCATATACCAGCTGGGGAAGATCACAATGTTTTTAATGAAATACATATTGACTATTGGTGAAAATAAATAGTTTATAATTAACACGTCAATAAGGTATCGGGCTATCATGGTCATTTTTATGTCATTCACTGAGACTGAAGGATTCATGGTTGCAATCCAGGATAAAGTTGTGGCTACCAAAAACTATCTTAAATATATAGTTAAGGCTAATATTCAGGATGATAAATGCCGAAGATGCCAACTAGAACCGGAAACAATTCAACATATCACAGGAGGCTGCCAAGCAATCTCCTGTACTGATTACATGAAAAGGCACAACCAAGTGGCCAAAATAATGCACCTACACCTCGCACAAAAACTCTTATTATCTGAAAATACTTTGCCTTACTATCAGTATGTTCCTGACGCCGTTTTGGAAAATCCTAGCCACAAGTTGTTATGGCACCGATCAGTTATTACTGATAAAACGATACCAGCAAACCGGCCAGATATCGTTCTTGTGGACAATGTGCAGAAGAGAACCTTCCTCATTGATATTGCAGTGCCCAATTCCCATAATCTGCAAGAAACCTGCTATGATAAGATCACCAAATATCTGCCCTTGGCTGAGGAAATACAGCAAATGTGGAGACAGGAAAGTGTAGTGGTTCTGCCCATAGTAATTTCTTCTACCGGCATCATCCGTAAATCATTGGCTCGCAATCTACAAATATTGGGAATACATCCTGGTCTACATATCACCATGCAGAAGGCCGTCATCTTGGAGACCTGTTCCATTGTTCGCTCGTTTCTCAATGTGCCACCTTAAGAGAATTAGCCATACAGTCTTGCAAACAAGCCGACGATATGTTGATTATGTCCCACTTATGTGGTGAAATGAATGTGATAATAATAATAATAATGCAACAACTATGAGCTTGCCTTTCTTTTTCCTATCTCTCTCTCTCCATCAGAAGTGCTGAAATAGCTAGGGATTCACCGCTCACCAGGCGTGCAGCAACTGCTTGCATGACTCATTCAAGTACGATACATTTACGTGTGCACATTCCAGTAGAATCAGCGTCTTTCATGTCTCTAATAAAATAGGGATGCCCAATTATTTATATTATTTATTTTTCACATTATCATAAAATTTCTGACTGTCAAACTGTAATGGAAACACTATTATTCCGGTTTGTGCAACATAATTTGAATTAAAGAATGGATCTCAGGGGAGCTTTTGTGTTCACGAGCACTTTTCGGCCAGAGCACCCAATTTCCTTTAAAGAGTACCAGGTTGAGAATGTCTGCTTTAGAGAAGGGTTGGTTGGTTGGTTCCTTAGTTTAGGGGCTGCAACAACGTGGTCATGTAGCCCCGTGTACTTTGGGTGTGTGTAGAATCTGTCTGATAACCGGTGTTAATTGTGATGGCTGTATTAGTGTGTGTTATCTGCGATTAAGTTAGAAGGACTGCAGACGATTAATTTTTTCAAGTAGTTCCTACTTTTGCTACCAAATGCTAACGTTCACGACACCTAGCTGCGGACGTGGCTACTAAATGCCATCGCACTCAGCACCTGGCGGCGAACGTAGGAACTAATAGTGCGTTATCAAACTAACCTAAAAATTCTGGCTTCCACAAGTGTAGTTAGTGGAAGGTTCTTTTTCATGACATGGGACGGCCGGCTTTACTTCCCCTCCGAAGGAAGGCATACTGAGGGTTTTATAACGCTCTTAAAAAGTCCAACGGCTTCGGCCAGGTTTGAACCCGCGATCTTGGGCATAGAAGCTCAGCATGCTATCAACTACGCCGCCGAAACCGCTCTTTAGAGAAAGTTGAAGGAGTTACCTTCACAGTGAATTATTAGTAATTAATAATAATAATAATAATAATAATAATAATAATAATAATAATAATAATAATAATATCGTATGGCCTCGGGTGTCTGGTGCAAGCTTCGTTAATTGACACCCAGAGGGTAGCTTGCATGTCGAATTTCGTCGTTCCTTTGAACGCTATGAAAGTCAAGGGGGTTAGATATCTAAACTCCTTGACACTACAGCGCTTTCAAGTAGAGAATGGAGGAACTTTGTGTTGGCGGAAAATCCCGAGATTAATTTTGCCATTGAACACGGCCTACTGAATTCAAATGGGTTCTTTAACATGCCAACAACGTATGACATGAGTATCGTGATTTTTGTCGCCTTCAAAAATCACTTAACATGGCCAGGGGCGAACCTGCAATCTTGGGGTTCGTAGTCCGACACTATAACCACTCACCCACCGTGGCAAGCTATTAGTAATTTAGTACGATGCATTGCCCACGCGCGTCCAATCACTTTTACTCTGCCGCTGTCTGTAATTCTCATGAATGCGAGCAAACCTTTGACTCTGGGATATATATATATATATGTATCAATAACCAATTACTACTTCCTGGGTTGAATAGTTCCCCGCAGATATTCCCGAGGGGGTCAACCTGCTGACAGCGTTCTTCCCAATAGCTGAGTGGACAATGTGTCGGCAGGGGGAGAGAGAGAATCGCCTTGCAACTTATCTGTCGCTGTCAGTTCCTATTAGCAGTGTCCAATGTTCTGTCTACATTACCACGAGGCACTCTATTCTACACTTTATATAACAAAAGATATTTAACATATCGTGCTCCAAACTTTTTGGTTAAAATATTATACTGATGGTACAGGATGTAAAACAGTTTTTATCATTTTAAATGATCTTGTCGACTTCGTCGTTACGCTGGGGTCTGGCGTTACGTTACGGTGACGGGACGAAATGTACCCAGATGCACTGAGGTGTGTGACGTCATAGTACCGCTTGGTGCATGCGTTCCCCGGCAATCTCTACTTCGGTAGTATAAGACAAAAATCCCCGATTCTTGGATGTCACGGGTAATCTCGAGAACCACTGGATGGATTTTGATGCGGTTTTCACCATTCTGTAAAGGATATCTCGAGGAAAGATTCTGTAGAAAATAATTTAGGCTATGTATGATCAAAGGAAGCCAAGCAGTAACGATTTCAGTGAAAAAGTCCAAAACAAACTTGGCGTCCGTGCGCTTCTTAAGCTTACGCTGGGCAAACCGTTAAAAATATCAAAATACTATGAGCGTCATAATTGGTCAGCATGAAAAGTTCTACAAAGAAAAAACATCCGCGAGAGCATATCTCTATCTTCAATACATCGCCCACTAAAAGTGTTTTTAGACTGGATGGAAGGGGCATGTCCCCGCGCGCTCTGGTGAGCGTGACTGCACCCCGCGCGCTTGACCTTGCTTTGCCCTTGGTTTGCACTTGCCGTTCGCGAGTAATTTGAAACAAGGTAAAGTATTATAAAGCAAGATAAGTATAATGCTGATAATTTTCTAACATGTCAAGAGTCTTTGGCTTCGAGCGAAGCGAGAAGCCTCCATCCTTTCTAGCATTTTTCAGTATTTGTAGCATCTAAATTGATACAAAGTGTAGTCTTTCAGACTGACTGTCACTTTTTTAGCGTACAGATGAGAACAATCTATGATAAGTTTCGTTTACACCCTCTAGCATTGTCGTGTTTGGAATTCATTTTTCTATGTTGCCTTAGAAAACGACATTTTTGATTTTCTGTCGGTCAACACGATTGTATTGCGTGTTATGCCCTAATCCTGAACGAAAATTGCATGTGTCAGGCATCACAAGAACGACTTACATACATGTAAAACTTTATAAATCACCTATTAATAGTGGTGCGTAATAGTTCCCATAAGTTTTGGTCAACATTTGGTATGTTATCTGCGAGTTCTGGGAAGGTAACTGGAAAGTTGGTATCAGTTGGCAACAAGGATATTAATGAAAATATAATTATGAACACATACTGCAGAACCACAACATACAATTACGGAAATAGTCTTATTCGTCTACTAGCTGTATCCGGCATGCGATGCAATGCCAATTTAAAAAAAAAAGTCCTCTCGGCACGCCGGAAGGCGGAGGTAGATTTCATTGGGCAAACTTGGGGATAGGCGAAAATAGGCAGAATATGCACGTTTCCGTAGAAGGATAAGACCTCATTTATTGCGAGAAAGTATTTTATATTTGGAGCTTAATTAACTTTGTTTTTCGTCATTTTAAGCATATTTTAAACATTTTATTGTCCTATGGGGACGGTAACCTTCTTGTCATTTGGGGTACATTTTTATACTTGTGGTCACACTGTCCTTATGCAAGGTTTCGACACTGATGTGTAACTATGTAACGGTCTGTTACCTCTTCACGCAAAATTGTATCTCCCGCCGAGATTTTGGTTGGTTCCTCAGTTTAGGGACTGCGACAACGCGGTCATGTAACCCCGTGTACTTAGCAGTAGTTCCTAATGTTGCTACTTGATACTACAGTCAACGACACCTAGCCCTAAACTTGGCTACGAGATACCACCGCAACCAGCAACTCGCAACGAACGTTGGATCTTCCCCTCCAAAGGAAAGCATACTGAGGGGTTTTTAGCGCTCTTAGAAAATCCGACGACTTCGTCCGGCTTTGAACCCGCGAACTTGGGCATAGAAGTTCAGCATACTACCAGTTACGTCACCGAAGCCGCTTCTCACTTAGTCAGATGGAAAACTGAATGTCATCGCGTGCAAGTGCGTTGTCATGGCAACGTCTGATGGCTCATCCCTCCAATTTAGTAGTGTTGTCATGGCAACCTCGGATAGCTCTTGGCATTTTCTTATAATTCTGAAATCATTTTTCTCATCCCTTGGCGTAATGGTGGGTCATATCAAAAATTCTTTCAGACAAAAGTTTTAGGTAATTATTAGGGGAATATTGTCCATTTTGTAGGGATCTGATATTGTGCCTATTAAGAGAGATATGATTAATGTTTCCCGAAAAACCCACTTTTTCCCACCCCTTTGGTCAATGATTGGTGCTATCAAAAAACTCTTCAAACATAAATTTTTGGGCCTTATTCGATACATAGTATGAACTTTGAATGGATTCGATATTTCAAATATTAAGAGAGTTATAGCGATATTTCATTTTTTCGGAAAAAGCTTCTCATTTTCACCCCCGTCGACCGATTGTGCCCATTAACGAACTCTACCGAGATTGTATAGGGGTACATATTATGTAAAAAAATCAAATTGATTGGTGTAAAATTGCGGTAGTTATCGTGTCCACAAGAAAGGGATATATGTATATATAAACATTTTAACTGACGGTGGTTTTGGGGTCTAGGGGATGTGAAACGTGAAGATATGTCGAAATTTTCCGGAAGTCGAAACATGGTACCCATTGCAATAGTTAGCTTTCTAATGAAATCTACCTAAAAGATACGAGCCCTACAATAGTCGCATATGATGTGTAACATCTGACATGTTACCCTACTATGAAATTGTGATGCAATGTATGTGAAGTCATCTGACATGTTAACCTACTCGTCTACTACACAGCTTGGACATTCTTAAAATGTAAATTTACGCTCCCTTTTCATACTGGTACTATGATGAATGTATGGATTGAATTGGAGATATGCTACTGTCACCCTTGTTTGAACAAACATCACATATTATACTGTAAATTAAGAGGAGGAATGAAACCATAGTCTCTAGCCTATCTATAGACTACTAGAAATAATGTTCAATACAACCAAATTTCCCTACTCCTGCTTGGTGCAAACTATTGTAATTAAAATTAGATAAATCGTAATTTCATGTGGATTCTGTTAAAATGACGCTTAATGTTATGATATATAACGTTTAAATCGATAATCCGGTAGCAAAAATAATTGCCGGGTCTGGGGTTCGAACTTGAGACCTCATGATTCGCAGACCAAGATCTTATCCACGCAGTTATTACAACCACAGCCATTTGAAGTACAAGACAGGTACTGATTTTCACGTGCCGGTAATAATAGGGAAGTATTTTTTATGCTTCATTAATATTTTGCTTTTTTCGATAATGTTCCTGCGTGGAATTGCGTTTTAATTTAGTTATGAATACGCCTACTTGACAGTAAAGGGGATTCCTATAGTGGACTATGAAAGGCCTGCCCAGTTCCCGTATAAAATCATCGATATATATTACATTGATCACTTCATTACCGCAATGTGGGTTAATATCTGAATAGCCATTGTCCCGAAACATAATACCGGATTTGCCGAGTAGTTACAATGTTTCATATAAAAGAATATCATCATTTAAATACTGATACGAAGACATGTGGTTTGTGTTTCAATGAGTTGACGCCAGAGTTCGCATTTTCAGTATGAAAATGTTGAGGAGAGTTACTCGGCGAGTGGATGCCCATCACTTTTATCCAAAGATTGAAAAACAGACTCTTAGTAAATCATAATTGTTTTCAGCAAATATGATTTAATGAATATTTTTACACCAAAGAACGACAACTTGATGATGATCACATTTCCGTCCGATCTACTTCAGTCCCATTTTCAAAATCACTTCCACAAAAAATATCCAGCAACCGAGTGGAAAGATGTAACACATCAACAAGAAGTTCGGTGAAGAACATATAGCCTACTTCTCCTAAATGCATGGGTATAGTTATAACTAGGGCTCGGATCGATATGATCGATAAGATCTCCAGATATGCTCGAACATCATGTATTTTATGCTCGATAGATATGCTCGAAAAAACCATTATATGCTCTAAAAACCTATTATAAACCCATTATACGCTCGATAGATATGCTCGAAAAAACATTATATGCGGTTAAATGTGCAAACTATGCTCGAAAAACCATCGTTAAAAACTATAGAAAGGAAAGTGAAACGAAAAAAACCAATAACATATCTTTATATACCGGTACGGGCTTTATTTTCTTATTTTATGTATGATGACTGCGGTATACTCACATTCAAGTTTCAAGTATATATAAGAGAAGTTTTCTTATAAAAGTTACAGTTTAAAAGTTCATTTACAAAATGTTCAAAATTAGGCGAGTCAATGAAGTAGATCTGCATTGGTCTGTAAAAAAGAATTTTTTCTATGTTTTCAGTTTTGAATGATTGTCTAAAATCAGTCAATAAAAGTTTCAATGACGAGAACGACCTCACTGAAGGTTAAAAACCTGCGGTTTTATTATTCTCACCAGGTCTTTTCAATAATTATTTCTGTTTTCGAACCTTAAGAATGGTCAGGGCCCGAATTTGTTGAAAGGGGGGGGGGGGGGGAATGGAGGAATTCGAAGGAAAACAAACTATTTAGACGAAAACCACAAGAATATGCATTTATGTGCTTCTATTCTGAAAACAGCGGTTTTATGCATTTATATGCTCGATAAATTTCAATTCTGTTGGTCCCAGAGAGGTGAAAATACCACCGAAGGGCTTCTTTCAATGTGTACTATTCAGGAAAAATATATGCAAATATGCTCGAATCCGAGCCCTAGTTATAACTTTTTGTTCTTTTCAAGGAGTATAATTGAATGTTGGTTGTGGTAGCTTGTTGAAATACAACGTGCTATACGGATATTATACGTTGATTGATTGAATCCTCACCTGAATTATATATGAAAAAATCCACAGCCTGCTTCCAGTCGACTGACCGGGTCAGGGAATGGAATGAATGAAACCCCCATCTAGCGGCGAAGATATGAACTGTGCCGGCTGCCGAAGCCTGTCGCACTCCTCTGGGGCAATGATTAAATGAATGACAAATGAAATGAAATGATAGGGGTGAGTGTTGCTAGAATGAAATTGTGACAGGGAAAACCGGAGTACTCAGAGGAAAACCTGTCAGCCTCCAATTTGTACAGCACAAATCTCACATGGAGTGACCGGGATTTGAACCACGGATCCAGCGGTGAGAGACCGGCGTGCTGCCTCCTAAGCCACGGAGTTACCTGAATTATATATACACACACACACTTAATACAGCCATCGCAATAATACAGGTTATCAGGCCATTTCAACACTCACCCAAGTACATGGGGCTAAATGACCATGATGTCTATGCATCTCAAATGAAACAACAACAACAACAACTACAGCTACCTACCCAAATCCTTCCTCGTATAAGGGTACACACACTAGTAAGCCTACATACATCACAGTGCCACAGGTTATCAGACAACTTCTACACATACCCAACTACACGGGGCTACAAGACCATGACACTGCAAAACCCCTAAAGAATCAACAACAATAGACTCTACCGCGGATCAAGGACAAAACATTTTAATTGATGTAGCCATGTGCTGAAATATGTGTTGTTAAGTATAAATATAATAATTTCGATCGCAAATACACACTGTATATGTTTAACATTATAACGTCTTATGGCTAGCAGCTGGAGCAATCCACTACAACCTTACTGGTTACCGAACACCCCTGGTGAATACCCTGCCTGGTTTTCTGGATCACCTCCGGAAAGAACGATGGAAACTCGTACAGCGGAAGTGTATCGGCAGTGCTTCTGGCAACCTTTTATATAAATTCTAAAATTATGAGTGCTATTATGATTCTTGGTGTTTTGTTCTTGTGTTTTGTGTTGTTGTTTTTTTTTTCCTTGAGAAGAGAATTGTAGTCAGGAGGTCAATTATTAGTGTTTGTAGCTCTCTTTGTAAACAGATTAACGAATAAAAAGAAGTAACTTTGAAAAAAAAAGTAGTTATATATCATTAAAAAAAAGAAATACAAAGGAAGAAGGAAGGAAGATGGTAGTTTTACGTGACCGTGAATCTTGTGATTATGAGCCACGGGTCCTCCTTTTTACGTGGAATCCGAACCACAGGACATGGCATTTCACTTCGAAAATCTCACATGCATTGACCGGGAATCGAACCCGGACCGCCTTGGTGAGAGGCATACAGCTAGACCGCTGAGCCACCACGCCCCCTAAAAAGAAATACAAAAGGTGTCCTTCATGGGATTGGAACCACGCACCTCCGGGTTACAAGGCAGAGTCCCTAGCAGAGAGCCAAATGAGCACACGGATATGAGGCTATATGGATCGATATACATACGTCTTAGCAAATAATGACATGGACTAATCGATTTCTTCACTGGAGTTTATATTCATCATAATCCATTTCATACAAAGTTTATATTAATTCTATCTGTACCTAGGTAGGCTACAATGCATTCTCAAATTAGTGAAATATAGGTCAGAACGAGACATCAGCTGCCATCTTGTCTTGCTAACTGACGCGACTCAGCTTTTTAAAGACACTTCTGCTCTAAAATATTACGATATACACTTTTAATTTCGAATGGGCCACGTCCTTGAGAACAGTTTAAACGATTATTGGTCCGATAATCGAAACGGGTGGGTCCCATGTTATGTATTATAAAGTTTGCATAATTCACACGTCCGCCATCCTGAAATGGTATGGCCGATGACCTTATAGTTTGGGCATGAGAAGCGTCCTATACGAAGGTATCTTGTTACCAAATTTGGTAGAGATCGGATGCTTAGTATAGTCCTTATTTGATTTTACGTTTTGAACGTTTGAGTGGCCACCATTCAGTTCTGGTAAACATGGCGGCGATATAAAACATGACACTGAGTTGCCCTTTGCTAGTGCTACCTCTGTACCAAATTTCGTTCAATTCGGTATCACCGTGTTCGAATTGATACTGGGGGTCGGACATGGTGAGTACACACACACACACTCATACACACTCACAGACAGACGCACACTTTTGGCCCTGTGTTTATCTCATAAGTCTAATTTAATTTTTTGCAAAAATCGAAAGTAGGCTAAAAAGAAAGAAAAAGAAGATGCAAGAAAGAAAGAAAGAAAGAAAGAAACAAACAAAGAAAAAAGTATTTCTTTGGTTGGTTTGTTGGTTCCTCAGTGTAGGGGCTGCGACAACGCGGACATGTAGCTCCGTGTACTTTGGATGTGTGTAGAATCTGTCTGATAACCGGTGTTAATTGTGATGGCTGTATTAGTGTGTGTATCTGTTTTTAGCCTACTTTCGATTTTTGCAAAAAATGAAAGTAGACTTATGAGATCAACACAGGGCGAAAAAAAAGCGTGTCTGTGTGTGTGTATGTGTGTGTGTGTATGTGTGTGTGTGAGTGTGTGTGTGTGTGAGTGTGTGTACTCTGAATGTCTGTCCCCCCTATCAATTCGAACACGGTGAACGCGAATTGAACGAAATTTGGTACAAAGGTAGCACTAGCAAAGGACACCTCAGTGTCATGTTTTATATCGCGGCCATCTTGACGGAAACGTAATGGCGGCCACACAAATGTTCAAAGCTTAAATCAAATTACGATTAACCTAATCATCCGATCTCTACCAAATTTTGCAACAACATACCTCTATGGGGGGAGCATCCTATGACCAAACTAATGGGTCATTAGCCTAATATTTTGCGGATGGCGGCCATCTTTGTGTGAAAATCGATTCCCCCTATCAATTCGAACACGGTGAAACCGAATGGAACGAAATTTGGTACAGAGGTAGCACTAGCAAAGGGCACCTCAATGTCATGTTTTATATCAACGCCATCTTGACGGAGACGTAATCGCGGCCACCCGAATGTTAAAAGCTAAAATGTAATTACGACCAACCTAATAATCTAGTCTCTACCAAATTTTGCAACAACATATCTTAATGTGGGAAGCATATTCTGACCAAACTGCAAGATCATCATCAGCACAATAGTTTGCAGATGGTGGTCAAGTATGTGTGCAAATCGATTCCCCTATCAATTCAAACACGGTGAAACCGAATTGAACGAAAGTTGGTACAGAGGTAGCACTAGCAAAGGGCACCTCAGTGTCATGTTTTATATCGCCGCCATCTTGACGGAAACGGAATGACGGCCACCCAAATGTTAAAAGCTTAAATCAAATTACGACCATCCTAATATTTGATCTCTACCAGATTTTGCAACAACATGCGTTTTTGTGGAAAGCATCTTATGACTAACTACAAGGTCATCAGCCCAAGAGTTTGCAAATAGCGGCCATGTAGGTGTGCAAATCCATTCCCCATATCAATTCAAACACGGTGAAACCGAATTGAATGTTTTTTTTTACAGAGGTAGCACTAGCATAGGGCACCTCTTATTCATGTTTAATATCCCTATAGCACGTTATATTTCAACAAGCTACTACAACCAACATTCAATTTTACTCCTTGAAAAGGACAGAGAGTTATAACTTAACAATACCCATGCATTTAGGAGAAAGTAGGCTATATGTTCTTTACTGAACATCTTGTTTAATTCAAGTAAGGACTGCAACTTAGAATTTTTCAAATAGTTCCTACTTTTGCCGCCAAACACCACCGTCAACGACTACTAGGCCTAGTTCAGAACTTGGCTACTAGATGCCACCGCAGTCGGCTCTTGGCAACGAACGTAGAAACCTAAGAGCGTTGTTAACATTCCTTACCTATACAATTGAGCTTCACACAGGTGTAATTAGTGGAAAGTTTTTTAACATGCCATAAATCTATGACATGGGACCGCCGGCTTTACTTCCCCTCCGAAGGAAGGCATACTGAGGGATTTTTAACGCTCTTAAAAATCCGACGACTTCGGCCGGGTTTGAACCCACGATCTTGGGCATAGAAGCACAGCATGCTACCGACTACGCCACCGAAGCCGCCTAAAGTATTTCTTTGCTAATTTTGTTTCTTGAAGTGCTTTTGGATTCACAATATTGTTTTGTTTTTCTGATTTTCTATTTCAGAAACCCTCTAGGACGTGCGCACAACAAATCACCAAAATTCATTTGTTGAAACGACTCGCGCGCCACCTATTAAAAATGAATTCAACAATTCAGAAACTTTCGCAGGAGTGTGCAAAAGATTCATCAAAGTTTCATCGCAATCGGATGAATGGTATATGAACAGGGACAAATAAACCAACATTCTTTCATTGCTTACATAAGGTTCATTTCGGTTTCCCCATATTGTTTATTTCCTTGGAGACAATCTATCGATTGTTACACCACACTCTTTCTCAACAATTGGAGAAGAAGAAGAAGAAGAAGAAGAAGAAGAAGAAGGTTACTTCCAGAGTCGCAAATGTTCGTGCAGAAGATGCGCGGAGAAATAGGATAGAAAACATATGATTTTGAGGGCATTTGGATAATGGATCAGAGGGACAACTTCATCTGAACTTGTTTTAATTTTTCCAAAAATTTGATTTTTACGTATTGAATTCCATTTAGCCTCTCTGCATCAAGATAGCACATAATTAATAACCATTAATATTGTTTATAACATTAAATACCATTTAATTATATCTGGGTACATCCAGCCGTAAAAAACAACCACAAAACACAAATTCATCCCCACTCATCTCTTGACGCCTTTCAAATGGGAATAATAAAGAAGAAGAAGGACACATAATGGTGAGACAAATGGAGGATATGTCCATACGTCAATTACCAAAATGTCGTTTTCACTTAACAGACGACACGCTCATGTTCTTGTTTCATCTGTGGAACCACTCTTTGTCACAGTAGAGTTAGACAGTTGGTATTATTGCTTCCTAGGTGGCTGACACAAGCCCTTAATTGGCGCTGGCTTTTAATTGTGACAGCCAGCCCGGCGTATCGGAGAAGTGTCAGAGATAGCAGACCGGACCGCGAGACAGAGCGGGTTCCCATCACCGATTGAGTGATACTGTATAAACTACCCTTTAGTTATTACAAGAGACTCCTACAATATTTCTGACCGAAGACAATAAAATTGTTGTTCATTCATTTAAGAGTTAAGCTATATCGTGTGCTTGGGTGTAGTAGACTGTCTGATAACCTGTAGCATACAGATTGCTATACTAGTATCAGTATGTTGGGTAGTCAGCCCGAAGGCTGGTTGGATCCTCAAAATGCACCGCTGAAGGTTATGTTGGTAAACATTCACAAAAACCTTTAACAGCATTGCAATGAGGCATACTAGGCAACGCACGAGGAACTATCATCACCAGACCCCTTCAGTACATGCCATTCGCAGATGATGTGGTCTTGCTTGGTAGAAACCCCAGAACATTGGTGGAGGCAATGCAACATATGAGAGAAGATTCCCGACACTTAGGCCTACGAGTTAACAATGAAAAGACCAAGAACTGCTCGGGTCCAAGCTGCGTGAACCTAAGAGGATGTGGATCGCGGACTATGAGAAGTGATGGTGACGGGTGATGAGGTTTACCGGTCTATGCGTAGTAACATAACTAAATACATTGGTATGTGACTCACTCATTCGCAACACAACAGTGGTTTGAGCAACGGCCCTATGTTAGCAGTATTGGAATAGACAGGAATGCCAGATATCATGGCGGGCTGTTGACAGATCCTTCTGTTCTCGCCCAACCCTTCCCTGACGCTTCCCCTCACCATGCAAGTTCACAGAGCTTGGACCCGATGATCAGCACGAGAGGTAAGGAAGGTTCCGTGAGGTGAGTCACTTGCTATGAGAGAGTCGGTGAATGTAAGTACCTAGGGGCACTGGTAACTCAGTACAACTAGATCAGTATAGAGATGAAAGCACGGATTGCAACAGGAGACAGTTGCTTTTATGGTTTTAGAAAGCACTAAAAATCTTCAGCCCTCTCCAGACGGCTCAACCTCAGCCTGTACCTTGTTTTAATTAGGCCAGTGGTGCTCTATGGATGTGGAACGTGGACACTCGTCGAGCGTGACAAGAATTTGCTGGATGGGAAAGGAAGGTGTTGAGAAATATCTTCAGGGTGACTTGTGAGGATGGTGAGTGGCGCATTCGTACCAACCAAGAAGTGTATCAGTTGTATGTTGATACTGACCTGGTTGCCGAAGTAAAGAAGAGACGGCTGCGTTTCCAGGGACATGTTATAAGAATGGAGGAAAATGGAAATCCTAAGGAGGCCCTTGACCAACAACCAGAAAGAAGAAGAAAGCCAGTCTGGCCGAGGAAAAGGTGGATTGATGACGTCAGAGAGGATTTACAGGCGCTGGGATCCAGAACTGGAGGAGATGCGCTGCAGCCAAGAAAGAATGGACGACTGCTGTAGGAGAGGCCAGGGTCCTTCATAGACTTGACACCACGAGAGTGAGTGAGTACTAGGGAATGTGAGGAGTGAGGTAGTTTGCCATTGCTTTCCTCATTAAGTCAGTACGTCTGTATCATGGGCACCCGCAGGTGGGGGTAAGGAGAGGCCATGCCCCCCTGGAATCCCGATAATATTTCGATTGTTCATTGTCACACCAGTTTAGGCCTATTACATAAATTGAATTTACTGATAGTTCACTGATTTATATGTGATTTAGTTGTAGGGATAATTCCACAGTTTTATTTAACTTAGTAATTTGGAATTATTTGAAAATATCTCCAGTTATTTAGAAAATCTGCGAACTGGATTTTCAATAACATTTTAATGAAATGATTGATTTTTACTTTCTTCGTTACATGGCGATACAACTACTTTTTACCCCTTTTTAAGAAATGAACATTATGACGATGATTCACGAAGAAAAGCGATGGACAAAAAATCTGAACTAAAAAGAACTATTCCTCCCATTCATACCATACCCAATGCCACAAAACGAGCCCCGTCGCTAGCGTGCTGTGAGCAGATTTCAAGCCGATTGCTGGTGGGTAGGCAACCCATTTTACAGTTCCGTGTTGAATCGGAACACGCTGTACAGTATGTCGAACATAATATTAGTACATTATGCAACGAGCCTATAATGGCAATATTTAAGACATGAGACATAAGGCATGTTTATAATTTCCATACGAGTGTCTTAATTACCATTACAGGCGAGTTGCATATGACTGTTTATGTTCGACGATAATTATAACTTTATTATATGTTCTAACATAAATACTCATATATATCTGTCGATATTCTGCCGGTTGACTTCTTCTTCTTGGAAATTGTGTGGGCTCAGCATTTGAACTCTGCCCAATAACGGATTCCAAAGCTTTGACACATTGTTTATCCTGAATTTCCACCAACAGATAGCGCACAGGTACTATGTATGATCAGTTTGTTATTTTGGTCAAATAACACAAAATAGGTTGTTACAAGCGCTTTAAAATTAAAATGTATCGTATCATCAACTAGTTATTCTTCAAATTCAATGTCAGCGGAAGGCAAATCAATTTAGTTCCAAATAGAACAGTAACGTTATCTGGCGGAAAGATTTCGAATAAGAAATCCATTTACTGAATAGGGAGCTGGTTTATAATTTCCGTGGAACTAATGTCATACGACTGCTTCCTCCATGACGTTATGGTGTTTTTGTGTCAACAACTCCAATCACTAAAATTGTCGGTGAAATCCTACGAATGTGTAGAAATTGGAGTTGTGGATATTAAGGTAAAGTGCTATTTCTTTTGCAATATTGCCCAATTTGAATATGCATATAACAACAATGGTTGATCCAATATAGGATACATTGTCAACTTTCAAATCATGTAATTCTTGTCCGATATGTTGGATTTTCAGTGCATGCCAGAAGCTATCCTTACCTAATTGGTCAATGAATGAAAATATTGAGCTCTGATTGGTTGGAAAAACTGTGTTACAATGAAAAGTAGTGCTTTAATGACACCCATTATGATACAGTTTTCTGACATATAATATTTACATATCGACATCGTCGAACACAAACACAGTATTGTAATTACAGTAATAGGTCCTTGGAGGCTGAAGTTCAGGGATATGCTAATGCTGTAGGAGGTTGGTGATTAATGATGGTCGATACACATGGCAATAAGGGTGAAGTTCTTACTACAAGCCGGCCAGCGCAGCGCTGTTCTTGAGAAGGCGTTCCGATAGTTACAGAGACTGATAGCGCCGTTGGCTTGAACTGTATATGTTACCCACATAACACAGCAGGCGAGCGTTGTGCATACTACCTCACTGCCGGCGGTCTCTTTCACTGTGTAACAGGCACCACTCCATTCAGTTGGCCCATATTTCGCCATGATCGCACAGTGCGGCCAACAGCAAAACGCACTTTCCCATCAGATATGGCTCTAATCCCACTAAAACAAAACCCTTTCCCACTAGATTTTAAATTGCAGAGTTGTTCTGAATGAATATTCTTGTTCGATGTATCCATAATTGAGAAAATTTGCTGTTCGTTAAATAATAATAATAATAATAATAATAATAATAATAATAATAATAATAATAATAATAATAATAATAATAACAATAATAATAAGAAAGGCCTGGCAGTACAACTCGAAGCCAAAGAGAGGAATACTCTGAGAAAGATCTTGGGCCCGGTCGAGGAACGAGGAGAGTATAAAAGACGACAACACAACGATGAACTTTATCTACATGTGGAGAAGATAACGGACAGCATTCGCAAAAGAAGAATTTCCTTTTATGGCCATTTAACACGAATGAACTCCGGAAGATTGTCCAATCGAATCTGTGCCTACTTTGTGGGAAAGAAAACCAAAGGGATCAGGTTTACAGAGGTGGAAAGAGACCTACAAGAATTGGGGATATCACATGAGGACATCTTGGAACGTGACTCTTTGAAGAAGAAACTTAGGGAAATAACGAGATTTCACCCAAAACCTACATTGAAAACCGGCAAGAAGTGGACCGAAGAACGAAAGGAAGCTCACCGAAGAAGAATGCACGAATACTGGGCCACTGTGAAAGAACGAGGGAAAGGACAGTTGAAATAACGTGGTCCATAGAAGACCGAAACGATTATAAACAGACAATAATAATAATTTTTGATAATATATACAATCTGAAGAGCCAGGGGGGCTACACCAAGCAGATGAAGGAAGAACTCAGGAGGCCAGGAATCACAGATGAAGACTGCCAAGACAGAAAACAATTCAGGGAAAGACTTTCTAACAAATAGGTTCTTGCGAAAGAAAAGAGAGAGAGAGCAGGGGAGGAGGATGGACAGAAGAGAGAGAGAAGCGCAACACTCTGAAAGAACAAAGGAAATGTGGAGGAAGAGGTAGGAAGACAGAAGGATGAGAAGGAATTGAAGTGATATTTGCGTGCTCCTTAGTTTTGGCCGGTTCGCAAGGAAATAATAGTAATAATAATAATAATAATAATAATAATAAAGTAATACAACAAAGATCTATATCCCTGAATGCAAAACTCAAGCACTACTGCACGGTCATCCGGCCAGAAGCTTTGAATGAAGCGGAATGTCTCGCTATGAATAGAAAAGGCATAATGGAAAAACTGGAGACCAAGGAAAGGAAGATTTTGAGGAAAATCCTGAGTCCAGTCAAAGAACACGGCAAGTTCCAAAGACGCCACAACCAAGAGTTGTACACTCACGTAGAGAAAATAACTGAAGTTATGGGAAAAAGGAGGATTTCTTTCTATGGATATATAGGCCTAACCCGAATGAAATCAACATGGCTATCCAACCGAATTTTTGCTTTTCTCCATGAGAAAAAGACAAAAGGGGCCTGGTTCAGTGAAGTAGAGAAAGATCTGTTGGAGATTGGGATGGCCCACTTAGGGAAAAACATCGGGGTTTTCAACTTAAGCCGAAACTAAAAACCGGTAAGGCGTGGACGACAGAGAGAAAGGTGCAACATCGATTGCGAATGGAAGAGTACTGGGCCAACACTAAAATGCAGAAAAAACAGTTGACATGACGTGGTCCTTAGTTGGCCGTAACAAAGGAAGAAGAAGAAGAAGAAGAATATATCAGTATTGAATATGCATCCGCAGATATACATTGAACTACAGAAAGCAGTTCTTTTAAATACCTGGCATATTGCCAGGAAGTTCCTTGGTGGAGATACTCCAGTCCATCAGCAAGGCTTGAAGATGACTCAGATGGAAATTTAGCAGATCCTATTAATGAAGGAGACTCGTGAAGAGTGCGGCCACGAAATTAATCTAATGTGAGGTTCCTGTAATTTTCATACATTGTATTTCAGTACAGATGGTTCCTTGCTAAGGCCGAACCAGACTGTAACTTTAAATGTAACCGGGTAGTTGCCGTGATAATGATGTCAAAAATAAACAATAATAATAATAATAATCCTCCAGTGTAAGAAATATGCCTCTTTTCATGATCATCGTTTGGAACGAGAAGATATTTACTCCATTACGACTGGTAGGGCCCAATGTGGCACTAGAGAAAGAGTACTTCGACATTCGAGCACCATATGGCATGGAGACAAAACAAAAGGTTTATGTGATAAACATCGTGGTGAAGTCAATACCCGGGTTCGCTTCTCTGCTCTGTCAAGAAATTTAAACATGGTCTAAGGGTTGGAACGGGGTACACTCGGCCTCGTGAGGCATAACTGAGAAGAGGCGGGTTCGATTCCCACCTGACGCATCCTGAAAGTGGTTTTCCATGGTTTCCCCTCTTCTACTCTAGGCAAATGCCGTGTGGTGTCTAAATTAAGGCCACGGCCACCTCGTTCCCAATCCGTATCTGAATTACACCTACACACACAGCCATCACAATAACACAGGGTATCAGATACATTCCAGACACACGCAAGTGCACGGGGCTACATGACCACGATATCGCAAAGCTCCTAAATCAGTCAACAACAAAACAACAAAGATTTAGCGGAGAATTGTTGCTGTTCAGAAAGAAAGCTTACATTATTTGTAAAGATGATGGATTTTTTCGGTTTGTTCGTATATAATGTTTAAATAGTGCCAGTAGTATTCAGAAAGGTGTAAGGCAAGGCTGCAACTTATCACATCGTCATCTTGGCCGACACGCCTGAGGATATGAATGAGTATTTGAATGGTGTGGATTCCGTCTTACGGAAAGAATACATGATGAAAATTAATATATATACAAAAATACTGGAATGCAGCCGAAATAAATCAGAAACCTCTATGGACATCAAATTGGCAGGTGAAAAGATGAAGGAAGTAGGAGACTTCTGTTACTTAGGAAGCAAAATAACCAGTGATGGACGAAGCAAAGAGGATATAAAAACTAGGTTGGCTCAGGCAAGGAAAGCATTTCTACTAAAAAGGAATCTGTTGACATCGAATATAGATTTAGGTACTAGGAAGTCGTTTTTGAAAGCCTTTGTCTGAAGCGTGGCTCTCTATGAAAGTGAAACTTGGACTGTTGGTGCAGCAGAAAAGAGGAGAATTGAAGCATTTGAAATGTGGTGTTACAGGAGAATGATGAAGATCAGACGGGTAGATAGGGTTACAAACGAAGAGGTATTAAGAGGAGTGGGAGGGGAGAGATGTTTCTGGCGACTGCTAATGAAGAGAAGTGATAGGTTAGTAGGACACATACTAAGGCACCCAGGAATAGCAAGCTTAGTTATGGAAGGAAGGGTTGAGAACAAGAACTGTAGGGGTAGACCAAGATTAGAATATGTCAAACAGATTGCCTCGGATGTAGGGTGCGGTAGCTATGTAGAGATGAAATGATTAGCTCAGGACAGGGAGGCATGGAGGGCTGCATCAAACCAGTCAAAAGACTGAAGACTCAAACAACAACAGTGCCAGTAGTAACGCGAGTTTTGTAAGTATATTATTGAGAAAATAGACCCTCTACATTATGACATCATACGGTAATGACGCCTACAGACGCCTCATTACCACGCTACAGGCTGCGATCCGTCGACCGCACGCATGCACCTCGACGCGTGATTCCAGCGCAATAGATTCAATTTGCAAGCAGGCGGGCGTCGCGTCGTGCCGCATGGCGTCTACTCTAGTAGTGATTATAGCGGGGGACGACTGTTCCTCTGCACATTTGAAGGGAAAGTTTGGCAAGCAAATAAAACAAATTGGGATTACACATGTTCCCTTTAACATGTTTGAGGCTTACACGTTTTGTTTTATTATTTGCAGTGTTTGTTCCGTGGCAGCAAAAACAAGTCTGTTGCATTTATATGTCAAGGAAACCTGAACCAAAATATGACATCCACTGCCAAAAGAGAAAGTCGGACAACTATACGTACAACATGACATATTGGAGGGCGGAGTTATTGAAAAAAAAAATATGAGTATGTAACAAGTGAGTGGTAAACATGGTGAATCTGAGGAATAATAAAGCCAGAGACTCTAGGCAAAATCATGTCTTTTTTTTTTTTTTTTTACTTTTACTTTTTCACATGGTAGTCTTCAACCCTGTTTAGCTGCGTGGCTTAGCGGCAACGTTCTTGCTTGCTGTGCCCAAGGTTATAGGATTGAATCCTGGTCACCCAGGTGGCAAATGTGAGGGAACCGGCTTCGGTGGCGTAGTTGGTAGCATGCTGAGCTTCTATGCCCAAGATAGCGGGTTCAAACCCTGCCGAAGCCGTCGGATTTTTTAAGAGCGTTAAAAATCCCTCAGTATGCCTTCCTTCGGAGGGGAAGTAAAGCCGGCGGTCCCATGTCATAGATTTATGGCATGTTAAAGAAACTTCCACTAACTACACCTGTGTGAAGCTAAATTGTATAGGTTAGGAATGTAAACAACGCTCTTAGGTTTCTACGTTCGTTGCCAGGAGCCGACCGCGGTGGCGTCTAGTTGCTAAGTTCTGAACTAGGCCTAGTAGTCATTGACGGTGGCGTTTGCCGGCAAAAGTAGGAACTATTTGAAAAATTCAAAGTTGCAGCCCTTAATTCAATTAAAAAACAGATAAACACACTAATACAGCCATCACAATTAACACAGGTTATCAGACAGATTCTACACACACCCAAAGTACATGGGGCTACATGACCGCGTTGTCGCAGCCCCTAAACTGAGGAACCAACACAACCAAATTTACTTGCACGCTAAATATCCCGTTCGGGGCAAAATTCCGGCAACCCCGCGTCTCTAAAAACCGCAGTAGTTAAACGTAAAGGAAAGTAAAATTAATAACATTATTATTCAACAAAAAATAATTACAATTACTGGAATATGTGAAAAATAACCTGAAATAAATAACATGGTGATTAAGAAAACTAAAGTATGACATGTTTTGCTCTTCAAACGAGTATCATCAGATCCAAATCTACGAGACAAATCTCTACTTAGTATAAAACCAAGTCCCCGATTCTTGAATGTTACGAGTAAACATGAGAACCATTGGTTTCCACCACTCTGTAAAGGATATCTTGAGGATGATTTCTGTAGAAAATAATTTATTTATGATCAAAGGAAGCCGAGCAGTAACGCTTTTAGTGGAAAAGTCGAAAAAAAAACTGGTGTCCGAGCGCTTTGTAAGCTTATGCTGGGCAAACCGTTAAACATATCTAAGTACTATGAGTGTAAGAATTGTTCAGCATGAAAAGTTCTACAAAAAAGTCCGCGAGAGCATATGTCTATCTTTAATACATCGCCCAATATAAGTGTTTTTACGTTTTAATTTCTTCCAACTATGTCCATTCAACTACTGAGGCGTCAGTTTACGAGCTAGCTAAGGGCGAGTCTATCATCCCTGTTACAGCCTAGCTAGCGGGCGAACCTATTGCCCCAGATACAGCCAGCAGGAAACCGTTGAGTCGTGTTGATTTAAGACTTCTGAGGAGGGTGGTAGTGTTTGGAGTTTCCCTGGAAGTGCAACTCGGGTTTTCTTCATTTCGCCTGTGAAACACAGTCAAGTTAAGATTGGACGGAAGGGGGATTTGAGTTTTATTCACCTCGCCATTCCCTGGAAGTGCAACTCTCATTTCGCCTGTGAACTTTTCGTTCCGCAAAATTCACAGTCAAGTAAAGATTGGACGGAAGGGGGATTTGTGTTTCATGCGCCTCGCCATTCTTAAATTACGTCTGACAAGAATTTGTTGCACATGCATCTCCATGATAATATAATTAATAGTCCAGTCAGTGATTTTAACCCATCATGCCGAGACGTAAAACGGATATTGGTCGTTGTTCATTGACATTGAAAAAAAAAGCGCTTATCACCTAATGCATTCATAACTGTTCCCGGGCGAAGCCTGGTCGGGTTGCTAGTAGCTCTATAAAACAGTAACAAAATAACAATCACCCCACAGACAGTCTCTGTTCTAAAAAAGCAAACAAAACACCAAAATGTGTTAGCTATTTAGACATTAGACGATTAGCTCAGGACAGGGGGCAATGGAGCGCTGCATCAACCAGTCAAAATACAGAAGACTCAAGCAACAACAACAATGGAAAAGGGCCAATGCATTACCTCGTTTTAACGCACGTACGTTTCCCACAAATTAACGGTAACTGTATCAGTTACTCTTAAAAAGTAATCTTGTCATCACTAGAAAGTTGTTTAGGATGAATTCTTTGCTGTCGGAGAATAATTCAACTTTCGAAGCACACTATACCAAACAAATTTTATAATACCAATAATTATTAATCGATCGTTTGTTGTGGCCTCCTCCTAGTGCTTTATTCCATGTCTAAACATGCGTGTGAGGCAGTTTTGGGGGGAGGATCGTTTAATCACCAGATTCCATAATAGCGCTTCTTTTTGTCTGACGAGTTCCATTGTCAGGTGGCTGGTATCGGCGGCACTGTGCGGTCTGGCAAAACAAAGAACTACGGAAGTAGGCCTCGATCCATCATCAACTCACTGCACAGCAGATCTCGTGGCCATTGTGAACCCCGCTCGCCCAGACAATTATCGCACCCCGATTCATTGTAGCAGCCAAGTAACCCAATCAACCTCAGCCAATACGGTACGTGCTGTTAGCCCGCTCCAATAGGCTGAATGTGCTTGCTCAAGGAACACTTATTATGAGTCTCGATCAAGTCACTTCCTCGTTATCGTCAGTACCATTAGCACAATTGAGTAAAAGTCCTTCTCTGGAAGATAGAAGGACGGAATCTAGACTATACGCTATGTTTAACACTTACACTAATCGGCCAGCATGGGGAGAACTAAGCGAACGTCTGGGAAATCCCACCTACCTGAGCAGGGCAGAGCATCCACATAAAGTCAAGATCCGACCACAGCGTACAAAATATGGGAAACATTCTTTCATTAACCGTGGTATTGATAATTGGAACTCATTACCTGCCTCAGTCTTAGAGCCTTTCCCCAAACATATTGATGTGTTTAAGAGAAAATTGAAATGTTGTGTTAATACTACGATTTAATTATTATGGGTCCTAAATTGCGAATTGTGTATATTGTGTTTAATGTTATTGTTGATAATTTTCTGTATTTATACAATTTGCACCGGGAAATTACCCCATTTGCAAATATTATACAGGATGTCTTTTATGTACCTTTGGAGAATGATAGGTCGTGTAGGGGACGGGTATTGAAGTAATTTGAGATAGGGAACTTGGGGTCGGAGCGGCCTCCTTAACCCCTAAAATAAGGGTTGATTCAGGACCTCCACCCTGTCAGTTGGGCAACCAACTCAAGCCTCTATTACCTTTCTCAATCCTTTAACTCTTGGCAAAATTCATTTCACCATGTGGCGCTGGCGTAATGGATAGCGTTGCGGCGTGAAAGGCCGATAGTTCCGGGTTCGATTCCAGGCTTGGGCAATTATTTTTTAAAAATGTTATTTGTCGTATTTGCACTCTCTTCTCTGACGTAGCGCCAGACTCTATCATGTGACTACAATACGACAAATAACATAAAAAAAAAAGATTTTGCCCAAGCCCGGAATCGAACCCGGGACTATCGGCCTTTCGCACCGCAACGCTATCCATTACGCCAGAGCCACATAGTGAAATGATTCTTGCCAAGAGTTAAAGGATTGAGAAAGGTAATAGAGGCTTGGGTCGGTTGCCCAACAGACAGGGTGGAGGGCCTGAATCAACCCTAATTTTAGGGATTAAGGAGGCTGCTCCGACCCCAAGTTCCCTATCTCAAATTACTACAATACCCGTCCCCTACACGACCTATCATTCTCCAAAGGTACATAAAAGACACCCTGTATATAATAATAAAAATAATAATAAAATTAAATCAGTGACAAATTGAGATTATGATGAAGAACGTAGTTTCGTAGAAAGTTTAAGGTATGAAAGAAAATGTTGTTGTTGTTTGAGTCTTCAGTCTTTTGACTCGTTTGATGCAGCTCTCCATGCCTCCCTGTCCTGAGCTAATCGTTTCATCTCTACATAGCTCTGACACCCTACATCGGAGGCAATCTGTTTAACATATTCTAACCTTGGTCTACCCCTATAGTTTTTGTCCTCGACCCTTACTTCCATATCTAAGCTTGCTATTCCTGGGTGTCTTAGTATGTGTCCTACCAACCTATCTCTTCTCTTCATTAGCAGTCGCCAGAAACATCTCTCCTCTCCCACTCGTCTTAATACCTCTTTGTTTGTAACCCTATCTACCCATCTGATCTTCATCATTCTCCTGTAACACCACATTTCAAATGCTTCAATTCTCCTCTTTTCTGCTGAACCAATAGTCCAAGTTTCACTTCCATAGAGCGCCACGCTCCAGACAAAGGCTTTCAAAAGAAAAGAAAAGGGTCAAAGCAGCCAGGGCAAACAGAGTGTGAAAATTGCACCAAAGATTGTGGTGTGAATTGGCCAAAAGGCACTGTATCCATGCAGGCAATTAGGAGCTAATTCCGGGGCTCTTGCAATCAGCAGCATCATGACCGCGCAATGTTTACGTGTAAAGTGAGGGGTAGATGACCTGGCTGTTCCAGCCTTTAATGCAACAATAACTAACTAAGGTTTAAACCTTTCTTGGATGACGCCCCGGGGGTCCGGGTTTGATTCCCGGCTCTGTCAAAAAGGAATAGTTCTGGTGAGAGGGTTGCAACGGAGTACACTCAATTTAGTGAAGCAAAACTGAGAAGAAGATGGTTCGATTCCCACCTCAGCTATCCTGAAAGTGGTTGTCCGTGGTTTACCACTTCTACACATAATGGTTGGTTCTTCAGTTTAGGGGCTGCGACAACGCGGTCAAGTACTTTGGGTGTGTGTAGAATCTATCTGATAACCAGTGTTGATTGTGGTGGCTGTATTTGTGAGTGTTATCTGTAATTCAGGCAAGTACTGCTGATGATCAATTTCAAGTAGTTCCTACTTTTGCTACCAAATGCTACCGTCAACGACACCTAGCTGCAAACTTTTTTTCTAGATGCCACCACAACCGACACCTGGCGACGAACGATGGAACTCATAGAGCGTTAGTGAAATCTAACCTACAAATTTAGCTTCACACAATTGTAGTTAGTGGAAGGTTCCTTTACATGCCATAAATCTATGACATGGACCCGCCGGCTTTACTTCCCCTCCGAAGGAAGGCATACTGAGGTATTTTTAACGCTCTTAAAAATCCGACGACTTCGGCCGGGTTTGAACCCGCGATCTTGGGCATACAAGCTCAGCAGGCTACCAACTACGTCACCGAAGCCGCCGAGTTTACGTATAAAGTGAGGAAATATGACTTCGCTGTTCCGCCCTTTAATACAACAATAACTAACGAACTAAGGTTTAAACAGTACTTGCCTGTCACCCCGGAGGTCCAGGTTCGAGGCTCTGCCAAAAATAAAAATTCTGGTGTGAGGGTTGAAACGGGGTACACTGAATCTAGTGGGGCAAAACTAAGAAGAGGATGGTACGATTCCCACCTCAGCTATCCTGAAAGTGGTTGCCCGTGGTTTCCCACTTCAACTCTTACTGACAAAATTGTAATTTCGAAAGTCCGAGTTCATTTTAGTCTTGGTCCAATCTCGGTCGAATCACCGACACTCGACTGTAATTATTGGAATTTTTCGGTATGGCAATGTGTAAATACGCTACAATGCAGGGAATATTTTGGTCGACTGTTATATGCACAAGAAAGAGATACCAGTTAAAAGGTGCCTTCGAAACTTCCGTAGATATTTACCCACTTTGACCGCACCATAAAAACTTTATGTGTAACAATTCGTTCTCAACTGGCATAAGAGTGGTTCGCTATTTTTTTGTCTCATTATTTCAATATGAATTTTGAATTTTTGAATTTGAATTTGAATTTATTGTTTCTCTTATACAGGCCACTGAGACTACAAAGCCTCTTTATGCAGCTCTCTTCATTCAGAGGGCGGTTAAATACAATATAATAAATGAAGAAAGAAAAAACTTAACCTATACATACAGTTGACAATAGAAGTTCTTGTTATTACATCCGTTCACCTTGAACATGATAATTGTATAGCTGATAGATTACAATGAAGGGAGTGTTTTATCGCTCTGATAGGAAGTCCTGAATACTGGTGCAATTTATATTTATTCCAGAGAATACTAGCTGAAATACGGAATGAACCTTTGCATTTTTCGGTTCTGTGATGAGGTATCTGGAGCATTTGTGCAGTGTGTCTATTCGCACGGTTATGCACTGATTGCATGGGAGTTAGTGTGCAGTAAATATAAGACAGAATTTTGAATTTTAGAATTTTTATCACAGTCAGAGCCATGGCATACTGTCTTCGTTCCTTTAACTTTAGCCATCCAATCTGGACGTAAAATGGAGTTATATGAGACTCTCTTGGTACATTGAGAACAAACCGCAAGCAAGCATTTTGCATTCTTTGCAATTTTGTATTGAGGAACTCTCCCATATCATGGTAAATTATAGATCCATAGTCAAATATTGGTAATATCAAACTCTGTATCAGTATCTTTCGTACATTTTGAGGCAAATAGAAGCAAGTTCGCCTAATTTGATATAATGACGATGCAACCCTTTTCAGAATCATGTTTGTGTGATCCTGCCACGATAATCGAGAGTCGAAAATAACTCCCAGATTTCTTACTGCTGACTGGTACGGAACTGTTTGGGATGCAAGCTGTAAAGGTGGTACTGGGTCAGGTAGGGAACTGAGTAATTTGGTATAGCCGATGATGATCGGTTGCGTTTTTTCGAAGTTAAGTATTAGATTATGATCGAGTGCGTACTGAGATAGGCTTTGAATGTCACTGTTAATTAGAGCTACCTTCAAATGAATGGATTTCAGATCCGTTTGTAGATATAGCTGAAGGTCATCTGCGTACATATGATGTTGACAGAATTTAAGGACAGATGGAAGGCCATTTATATACACGGAGAACAGGAGTGGACCAAGGACCGAACCCTGCGGCACACCTGTTGTTACTTCACACCATTCTGAAACATTGTCATCTGCTAGGACTACTCTCTGACATCTGCCTGTTAGGTAAGACCTAAACCAGTTCGTTACTGACTTTGAAAGGCCTAGATTTCTTAATTTAACTAGTAGGATCTCATGGTGAACTCTGTCAAAGGCTTTGCTGAAATCGAATAGAGATAATATAGTTATTTCCTTCCGGTCCATTGCTAGACGAATGTCGTCTGTGACTTTGATAAGGGCTGTCAGAGTACTATGTTTTGATTTATATCCAGATTGGTTCGGGTTTAGGATATTGTTGGAATTTATATATTCATAAAACTGATCAAAAACAATCCGTTCTAACGCTTTCCCAATTGCACACAATATACTTATTGGTCTAAAGTCACTACAGTTTAAGGCGTTCGTGAATTTTGGTATTGCTTTGATGTTGGCTTTTTTCCATTGTGTCGGATAAATACCCATTTGCAGGCTATAGTTAAATATATGCAATAAAACTGGCATGAGGAGGTCCATATTCCTTTTCAATAGCGTAATAGATATATGATCTGGTCCTATGGCTTTTGAAGTTATCCTAAATATGGCTAAATGAATGTCCTCTGGATATACACACATCAAAAAAAGTTTTGCATCACCTCGGTTCCAAGAGTTCCGGAACCTTTAAATACAAAGGGAATAGAGATCAACACAAACAACATTTCAGCTCGTTTTATTGCTCATGAGACCCACACATTGCATGTTGTACCATCATACAGCTAGACGTTCAGCATTTGTGGTCCAGATTGCAGTACACACCACTACCTCTAATACCCAGTAGCACGTCCTCTTGCATTGATGCATGCCTGTATTCGTCGTGGCATACTATCCACAAGTTCATCAAGACACTGTTGGTCCAAATTGTCCCACTCCTCAACGACAATTCGGCGTAAATCTCTCAGAGTGGTTGGTGGGTCAAGACGTCCATAAACAGCCCTTTTCAACATATCCCAGGCATGTTCGATAGGGTTCATGTCTGGCGAACATGCTGGCCACTGTAGTCGAGCGATGTCGTTATCTTGAAGGAACGCATTCACAAGATGTGCACGATGAGGTCGAGAATTGTCGTCCATGAAGACAAATGCCTCTCCAATATTCTGCCGATATGGGTGCACTATGGGTCGGAGGATGTCATTCAGGTATCGTAAAGCCGTTTCGGAGCCTTCCATGACCACCAGTGGCGTACGTCGGCCCCACATAATGCCACCCCAAAACATCAGGGAACCACCACCTTGCTGCACTCGCTGGACAGTGTGTCTAAGACGTTCAGCCTGACCAGGGTGCCTCCAAACACGTCTCCGACGATTGTCTGGTTGAAGGCATATGCGACACTCATCGGTGAAGAGAACGTGATGCCAATTCTGTGGGGTCCATTCAGCATGTTGTTGGGCCCATCTGTACCGCGCTGCATGGTGTCGGGGTTGCAAAGCTGGACCTCGCCATGGACGTCGGGAGTGAAGTTGCGCATCATGCAGCCTATTGCGCACAGTTTGAGTTGAAACACGACGTCCTGTGGCTGAACGAAACGCATTATTCAACATGGTGGCATTGCTGTCAGGGTTCCTCCGAGCGGCAATCCGTAAGTAGCGGTCATCCACTACAGTAGTAGCCCTTGGGCGGCCTGAGCGAGGCCTGTCATCGACAGTTCCTGTATCTCTGTACCTCCTCCATGTCCGAACAACATCGCTTTGGTTCACTCTGAGACGCCTGGAAACTTCCCTTGTTGAGAGCCCTTCTTGACACAAAGTAACAATGCGGACGCGATCGAACTGCGGTATTGACCTTCTAGGCATGGTAGAACTACAGACAACATGAGCAGCGTACCTTCGTCCTGGTGGAATGACTGGAACTGATCGGCTGTCGTACCCCCTCCGTCTAATAGGCCCTGCTCATGCATGGTTGTTTACATCTTTGAGCAGTTTTAGTGACATCTATGAACAGTCAAAGGGACTGTATCTTTGATACAATATACACATGCAACGTCTATATGCCGGAGATCTGGGAACCGAGGTGATGCAAAACTTTTTTTGATGTGTGTATATAGCCAAAATGAAATTCTTCCCGTCGGTCAGTAAATTTTTCCCTGTAGTTAGCAAGAGTTGACAAAACTCTATTGCTGTCTACAACGGTTGATACGTTTAAATAATGCTTATTAAGCTCATCAGCGCTCATTGTTGGGTTATTGCTTTTGTGTCTGGATTTTCCAACACCGAGAGTTTTTATAGCTCTCCACAAAGCCGAAGAGTTTTTAGCTGAATTAATTAGCGAATAAATGTAACGTATCTTTGTATTACGAATAACTTGCTGGGTTCTGTTGCGTAAGCTTTTGTATTCTACAATGTCCTCGGGTTTCTGTGATCTGTTGCACTTCTTCCTGGCTCTATTTCGAGATCTTATTAGATCTTTTATTTCTGTGTTGATCCAGGCAGCTGGTGCGTGCCTCACGTTAGCTGAGCGCACTGGGGCATGGCGATCATATAAATCAATTAAAAATGTGTTGAATGTTTCGACCTTCTCATCTATAGTTTGCTGCTCGAGAACAGTGTGCCATGGAACTGAGATGGTATCAGCCTTAAACCTTTCATAATTAAACCTGCTGAAGTCTCGAAAAGTTCGAATACTGGGCTTATATTTTGGAGTTGACAGGGTATATACTGCGTATAAGAGATCATGTGCTGAGAAGCCAGAAGCAGCTGTTTGGCCAAACTCAATCACGTGCTCATTGCAGTTGGATGCTATTAGATCCAGAGTAGAAGAGGAGGTTGCAGTGCGATGTGTATCTTGATACGGGAGCCACGACAGATTGCAAGTATTTAGAGTTTCTACTATGTTTTTCGTTTCTAATGTAGCCGACCCAAAATGGGCATTGAAATCACCGGCTAATATTACATATTTATAACTAAAAATGTGTGAAAGCATGTCATTTAATAGTAGTTCCATAAAACCGACTTTGGGTGCTCTATAAACACAAATAAATAATACTTTAGTATCTTTCAGGCAAATCTCTACGAATAGGTACTCAGGTCTGAAATTCTCATTATTTGGGGATTTGCAGATAACCCGGCACTTAATGTGCTGTCGAACATACACTGCTACTCCATCCCCCTCTCTACGTTGTCTGTCATTGCGGTAGATATTATATCCTGGCAAGGTTACAGATGAATCAGTAATGGACTTATTGAACCATGTTTCACTAACAGCGATTACATCAATACCGGAGTTAACAAATGTGTATTCAAATTCTGCGAAATGTTCTAGCATTTTAAGTGACTGCGTGTTCAGGTGAGCTACTTTAAAATCATTGGGTAATCTATCAGCTATATCACAAAGATAGGCATGCGTATCATACTCATTGGTACTAATATCCATGCAAAAGATAATTGAAAGTTATTGTAAAATTGTTAAACAAGAATTATCAAAAATTACAAAATCTAAAACTTAAGCTATTTTCTAAATATTAATCAATAATATCGGCTTGTATTTTGGCTAGACACTGTAGTTAAAGTTCCACCAGTAACCATATTACATGTTTGTGCTTACACTTGTAACTTTGATCAGTTGAGCCCCCTCACACTGGCACGTATGAGGGTCCTTTACGTACGAGGAGCAGGAAACTTTTTCTTCAAAAAGTCCAATTCTCGGAGTGTTTTCACACGATGCCTCGTGTCATCAATGCGGATCAGAACAACGCCATCTGCAGTCCAGACACCGTGTAACCCAAAGTGGCTTACTGCTTGTTTTACAATATCAGTCCGCGTTTTCGTCAGATCTTCTCTTACAGTTATGCCGGTATTCCTTAAGTATTTCTTCGACCTGAAGAGTGCTGCTCGATCTGCATAGGACACGAACCGCACTATTATTGACCGCTTCTTTCCAGCATCCCGGAGTCCTACACGATGAGATCGGTCTATTCTTTGGGGATCGATTGTCACATTCAACTTGGCAGCAACATCCATTACACACCTGTTGGTGTCCTCGCCTGGAGTTTCTGGAATACCAAAAATTCTCAAGTTATTTCGACGCTGGTACTGCTCAAGTTCATCAGTGCGGTCATTCAGTTGCAGCTCAAGTTGATTTATAGTGTCGCCTCGCCTGGCAAGTTCCTGTCTGAGTTCATTGATGACCTGGGTGTTAAAATCTATTGTTTCTTTTAGTTTATCAATCACCTTATTAGCAACTCGATCCACGAGCTCCTCGATTAGGTTCGTATTACTCAGCAGGCTTAAAATGTCAGCTGAGTCTCGGCGCACATCCTGCGTAGCTTGGTTGTGGTCCGCTGAAGAAAAAGTAGTGCCACTGTCCTTCCAGTTTCTTTTTGAGCCGTCAGCTTCGCTAATATGTACAGAACCACTACTACGCCACTGCGTCAAATGTCATCACTTCTAATCAAGCCAAGATTATCGCAAGCCTATATGGGCGGGCATCAATTCCGCTCGGGAATTCCAGTCAGGTAGCCAGGGTTACCTCAATTCCACTCGGTCCTCCAAGGGAACCAAAAATAAGTTCCTCTACTCCGCCCAGGCTTTGACAACAGGTCGGGAAAGGGGTTATCCCCAATGACGTAAACAAATGTCATAACCCTCCTGCTCGCATACCAAGGGGCGGGTCAAACACCTTATGCAGGGCATGAGTGAATACTTGAATGCAGCTGATTTTTCCGTTCTAGGCTGGAAAACAGTATTTTCAGCATCCGCAGCTGATATCGAAAGTAGTTTTAGGTACAAATTATACACCTATTATTATCTAAATTTAATTTAATAATATCTGACTAGGTTAAAAAACATACAAACATTTAATATTATGCACATGTTAAAAACACTGTATAAACTTTGTAGAAAAAACAATAGAAAACCTGGCAGACTTATTTAAAAGAATATTATGATTAATTTTAAATCACTTGTATTTTCTGCCATATAAGTTACAATGTGCCAAACACTTTATACCTGATTTAACGAATGAGCGGACTTGACATCAGAGCGATTGACCAATGGCACAACAATGTCTTGCGAACACCACCACGCCATCGGTCAAGCGCTCTGAAGTCAAATTTGTTTCTTCAAATTTTATGCATTGTTTTTAACATGTGCATAATTAAATGATTGTATGTTTTTTAACCCAGTCAGGCATTATAAAATTAAATTTAGATAATAATAGGTGTATAATTTGTACCTAAAATACTTTCGATATCAGCTGCGGATGCTGAAAATACTGTTTTCCAGCCTAGAACGGAAAAATCAGCTGCATTAAAAAAATCACTCATGCGCTGCAGAAGGTGTTAGACCCAGCCCTTGGTATGCGAGCAGGAGGGTTATGACATTTGTTTACGTCAATGGGGATAACCCCTTTGCCGACCCCTTGTCAAAGCCTGAGCGGAGTTGAGAAACTTATTTTTGGGTCCCTTGGAGGACCGAGTGGAATTCAGGGAAATCGAGCGGAATTGATGTTCGACCGCCTATATGATACTCGCACGGGGAATCCCACGGCAAGCGACCAAAAGTGCAATGTCTTCAAACAAACTCCCTGTATTTCCAGATAATAAACGGGAAAAATGAATATTTAACATATTCCAATAACTTAGAGACGTTTGTAATGCAATGATGTATTTATTATAAATGATCATAATAACAGGGCTAAAATTGACTTTCAATTAAAAATTTACATTCATTATAGAAAGCACACATTGTGCCTAATTACATCAGGCGGCTAAGCAAGTATTTAAACAATTATTTACCTGAAATAAATATTAGATGAAATATTTATCACATATTAGATGAGATATTGATCACAAAATAACACGCCTTTACCTTCTGAAAAACTTTCTATAATATAACTAGGCAACACCTGTGGTAATAAGTGTGGTTCGATAATTTGAAATTTATCGACAACACTTAATCAACTGAACGTTCATTCGATTGATCGACTAACCGAATAATAAATTGAGCGGCTAAACGACGAATCGATTATTCGATTAGGGACACGAGGTAATAATAGAAGTTTAAATGAGAGGTCATGGCTTAAGTTGAGTTACGCTTATTTTCGGATTGATGTATAGAAATGAATTTATAAAAGATACCTTTTTGCCTAAATATACAAAGTGTCCTTACTTGTTTATGTTAACAATAATCTAATAAGAGTCAGCGACAGTGGAAGGAAGAGTTTCGAAAAAAGAAAAAAAAATAGTACTTTATGCAACGAGCCTATAATGCCAACAATTAAGACACGAGTATGTTTATAAAACGGGCGCATGCGAGTTTTATAATTTCCATACGAGTGTCTTAATTACCATTATAGGCGAGTTGCATACGACTGTTTATGTTCGACGATAATTATTATAACCATCATTATGTTCGAACATAAATATTCATAAATACTGTATCTGTGGAGATTTCGCCAGTTTTATGTACTGAACAGAGCACATGGGACGCACAGAATACCTTGTATTTGACCATGGCCTCCTCGATTGCCCCACTATGACACTAGGCCAGGCAGTGAAATTTAAATTAGAAGGCCTTGGAACTCTGCGCAGGTGCGTTGCTAACCTCACCTAATCGGTCAAACAACTGTTTCTTGAGCTCTGATTGGTGGGAGAAACTGTTTCATAATGAAAAATAATGTTATAACGACCATCATTATGATACAGTTTTCTGACATATAATAGTCAGGGTCGAACATAAAAGAGTTTTCAGTAAAGATTTTGAATTCTTCTTCAATGTTTACAATTCATTACAGGAACATTTTCGTTTTATTTTGTTTTAGCCTAGTTTTCATATATCCTAATTCTGTTAATTGCCTCTATCAACATACAATATTTCTATTTGATTGCTGTAATAGATTCGTAGATATTGAGAACCGTCAAAATATTTCGGTTGGTCGCAATGTTGCATTGTTCAGTATATGTAGGCTATTACATGACGATCATTGTGTAGGTTTATTATTCAAACTTCAATAGTATGAATTAGGACACAAGAAATAAAAGCGAGATTTTAAAACTTCGCACAGCCGTCATCTTATTATTATGAAAACAATTGAAATAAATTAGATGTCAGTGGCGTAAACTTTATATAAGCATTTACCGTACCATATTTCACTGTGCTCGGATCGTTAAATCTCGAGAAACGTCCATTTCAATATTTACATTTCGCATCGGCACCATGTTGGATTTGTGCTCACCAGATTATTGAAAGTCCCATAGTTGATCTTATGTTCATAGCTTTTATCAACATACAAAATTTCAGATAGTAGATATTGAGAATCGTCTAAATATTTCAGATGGTCACCATATTGGATAATTTTTATATGAAGGTCATAGAGTTATGTACTATTAGATGACGATTATAGCGTAGGTTCGTTATTCAAACGTTGACTTCGATCGCATGATTAGGACACAATAAATAATAGGTTAATTTTAAAATTTCGTACAGCCACAATCTTCAGGTTATGTAACCAATTGAACTGAATTAGATGTCAATGCCGTGGTGGGCGAGAGTGCTGACGCACTACCTCTTGTCTCGCTAGCATCGGGAGAGCGTGGTCTCAAATCCCAACTCAGCCGTCCTGAAAATGCTTTTCGTGGTTTCCCATTTTCAACACCAGACTAATGCCGGGACGGTTCCTTTCAATAGATCTACGGCCGATTTCCTTCTAAGCTCCCTTCCCTGACCCGTCCTGAAAAGAAAAGCACACAGCCATTGGCTGCGTTAATAAAATTAAAATGCATCAAAATATGTACAAACATTTGCTGTATCATGTTTCCCTGCGCTCGGATGGTTAAATCACGAGAAAATTATATTTAAATGTTTCAACTTCGCTTGGCCGTCATGTTGGTTTTGTAGTTAAGTTAACAGGTTTTTGAAAGGCACATAGGTGAATTTCTAGTAGTGCCCTTTATCACCGTACAAAATTACAGGGTGATATCAGTAGAATGCCGGTGAAATATTTCGCACAGCCACCGTATTGGATTGGTGAGACGTAATAAAATTTGAAGAGCACGGTCTGGGTCGGACAAAATAGGGCTATGAACTTTCAGAGTTTCATTGAAATCGCTCCAGCCGTTTAGATTTTATTAGGGACACACACACACGCGCGCCGACAAAAGGTGATCTCATAAGCCTATTTTTTCATAAATGAAAATAGGTTAAAATATATGAACCAGTATATTTTTTTAAATTAAATGTCAGTTTTTCTTCTGTGAGAGCGTAGTGAAAGGAACCAAGTACATCGATTAGTCGACAGTACAATTGATTAAACAACCAATCGATTTAACAACCAATCGATTAATTGATAAAACGCACAATAGATTAATCGTTATTTATAGCAATTTAACGAATTTTCTGCTTCAATTAATTGGCTATTCGAAAACTGAAATTAATTCATTAACAGGACCATTATTCTGATCTATTTTTCTCTTTTGCAAAAACATCGACTTTTGAATTTCGGTAAGTTTTGGAAATAAACTTCTCAATTAAGATTTAAGATAAATTTAAATGTATGCAAAAGTACGTACAATCACATTTAGGTATATTCCGAATATTTTGTTGTCTGGGTTGTTGAATTTTAGGACCGCCTATATAGACGTGTATTGTATGTATGTCTACCCCTTATTATTCCCGTTTTTCCAACGGGGTCGGGGATGAGATGCGGTGGAAGTCTTTGTGGCGATGGTTTTTACGGCCGGATGCCCTTCCTGACGCCAACCTCATGAGAGGAGTTAATGAGAGATGAAATGAATGATGGTGAATGAAACTGGGCAAGGATGTGGAAGGAAGCGACCGTGGCCTGTCAGAAGGTACCGTCCCAGCATTTGCCTGGTGTTGAAAATGGGAAACCACGGAAAACCATTTCAAGGACAGCCGACGGTGGGGCTCGAACCCACGCGTCTACCGAGTCAGCAGAGAGCTTGGCCCCATGGCCTAATGCTGCGCGTTAGCCAGCGTAGCCACTACTGTCGATATAGACGTGTATTATTTCTTCTAATTTAATAGTATATCTGAACTCCAGCTTTGATATAAGCCTGTATGAATTGGAGGAGGCTGCGCTCCCAAACTTTTAGCTGAACCTTTTTCATTTTAGTTCACATTGAACAAACTGTATCACTTTCAATTTTTCCGCCTTCGTTCCCTGCGCAATGAGATCTTTGATTGGTTCGCTGAGCAACGCAAAGTTTGCCATGTACGAGTTAAATTAAAGACGAAAATCAATCAAGACACGTCAGCGAAGCGTATTCGCATACTTCCCAACTTAATCGGATGAGTGCGACAGGTTTTCCATCCCATGGAGCTTTGCTTCCAAATGTAGTATTCCAGAATCAATTTGATCTCTCCACTCCGCGCTCCCCTAGTGGCCCGCCCGCGAACCAGGCTGAGCAGAATAATTACACCATCACCACCCTACGGAAATGGGAACAGTTTCAGGGCTCAAACACACTGAATATCAAACCTTTATTGGGAAATGTTACCTTGACTGGAAGTATTTGTGAATGAATAATAACGGAAAATGTCGCTTTGATAATAGACTATAATCTTTGCCCTATATAAAATAAAATAATCATAGTGGGATCACCACAAAAGCCTCTAAATTGGATTATTAAAGTCAATAACAACAACAACATTTTACCTAATTCTAAGTCAGGGGCGTTTATACATTTTTTTCGGGGGAGGGTTCGTGGAAAATTGTGAGTATAACTTTGAAAGAATAATACAATTTCCGCCCTTATTTTATTATTCTTTCAATGTTATAGTTTACGTCAATACGGACCTGAATAATCGACATCATGAAATTGTGAGTATTCTCTGGGGATTGTCACCGCGAAATACCCAGACATATCAACCAATATCTTAGAGCATATACTTTTGTGTAATTAAAGGTGAGTTCAAAAAGTAACGAGCTGGAGGCTGGAATGCGCAAACCGGTGACTACATCGGCTAATCGTGGCGTGTGTAACGAGGAGTGGTTCCGACCAGAGCGTGGAAAGTCACAGCCCGTCACTAGAGGGCACACGTGCACGTCACGTGACGATACAAAGCAAGCAGCAGCATGCATCAATCGTCCTACGCTGCCAGTCGCATTGCAGACAGTGACATAGAGGCGTCAACCGAAGAGGAAAGAGGTGTTGTTCGGTTTCTGACAGCGGAAGGTGTAGGAGGAACGGACATTCATCGCCGAATGTCACAAGTGTACAGCGAACACTTCATGTCCCTTGCAAGGGTCAAGGCGTGGCACAAGCACTTCAGGGAAGGACGGGTGTCTTCAGCTGATGATGCCCTGTCTGGGGCACCTCCCTGCATTACCGATGACAACGTCCAGCTGCTTGATGCACTCATTACCCAGGACCGCCGAGTGACAGTGAACGCCATAGCCGCCGTGGTCGCTCCACGACAATGCACGACCTCTTACGGCCAACACAGTCGCGGCACTCCTGCAGAAATTCAAATGGGAGGTTCTCGGCCACCCTCCATACAGTCCAGACCTCTCTCCCTGTGATTACGCCATGTTTGGTCCCCTGAAAAGGGCTCTGCGGGGCCAACGATTCACCTCGGACGCCGAAGTCCAGCTGTACGTGCGGAAACTGGTTCACATCGCAGCCCAAGGAATTTGTTGAGACAGCCATTCACCGCCTCGTGTCACAGTGGGACAAGTGCCTCAACAGCCAGGGCCAATACTTTTAACATACAGGTACTGGTTTCTGTAATTATGCCTCCGGATCGTTATTTTTTGAACGCACCTTATATTTTAGATAAGAGTTAGTTGTAAAATTCTAAGTTTATATATCCTAAAATTAGTGGCAATACAAAAAATATTTAAAATACAACACAACGCAACACTCAAATAAAATTCTATACTTAGTGAATTTTCTATTATGGCCTATGGAATATGAATGGCAAATATCTAAGTATTTGTCAATTTATTAATCAGTTTTTTTATTCTTTTTACAAATTGATAATTTATTTCTCGAAAGTACCGTGTGTGGAATTCTCAGTTTTGCCTCACAAGGCTGAATGTACCACGTTCCATCCCTCAGACCAGATTTAAATTTCTTGGCAGAGCCAGGAATCGAATTTGGACCTCCGGGGAGGCAGCCAAGAATGCTATCCGCTAGACCACGAGGTATTCTAATTTCAATCTTAATATTTTTTATAATTTAGCCAATAAGTTAAGATTAGGGTACAACCAAATTTACAATTATGTTATGCTTTTACCAAAGCACACATTCTTAATTTTTATTAGCTATTTGGGGAGGGGGTGATGGTGCCCCCCACAAATCCCCCCTTATAAACGCCCCTGATCTAATAGATACAGGAAATATATTGGGCATGTACACAGGTGGCCAAATTATTTTTGATAATGCTAATAAAACCAAATACTTTATAGTTAAAGCCTCCGTGGCTTAGGCGGCAGCACGCCGGCCTCTCACCGCTGGGTCCGTGGTTCAAATCCCGGTCACTCCATGTGAGATCTGTGCTGGACAAAACGGAGGCAGACAGGTTTTTCTCCGGGTACTCCGGTTTTCCCTGTCAACATTTCATTCCAGCAACACTCTCCACTATCATTTCATTTCATCTGTCATTCATTTAATCATTGCCCCAGAGGAGTGCGTCAGGCCTCGGCAGCCGGCACAGTTCATATCCTCGCCGCTAGATGGGGGCTTCATTCATTCCATTCCTGACCCGGTCGGAGACTGGAAGCAGGCTGTGGATTTTCATTTACTTTATAGTTAATTGATTCACAGAAACGTCAACAATGTGTAAATTTCCTGTATCCTGATGAAGAGAATGGGATGTTGTGGCATCCTAACCAGACCAGTCTTGGCCACCAATTGAGCTAACGTTCCTTAATTAATGATTTCCAGTAAACATTTTCTGTTAAATAATTCCTTCTATTTAAGACATTCGAATACCAGTCTATATTGTGGGATAGGGTAAGTTCTGTCACCATGCCGTTTTGCTTTGTTAAAGATTAGCCTGTATAATCTCTACTTAGTACAGGGAGTCCGGGAATGTTCTCCGCAGTACCTACAAGCTGCTGCGAGAGATTACGTCACCAGTTACGTTGGCAGCACGGCTGTCGCTTGTGTTATAACAAACAAACAATAAACTTTATACTTACCACAGCCATTCATAACATACTGTTGCACTCTTCCAATAATCTACCTATACGCACTGACGAATTCGACAGCCCCTACATGTGGCCTTCGCCCTATCAAGGACACTGTGCTGCCAACTAAACTGATGACGCAACCACTCGCAGCTGCACGTAGCCACTGCGGAGAATATTCCCGGACTCCCTGTATAAAACTAAGTCCCCGATTCTTGGATATCACGGGTAATATTGACAACCACTGGATGGATTTTGATGCGGTTTTCACCATTCTGTAAAGAATTTCTCGAGGAAGGTTTCAGTACAAACGCATTCATTTATGACCAAAGGAAGCCGAGCAGAGAATCGAGTCGAAGAAAAAACTGCCTTCCATGCGTCAGGTTATCATCGTAGAAGTGATTTTCCGTGGTTTCCCACTACTACTTCAGCATATACTGGAATGGTACCATACTGAAGACCACGGCCACTTCATACCCAATATTTCTCTCTTTCGTTCAGTAGATCTGTCCGCAGACAGGTTTCGACTGGACGTCCTCTATTTCTCTCTGTCCTGAGCATCTTCTTCCATTTGCTTGTAACTTCTTCCTCTCTTCTCATCTGTTAACATTCCAAAATTCTTCTTCGTCTCCCACTTTTTTCTTCTACTTTTCCTTCCATGATTCTTTGTAGTAGACAATTCCTACGTTGTATATGACCCATCCTCTTCTGTATCATCCTCATGAAACTCCTCTCCTCTCCTACCCTACCCTTCTTAGCACCCCCCTCATTTCGCATTCTATCGTTCCATTTGACTTTCTCCATTCTTCTCCATAACCAGATTTCAAAACTTTCTAAATATTATTGTTCTTTCTCCCTGACTGCCCATGTTTCCGAACCATACGACACCACACTCAACTCAAAACATTTTGCAAACCACTTCCTAGGATTGATCGGCAAGTTTCTGGGTGTTAATAAACCTTTCACTCTCCCAAAAGTTCTTTTCCCCAAGGGGATTCTGCGTCTCACTTCTTCCGCTGGAGGTTATCAAACTTCCTAAATACTGAAATGATTGAACCTGTTCTAATACCTATTGATATAGTGGCTTCGGTGGCATAGTCTGTAGCATGCCCATGATCGCGAGTTTAAACCAGTCCGAAGTCGTCGTATGTTTTAAGAGTGTTAAAATCTTTCAGTATGCCTTCCTTCGGAGGGGAAGTAAAGCCGGCAATCCCATGTCATAGATTTATGACATGTAAAAGAACCTTTCCCTAATTAAACTTGTGTGAAGCGAAATTTGCAGGTGGGATTTCGTTGAAACGCTCTATCAAAGTTCCAACGTTCACCACTTGCTGTCAGTGACATCTGGTAGCGAAAGTTGGAACTACTTGAAATTTAACGGAACTTGTAGCTCACCCCATGGGTGCCCGCATTGAAGCAGCTACAGCCTCTGGCTAGCCGAACATGTCCTTGGACTCTCCCGGCACTAAAAGCCATACGCTAAATAAATAAATAAATAAATAAATAAATAAATACATAAATACGTAAATAATTTATTGTTATATTACATGTGTCTACTTCTTTTCCTATTCTCATTACTTTGATCTTGCTAATGTTTATTTTCATTCCCAATATACCCTCCAGTTAATAATACACACACTACTACAGCCTTCACAATGGCATAGGTTATCAGACGGATTTCACACACACAAGTATACAGGGCTACATAACCGCAATTTCGCAAGACACCTAAATGAATGACTTCAACAACAACAACAACAACAACAACAACAAATGGAAATGATGAATTATTAACCTAAATTGACAAAGTAAATAATGATCAAATAGTGGAAGAAAATCGTAAAGAATGATGGGGTCTTTCATGTTGGTAAGAAAGGAGGAAGAGCGAAGGTAGGGAACAGAAGTGGATAAGGCTGTAGGGAGAAGGTCTGATGAAATAAAATAAAAATAAAAGGATTATTGGAAGCGAGGGAAGAAAAGTGAGTACGTGCAGAAAGTTAAAGAATATTGAAGGATTTGGCCAATAACAAAGGGACATGAGGGTGAATGAGTAACACAGTGGCAGGAAACATGAGGGTGAAACTCCCCTTCGCAACAGTACAGTAGTCTCTCAACAAGTTAGGATATGAAACAAGATGGATCAACCTCCTGCTCTTGGTTGCAGCCCCAGTGAGGTCCGGGTTTGAACCACAGCTCTGCCAAGACATTTTAATTGTGGTTTAACCCTTTATAGGACAAAACTATTTTTTTTTTACTTTTATGTGTTTCTTACTTAATAATTTATTTTAATTATTATCAATATTAATAATGTTATATTTTGTTTCTCTATATTTATGTTTATATATTTTTAATTTTGATATTTTTATTGAATTATTTAATTAACTAATTTTAAATTGATTTTTACAATTACCTAGGTATTTTCATATTTTTTATAGTTATGTTTATTATTTAATTTTTTATATTTCTTCTTATTATTGTAATTTTATTGTTATATTTTTATTTCTAGATTTATATTTCATCTTTACACTTCACTTATTAATGTCGTAAGTTTTAAATTGTTTAACATTTTATCCAATACATTACGTCAATATTTGATTTTTAGAAATACTAGCACTTCGGCATGAAAATTCTCCGAAATTTGGCTGAAAGATTCAACTATCAGCATCTTTGAAAGCATAAACTGTCCTTATGACAGGTGGTTAACAGAGAGACCACTATCCCATAAAGGGTTAAGGGCTGGAACGGGATACACTCAGCCTCTCGACGTAGAACTGAGAAAAGGTGGCTTTTATTCCCACCTCAGCCATCCTGGAAGTGGTTTACCGTGGTTTCTCACTCCCACTCCAGGGAAATGGTTCCTAACTTAAGGGCCACGGGCGCCTCCAACTTGAATGTATGGAGTCACCGTTTATTTGCCTAGGGCATACAAGGTTCCTTAAAAGGTCGCATCGTGTCACTACGTTTCGTTTTTGTAGCCCTTAAATATTGATAGTTATTAAATCTAATGTTTTATAAATTCAAGATGGCAGCTGCGTTGGTAACACATGGTTAAGACTATCAAATTGTCACCTAGTGGGGGCATTGCTCTATTGGAACATAAGTTATGAATTATAATGTTTGAATTTATTCTAGAGTCGCCATCTTGAAATTATGGTGGTTTGACATTTCAAAATTTGGTAGAGATCCGATTATTAATTCAGTCGGAATTCTATACAAGCACTGAATATTTGGGTAGCCACCATTTTGTATCTTGAAAAGGTGGCAGCAATATAAAACATGACTATACCAGTGCTACCTCTGTACTAAATTTGATTCAATTTGGTTTCCTCGTTTAGGAATTGAAAGGGAAGGGGCGGGGGGGGGGAGGGGGCACACATACATACAGACAAACAGATTTTTAACCAGTGTACATCTCATGCAGTTTTTTACAAACAAATAAAAGCCAAAGTAAGCGGAATTACATTGGATTAAAACGATGCCTTCATGGAGTGACTGATTTTTCGTTCGGTGAGGTTAGTTTGGCACCCGGTGAAGTTACCTTAGTAGGGGCTTACTAAACTTTGTTACCTTTCGATGCTATTTCCCTCACGTGTTCTGTTTAGCACACTAATAAAGAGCCAAGAGGTGACACATCGCGTGTTTCGAGCTCTCTGTTCACAGGATTGAAGTGTGTTTTAATGACGATAAGTAGTGATATCCACCAAGAACTATGCTAATGCGGGGTAATTATAGCCTACTCTGAATAGACTACTGATGCAATTATCTGGAGAACAGTGTAGCTTGACACCATTCACACAGACAGAGAACAGTAGGATGATTGCGCTTATTTTAAAGGATTTAACACCCAACACTCAGATTCATGCAAATATTTGGGCGTTCGTGTAAGTAATGATTTTTTAACGAATGGCTTTTAGTGCTGGGAGTGTCCGAGGACATTTGTAGCTGCTTCTAAGCGGACACCCATTGGGTGAGCTACAAGTACCGTCGCGTGTGGAGTGTTGCCTGGGGAGGAAAATTTGAATGTAAGGACGAGGTGTTGGAAGGTAGCGGCTGTGGCCTATAGTTTGGGACCAACCCTGGCATTTGCCTGAAAGGAAGATGGGAAACCAAAGAAGACCATCTTCAAGGTTGCCGGCGGGGGGATTCGAACCTCCTCGCCTCCCGGATGTGAGCGACTGCCAGCAGCCACTCCGCGCCGTAACGACCACAGCTAGCTCACCCGGTAGTAATGATATGAAATGGAGTAGCAATAATAATATCGTATGACCTCGGGTGCCAGGTGCAGGCTTTGGTATTTGACACCGAGAGGGCAGCTTGCAGGTCAAATGTCGTCGTTCTTTGGAGCGCTATGAAAGTCAAAGAGGTTAGATATCTAAGTTCCTTGACACTATAGCGCATTCTAGTAGAGATATGAGGAACATTGTGTTGGCAGAAAATCCCGAGATTAATTTTGTCATTATGAACACGGCCTACTGAATTCAAATGAGTTCTTTAACATGCCAACAACGTATGACATGCATGCCGTGATTTTTGTCGCTTTTCAAAAAAATCACTTACCATGGCCAGGAGCGAACCTGCAAGCTTGGGATTGGTAGTCCGACACGGTAACCACTCACCCACCGTGGCAAGCATGGAGTGGACATGTTGGATGTATAGTTTCTAAAGCTTGCAATAAATAATTATGACAATTGTTGTTTTAAGGGGCCTAACGTCTGGGTTATCGGCCCCTAAAGCATAGAAATCTCTCCACTTTGTAATTAGGGTATTAAAAGGATGTACTGTAGTACCTCTGCTAAAGAATTGGGATATTTGTCACTTGTAAGATCTATTCTGGAATGCACCTCGGCGGTTTGGGATCCATATCAAGTAGGGCTCATCAATGAGTTGGAAATGGTACAAAGAAAGGCCGCTAGATTTGTGCTCAGTGACTTTAATCCCAGTAGCAGTGTGAGCCGTATGTTAAAGAAACTTGGGTGGGAATCACTTGAGGCTAGGAGGATGAAATCTAGACTCTGCGCTATGTACAACACGTAAACAAATCAACCAGTATGGGGTGAGTTAGCAAACGTATGGTAAAGCCCACTTACATGAGTAGGAGTGATAATTCTTTCAAAGTTAAGAGCCGACCATAGCGTACAAATAATGGTAAACATTATTTCGCCAAACCGAGCCATTGGCAACTGGAACTCTCTACCTGCCGGAGACTGACGATTTGTGTAAATATTTCAGGTTGTTATTGAATTACTATGTATAATTGTTTATTTGTTATGTACACCCCTTTTTTCCACCGGGGGACACGGCCCTAATTGTAAATGAATGAATAAGTGTGAGCGTCATTCGGTTACATCCTCGCGGTGCCCGATTTTTTTTATCGCTTATCCTCCCAGTTCGGATTCATCCACACACTCGGCGAGGGATCATTCCTCTACCTCCAGAAGGACAGTGTTTAGGAGCTGGACACACTTTGTCAGCAGATACAACTGGGGATGGTGACATGCGACCCCTATCTTGGGTATAATAAAGGAAAGGTCATGGAAGAAAGTCGGCCGTGAACCTTTTGAAAGGGACCGTCCCAGCACTTGGCTAAGGGTGGAAATGGGGAAACCACTGAAATCCATTTTCAGGACGGCCGAGGTTGAGTTCGAGCCCACGTTCTCCCGATACCAGTGAGGCAGGAGGTAGCGCGTTAGTGCCCTCGGCCACCTCGGCCAGTGGTCCCGATTCTACCAAGAAATTTAGTTCAGGTGTGATGGCTGAAATGGAGTTCACTTAGGCTTGAGAGGACAACTAAGAAGCCATCCTAGGTTTGGTTTATGAAGCTTCCCACTTCCATCCATGCAAAGACAGGATGCACGATTCAAAGGGCCCGATCCACAACATCCCATAGATGATGTATGGAATTAACATCAGGAATGTTAGGAGGCCATTCCACATGAACATGTGCTAGATGTGGACGTGCTAGTTACGGACAACTTAATTGATACCCTTTTGGTGCTAATCGCGGACGTCTTCCCTCTTGCTACCAATTAGCAAAAGGAAATATAAACAATAGTTCTCGCAGATCAGGCTTGGTTGTGTGGTTAATTCTTCTCGCATTCTGTTTCTGCAGATTGACTTCGCCACCTCCACCTGTGTATCGGCTATATTTGGAATGCACAGATAAGGAGTATGCCTTCATTGCTGGTGGTAGTTTTTAATGCACTTTTCACGCACCGCTCCTGAACACACGCCCAGTGGATAGCATTTCCAGTTTTGCGATGCTGCCGGTATCGATATCCTTCAAAAATTACGGAACCCTTTCGTATAGTTGAGAGAAATTCCATTACTGCACGATGTTGTAGCACCATCTAATCATGACCTTCATTCCATGTCCGCATCTAGCACGCCAGCGAATCGCACATCACCTTACATATGATACATACCGTACCATATTTGGAATGCTACCGGTATTTGTTGATGGTGATTTGCAACTTCGCGGTCAAGAGCCTAGTGTACTGCTGTGTGAGAAAGAGAGAGAAATAGACAGGGATATGTGTCTGCCAACGTGTGTTGATATATTTTGTACTAGTGATTACGATAGAATGAAGAAAAATACGGATATGGTCTCACGTTTGGCTGGAGTAAAAGTGGGAAGCAACGGAATGGCTGACGTAAAGGGAAGATGGAAACTTATAGTTTTACGTGACTTTTAATATCACAGTCATGAGTCATGCAACATCCTATTAACGGGGAATTCGAAGCACTGGACACGGCATTTCAGAGTGTATTAACCGGGAATCGAGCCCAGTCCACCTGGGTGTGAAGCAAGCAGGTGGACTGCTACGCCATCACGCCCGTATGATTAAGGAAATAATCAAACTCACCTTATCCTGGTTTCATCCTCTGAAGGGTAATAGGCTAAGATAATCGCAAACGTAAATCACCCCATGTCACTGAAATTGTGTAAGTGATGTTGGTAAGATCACAAAGAACATACAGCGTGCGGCAGAAATAACTGACGAATTTCAAACGTAAATAACACAGCAAAGCAACATGATATTCACAAATTTATTGCGCAGTTTAAAAGAGCAGTGTTTGCCATTTGCATCATAGGCTATACACATACAGTACACACTAGGTTGTGAAAATAATGTCATCCAAATGCCGACCGCCCTTTTTGATGCACTTCTGAAGCCTCTCCCTGAAGTTCCGCATGACCCTCCTAGACATGTCTAGTGGTATTGCCTCGATTTCCTCACGGATAGCAGCTTTCAGGTCTTGTAGTGTTCGTGGCTTACGTTGGAAGACCCGAGCCTTCAGGTATCCCCAGAGAAAGAAATCGCAAGGGGCGAGATCAGGGGAACGGGCTGGCCATGGAACGTCACCCCGTAAGCAAACATCTCTCTGAGGATGCTCATCGATGCCCTGGCTGTGTGTGCAGTGGCACCATCTTGTTGAAACCACACAGGAGGATTCCCTAAGTCGTTGAGTGTTGGCTGCGGGCAGTTGCGTAACACTTGTACGTAACGAGCAGATGTTACTGTCACAGTTTTATCCTCCTCTTCAAAAAAGTAAGGGCCTAAATTCCGAATACAGGTGTTAGATCTGCCGCTCCAATCTATGTGACAACAATGGCAAACACTGCTCTATTAAATTGCGCAATAAATTTGTAAATATCGTGTTGAGTAGGTGTGTTATTTACGTTTGAAATTCGTCAGTTATTTCTGCCGCACCCTGTATCTGTAATGGTATTGCAACCTTAAATTCATTAGAGCCAACTCATGAGACGGTAAAATGCTATGTATCAGAATATGGAAGCGAGACTTGTGGGTGTGAACTTCGAGTTCTCATATCCTCTCCGGCCAATCGCACTACTAAAGCGACTCTGTCAGCAGGCGGACAATGGTTTCCGGTACATTCTGAGGGAAGTAGTGGCAGCAGAGAAACTTGGAGTGCCTTTGCTGATACGAGCAACGCGTAAAATCTCACCCACTCAAAGGATGACCATCAAAGACGTTTTCCTTGTGACTTCAGCAACATAAATGCAAAAACTCAGCAACTTTTCTACGATTGTGCCGTGTTTTGTGTGGGGTTTCGCCCCTAGGACACCAAGCTGGCTCATCATCGGGCTCTTGGTGTCACCGCCCGGACCCCCCCCCCCCCTCACAGGAGTAGCGAACTGTGCCCTACCTTTCTTTTTTTATGAAGCACCTCCTTACTGCGAGAACTAAAAGCTCAAGCAGCCATAACCTCCCTATGACGGCTTCCAAAAAGATTTTTACGGCAGTGAATTAAAACTCAGCAATTTTTCTAGGTTTGTGCCGTGTCTTGTGTGGGGTTTCGCCTAGGACACCAAGCTGGCTCATCAGCGGGCTCTTGGTGTCACCGCCCGGACCCCCCCCCTCACAGGAGTAGCGAACTGTGCCCTACCTTTCTTTTTTTATGAAGCGCCTCCTTACTGCGAGAACTAAAAGCTCAAGCAGCCACAACCTCCCTATGACGGCTTCCAAAAAGATTTTTACGGCAGTGAATTAAAACTCAGCAATTTTTCTAGGTTTGTGCCGTGTCTTGTGTGGGGTTTCGCCTAGGACACCAAGCTGGGTCATCAGCGGGCACTCGGCTTCCCCGCCTGGAGCCTCACAGGAGTAGCGGACTACGCGCTACCTCCCTTTTTATAAAGCGCACCTGCGCCTCTTTACTGCGAGAACTAAAAGCTCAAGCAGCCATAACCTCCCTATGACGGACTCCAAAAAGATGATATATTGGCTTCCACGGCAGTGAATTAAAACTACGCAATTTTTCTAGGTTTGTGTGGGGTTTCGCCTAGGACACCAAGCTGGCTCATCAGCGAGCTCTGGTGTACCCGCCCAGACCCCCACAGGAGAAACGAACTGTGCGCTTTAATTTACTGGCCGTGAGAGCCAATATACCATGTTTGCATAGTTTCAACAAGACTCAAGGACATACTTCACATTGTACGAGGTGTGTTAGGAGCATTATAATACGACCTATCAGAAGACATAATATAAGTTAAACATAACGCAGAGATATTGTAGACTCCTTACTTGTTAGTCGGGAATGCACGATTTCCCAGGCCACGTAGCATTGTCTTCCATCGCTTCCTAACCTGGAGAATCTTACCCTACTCACCCTTCGTGCTTTCATTCTGGGAAAGTGTCACCTGAACAGAGAGTAGAATTAACCAAAGGTACTGTAAATGGATGCGTAATGCGATTCAAGAGAATCTATCGATTGATAGGAACCGGAATAATTTAGTATCTAATCAATAATGGTATCCCCACCTGGGGGTAAGTCTGGTTGAAAGATAAAGTGGATGGATCCGAAGAGGAGGAATTCTTATTTGGCACAAGCGTTGATGGAAGAACCCTCCCTGTCACTGCAAGGCATGGTAAACAAATGAAGTTTCAGTTGTATGCTCTTTGCGATGAGACAGGGGCTGGGGAATTTTCTCCGTTAACACTGAATACTAGAATAAAACCCATGTAAATATATCACCCACACAAACTTAACTTAAATCTGGTGAACCTCAAAGAGAAACTTTTAGACTAGAGAACTCCACCGTTCGGAGATCGTAAGTTCGAATCCCAGCAATGATGTTGTTTCTGAGGGAGATGTGTTAATTCGAGGGTTTTCAACCAGAGGAAAATAGCTGGGAAGTTGTGTTTAAAATCCAGCGACTATCCTAACTATCATAGACACAAATAATTACGGAAATCATAGAAATTTGTAGTTTCCTGAGCTTTGGGGTTTGAATTCATGCGTTGTCTGATGGTGGTTCTGAGCGAGTTTCATTATTCCAAAAGAATTTTACGGCACTGGAGCCATGATAGATCGAGATTGGAGAAAGGAGAATTTCTAACTACGACATGTGATAAATTGACTGGCAGTTGATGGGTTTCACCACCGTATCTGCAAAACACATCATATCACGAACCAAATGAATCGTGCGAGTTTTCATTTTGCAACAAAAAGTGTGAACGCTACCACATATAACTATGTAAAAAAAGGACAACATTAATAAGTGCTTACGCAAAAAAGTAAGTGCAAATTCATGTATTGAACCCGATGGGGTTATGCTGACTGGAATCGAACATGGTTCTCAGAGACTGTGATCTCAGTGTAAAGGTTCCACCAGGAAGCGAACCAGAGATCTGTACAGGGAGTTTCTTGGTAAAAACCCCTCGAAAGAAATGTATATTTAATCACTGGTGTGATTTTTGATGAAATGGCATTATTTATTAAAATAATGTAGGAAATAATGAGCAGATTATATTATTATAAGACGATTTGGTGTAAGCTATTGGAGGCTTGAAGCACAGAGGAGGGCAGAGCTGACATTTACTAATTGGCCCAGAATTGTGGGTTGGTCCCAGTGGAGCCACGTCCATCTCTGTCACCCCATTATGTCGTCTGGACCAGGGGTGAGGCCTGAATAATGACATAGTTATTCCCCGACGGAGAATGGATTTAGAGTAGGGGCGGAGAAATGCCCAGAAAAATCATTGATTACTCGTGATTGGAGTAACGAATCGAGATGAGAGTTGCACACAGGTGAATATCTTGGCAAGAAGATAATTTTAGAGTCTTTTACCTGCGAAATTGGTGCATATTTAATGATGTGCGTAAGGACTGTAAAACGACCATTGTTCGCGGATGGATGTGAAGATGTTGCCGGGGGTTTCCCGTTAGGTAGCGTCCCACGCCATGGAGAAAGGAATTAATATTAATTAATTGGACGAGCGATTCCTTTGCACACAGATAGTTTTGGGACCTGTGAAGAGAGAGGAACACAATGATCATGGTTTGAAGACCTGAATCATGCTGTGAGAGGAGCCAAGATTACGCGGGAAGATGTTGCTCTACTTTCTGTGGAAATCCGATATAAGGGAGTAGACCCCAGGAGGAGCTCTCAGTCTAACTCAGCTATGCTCAGTCTAACTCAGTTGTCACGCAGTCTACATGCCGCCAAGCGCAGTTACAGCCAGTTATTGTCTTACGCAGTTTTCAATTGTAGCACAATGGCAATAAGTTGCAATCAGTATACAGCAAATATGCAGCAGTACGAGACAGCGTGTAAGTCGCATACAGAAGTCTTCAAATAAGTTACGTGCAGTCTTCGAGTGAAACTTCAGTCAGCTACAGCCAGGTTGAAGCAAGTTCGTCAAGGCAAAACGCATGACGATTCTATTCATCAGGACGCCGAACAAAGACTGGTATGTGTAAAAGAAACAGTAAATATGCTTGTATGAATAATAGTCGTGATACAGGCATAATCAGCAGCACGAACTATGACGTGTTCAGTTATGAAGCACCGTATAGACTAACGGTAGAACTATTGTATATAATTATTTGTGAAAGTGTTGAACTTTATTAAGCGCAATGTGTATAGTATTAACTAATCGTGTATGTGTAACTACGATAGAATGCGCTAAAGAAACTCTACTAAGTGTTTGGTATTGCCATGAGAGTACCAGATGTTAACGCTCATGTTTGGGAGCCAGCGTATTGATGTAACGCAGGACGCTTACTGTAGGAGTAATGATCGTCATAAAACTGTTGGAGAGTTCCGAGAGCAGATAACCAGACTTTCAATCAGGAGTTGGTAACGTAAGATGCCGTCGACACCTGCAATTTCGATCTCTGCTAGGGAATTTCAGCATTGAAGTGTGTATAAAGTGACGAGTGTTCAGTGTAATGCATATGTAAAAATATCATTTAAAGTAGTGTTTGATGAAGTGTTTCACATGTTTGGGGAGTGATAACTTCCTGAAAGGTATGCAACGTGTCGTGTTGGTGATAGAAATTATGTGTAATCAAATGTGTGTAAACAAGAGAAATATGTCGCGTTAAACCCATTATGGCGGGCGACATGGAAGAATATGATTGGTCGGAGCCACCTTAGATGCCTATAGAGATGTAAGTACCCCACAAATTATGGTTATGATTATGTAGAAGTATGGACCGCTGCATGTCTGTGATTCCGTAAAGATATTGTGAATTCCTTATAGATGCCAGTAAAAATCAGTTAGGAGGCTGATCCTCCATGTTTAATCAGTATTGAGTTGATTTTTATAGAGTTGAGATGTTGATTTGCATCATTAAGTGGAGTAATTATTCCCACTATGAATTAAGAATGGCAATCAGTTATGTAAATGCAACGAACGCGATTGTTCGAGTTTAAAACGTCTAGCTATGTCGGAAATTTTGGTAATTTATGTGATAATAATAATAAATGATGATTTTGGTCATTTATGTCAATGAGATTTATAATAATAATAATAAATAATGATTTTGGTCATTTATGTCAGTGAGAAATGATGATAATAATAATAATGGTTATTAAGAGTATGAATGAACGCATCAGGAAACAAATAAATGTTGTAAGCGAGAATTATAAACGCTAATTGCAAGACTTATCAATCTAAGCAGGAAGATGTTACAGTGAGATTACATTACAATAACTATGGAAAGAAGTTTTATATCAGAATATTGCATATATTCAGTAATGATACCAGTAATGAAAGAGCTTTTAGTGAATTGAATTTGCAGCTTAATTGAGAAGCTTATAGAGTAAATGTTAGATTTCTCTTAATATTATAGGTCGGAGTGTCGTAGCATGGAGCATTAGGGGCCAGATAGTCTATTCTACGTATGAATTCTCCTATGTCGTGGACATTGTTGGAGATATTATTTATTCCAGAGTTTTAGTGATGGACCCTAACTCTGAAGAAAGGATTGAAATGTGTTCCGGACTGGAATCTTGATAGAGTCGAGGAAACAAGGACACCTCGGAGCTCTATGATTTCCCGAGAACTTATTGATGAGTTATTTACGCTCGTGGGCAGCGAAACTCATGGCGACAGTGGTTTTCTGCGCCTATATTGTACTTGAGACATCGGTCAAACCGCCAGGCTCATGCATTGCGAACCCCGAACCTTCATGTTGAATGGACCCATGTGAGGCCATTAATTAATCGTTATCCTCGACGTAGGAATAATTACAAAAGCTCATTCAATACCTGTTGGCATAATAGTCAATTAAGATCCTTTGGGAACATGTGTGTCGGTCAGGACACAGTATTTGTCTTGTAAATCTTCACTGCTTGGAGAGGGAGGCTTTCAAACTTTTAGGGAGGTCGAGATAATTGGTGAAACGACCCATTCCACTTTCTATTGTGTAGCGACTTCCTTAGCCGAGGGTCGGAGCTAACCACCCGGGCCGCTCAGGCAAGTTATAAAGGGAAGAGTCTAGACCTTGTTGAAATGACATATAATGCAAGATTGTTATGTTGAGTATTATAGCCATGTGGTTTGTGAACACATGGATAATTATAGTTCATCCTGATGGTTCATTATTTTAGCTATCTGACGAATAGTTACATGATATATTTGTACTGTCACTGGAGCCAAGTCATGTAGTTGGTGACTAGATGCCAATCGCCATGAGCGCATGGTAGTCTATCGTACAATCCGACATAAGCTATAACGTAACGTTTTATCTAGGAATCACAGACAGCATGCGGTGAAACCATATAATTGGAGGATGTGTAGGGGGTAGCTTACATAATTATGGAGTTGCACGTTGATTTTGGTGCAACGTCCAAATAGGTAAATGCATGCAAAGCATTTCATTGGTGAGAAGAAAAATATTAAAACACGCACGGCACACATAATTGTTTAACATAAAGAGGTTTAAGGAATAATCCTTGTTGTAATATTAAAGAAGTCACATTGTATGACTGTTATGTTAATGTACAGTTTGTTTTGAAGTCGTAGGTGCATCAGCGCACTAGTATATCCTTGTGAAGTTCACAGAAGGGTAAAGCCTTATGGCTAGGTATGACTTTGTTGTGATTTTATATTTGTTTACTTGTGGATTGTGGAAGTAAAATTTTGTTTGCTTTATTTTATGCTTTTTGGGTATTGTTTTGTGTTTGAAGCCATGATTTATTTTATTGAATTAAAGTTTTAGAATAGAGTTGTGCCTTATCATTGTAGAGTTGATACCTTTTTGCCTCAAATCCAAAATATGCACTGCTCAATTGGGGTCACCGTACACGCCTGAGAGCTGATGCTAGCTGGAGGCAGATGCATATTATCCACCGGGATTACTCACATGGGTACATGGGAATTGATGTCCTATACTGTGATTTGAGCTAAAGGTACGACTAAAGTCGGTCAGATTTAATGCACACAACTCTATTAAAGTAAGAATTAACGAAGTAGGGTGTGACCGCTCCTAATCCATAGCTAAGTTCCGATACGTATATATAAATTTTGATAGATACTAATACCACCCTCTGATCTCATTTATCATGGCGCCCAGAATACGTGGAGCTTATGGGATTTAGGGAAAACCCATAGATTTTTTATGGTATTTCATGGGGAAAACCATAGTAATTGTTTTGCCTCAAACTGTGTTTGAGTGATTTTTGAATTCAGTAGGCTTTTGAGGTAACGCAGAATCTCTCTATTGAGAAGAGAATGGCCTAAGGGTACGAGCGTTACTTACCCAATCCACAATCTACCATAATATTATCAGGTTTTGTAAGACTTCACAATATGTGTGCAGTGTTTGATGTTTCTCTTCGAAACGTATCCACATATTTTTCCAGGAAGCCTGCCTGCATATTTAAGTGTGTTATTGGAAAATGTCAGGTACGCAGGAGATCTTGCAAGTTATTGCAGGACTGAAACAGCATTTTGATGCTACTCACGAGCAGAGTAAACTGGAAACCAAGGCGTTCCAGGATAGTATAAACACTCGGTTAGATGAGAACCAGAGAGAGTTAAATAACAGGTTAGATGCCAATCAGGAGGCAATTAATGCAACTCAGGTTGAAATAAACAACCGTTTAGAGGCAAATAAAGTTGAATATAAAGATGAATTAAACAATAAGTTAGGTCAAATGCAAGAAGTCATTAAGACCGAAGTAACAGATACTGTTGTAAGCATTGTATCGGAAATGCAGGTAAATACTGACAAACGTTTCGAGGCTATAGAAGCCAAACTTGAGGGTAATTTGCAAGCGTGTAGGCATGCTCAGGAGCAAACCAACAGTAAATTAGAGGCGTTGTCTAACGATATTAAGGATATTCAGATTCAAAATGAGGCGAATCTCGAACGCCAAGCGAAACAGTTCGCAGAATTTACGAAAACAGTAGACCAGAGATTAGAGGAGAACGACTCCAAATGGGACCAGAAATTGAAAAGCTACGCTAGAGCAATTAACGGTGACCTCAAGAAACAGGACCAGAATATATTAGGTCAATGCCAGGAAATAGGCGAAATTAAGGCTATCGCTCATGAAAGTAAGGAGCTGGTAGGCAACGTGAAAAGTCAGATGGGTCAAGTTCATAGAGAACTGGACCAAGTGCAAAGCGACATTGTCATAGTCAATAAAAGACAAGAGGAAAATAGAGGCGAGATCACCAAGGTCCGGAATGAATTGTCTAAAGTCAATGGACACATTCAAGATGAAATTAAAGGTCTGAGAGAAGAACTCGAAATAAGAGAAGGCCAGAAAACAGAGGCAAGCGACAAGACCCTTGCTCAAATTAAAGAGGACGTAGAGGATGAAATATCCCATATCAAACAAAGTCTGAAAGAAGACAAGGTGAAAATTTTTCAAGTAGCCGAGGAAAACCGAGATAGGCTTACGAGAATAGAAAAAGAAGTCATTACTCGCCTAGAAAGAGCAGAAATGCGCCATAACCAAATGGAGACTAGGATAATAGCACATGAGGAGACACTTCTGAAAGATCCTAAGTCAAGTGAAGGCAGCCTAGAGGATATGAGAAAAACAAGGTGGGCAGACCTAGAAACCCAACCTATAAGCAGGAACGCTGCAGGCGCAGGAGAAAGTCCTTACATGACGCCAGGTGTACCAATTGCGGCATCGACGCCACATGAAAACGCGATGCACACCCAGGTGATAAACGTCATTAGGGCAAGCGAAGAAAAACCTAGGAAATTTTCAGGTAGTCACTGTAGTATGACACCAAAATATTGGTTAAAGGAAGTGACTGAATATCTCAATGATGCACGAATACCGCAGGAGCGTAGGCTACGTGCTATAGAGAAGTTAACAGAGGGGGAGTGCGCATTATGGTTTCGCAGCTTCCGTTACACTTTTGATACTGTTGAGGAATTCCGCGAGGCATTCTTGAAGAGATATTGGGACGCCGCGACTCAGCAGAATTTACGGCTGGATTTGTATGCCAAAAAGTACAGCACGAACAACCCGACGAAGTACGCAGAATTCTTCATATCGCAGATGTGTCGTTTTAAAGAGCTGGATCAAAAACCTAGTGAACTGGAGCTATGCATTGCTATCGCCAAACAGCTTCCATACGAGATCCAAAGGCTACTAATCTCGGCTAATGCGAAAACTGCTATGGAAATGGAGACAGTTCTAAGGCAACTGGACCTCACCACAGCAAATACTATGCGTCAGAGTCGAACCGTGGAACAAGTCCACGTGACCAACACACAGACTGACCAACAGCAAGCTCCAAGGAACAACAAGGCCACGAGCACAGAAACTTTAGATTCCTATGGACGGCAATGGGAACAGGAACCCAGAAAATGGCAGTCAAGGTACAAAGGAAATGCTAATAAAGCAGGAAGAGGTCGAAGTTCGTGGAATAAACACAATAACAGGGGCAAACCGTACCATAACAATGGAGGTAATAATGGCCAGGAAGGCAATAATAGAAATTGGAGACCCCAAGAGAGAAGAAATAACTTCGATGACGAGGCAGAAGAGCGATATCATGCTTCTTTGCGATACCTCGAAGAAAGGGGAGATGAGCCCCAGAAACCACAAGTCCGCTGGCAAGAAGTCATGCAGAACAGGACATCGCCAGACAGATATGGAGATGGAGCTAAGAGTTTGGAACTACAGCGCAGCGAACAGGAGAGAAGGAACTCCAAAGGGGCGGGCGCTGAAGAAAAAAAAAACGCCAAAATTAGAAGAGCTCGAGACTGATGGATGGAAGTCTATTAACATCATCAATTGGATAGCCAAACCAGAAGAATTGATTGAGGATACAGGAGGACCACAGGTCATGGTCAAGAGAGAATTGCCTATTATAATTGTGAGAGTGGCAGGATTAAAAGTCAGAAGTCTGTTAGATACGGGATCAACAGTAAGCCTGATGACACAAGCTCTATATAATGAAATAGCCCGGAGAGAGAACATTTTGAAGATACCGATCTCCAGTGTCAAAATTAAAGGGGTAATTCCAGACAGAACAATGATATGTAAATACCAGGTATTCCTAGATTTACAGATAGGAGGCTCGATTTTCTCACAGAGTTTCCTGTTAGTAAACAAACTACCTTATAACCTACTTATTGGGGCAGAGTTTATAAGGGAATACAGAGTGATAATTGACCTAGCACAGGACAGGGTTATGTTCCATGTGAATGAAGAAGCTGAAGGCTTAGAGGTCGCACTCAATGAAATTGAACCAGGATCCAGTGAACAAGTATGGCATACATACAGAGATGTGGCTGATGAAGAAGTGTTAGCTATTGAGCAGTTAGAAGCGGAGCTCAAAACACTAGCCACAGACTTGGAAAAAGATCTGGAACCCAAATGGGAAGAATATATTTCGGAGAAGCTAGAAGAAGCGAAAATTGGGCTAAAAGAGAAGGAAAATTTAAAGCAGTTATTGCTGGAACAGAAGGAAGTCTTTGATTCGAGACCTGGTCGGATAAAGAACTTCACTTATGCTTTTCAAGTCAGTGATTGGACACCATTTAGGCAGAAACCCTACCCTATAGCCGAAAAGCATTATGCTAAAGTGAAAGAGGCAATTCAGGAGATGTTGGAGGCGGGCGTTATTGAGAAAACACCTACGCCTTATGTAAGTCCATTGGTAATTGTACCAAAGTCAGACGGATCTGTCAGAGTCTGCTTGGACCTGAGACGCTTAAATTTGAGAGTTATTCCGGAATTTGACCAAGTGCCACCTATTAAAGAGATCCTCAGGAAGTTTAGAGGGAAAACTATATTCTCAAATTTGGATATCACATCCAGTTTCCACCATCTTGAATTAGAGAAGAAAACTAGTCTGTTGACAGGATTTATGTTTGATCAACATACATTCACATTTTTAAGGCTACCTTTTGGGTTGAAAACAGCTGGTTCAGCCCTGATAAGAGCGTTAGATCGCAATCTATCAGATGAGGTTAAAGAGAGTACCATCAGATATGTAGACGACATTCTACTCACATCAGAATCTCTGGAGGAGCACATGAGAGACCTGAAGAAGTTGCTAGATGACCTTCGAGAGGCGAACTTTAAGGTCAATATCAAGAAATCGCACTTCTGTCAGAGGGAAGTTAAATTCCTAGGGCATGTTATTGATGCAAATGGAGTGAAGCCTAACCCAGATAAATTGGAGGTAATTCGAAATTTCCCTCGACCCACGAAAGTAAAGCACGTCCGACAGTATTTGGGAGTAATTGGATTCTTTTCGAACCACTGCCCAAACTATACTGCGACAGTAGCACCACTGCAGGACCTATTGAAGAAAGGCGGCAGATGGAATTGGACGGAGCAATGTCAGGAAGCATTCGTGAGGTCAAAACAAATGCTTTTGGAATATGTGAAACTGGGATACCCAGATTATACCCAGAAGTTCATCATACAGACGGATGCATCACTTATTGGGATTGGAGCGATGCTATTCCAGGAAAATGTTGACCAGCCTGAGAAGAAAGTTTTTATCGCCTTTATAAGCAGAAGACTGAGAGCCCATGAGAAAAACTACACGATCACAGAGATAGAATTGCTCGCAATTTTGTACGCGTTGCAATCGTGGCACAAACTCGTGTACGGCTTCCGAATAGTTCTGAGAACAGACCATAAAGCTTTAACATTTTTGTTAAAGACAGATTTGTCTAGTCAGAGATTGACAAGATGGTCCCTGTATATCCAGCAATTTAATGTGGAAATAGAATACTGTCCAGGGAAAGAGAATGTAATACCGGACATATTAAGTCGTTACCCTAGAGAAGAAGATGTACTAGCGGTCCAGATTGAGAATCGAGATCAGAAGACGTTGGATGACTTAAGGAACATTACCAACCTACAACGCGAAGACCCATGGTTGAAGATGATAATCGATTACTTCGAGGGACGCTTAGCAAGGGGAACTGCGATATACAGAGAGGCGGAGGCATTGGCAACAGATTATATATGGTATAATCAGATATTACACAAGTGGGACGATGTGGATCACACACGTCAAAGGATTGTAATTCCTGCATCTTTGCAGAGGAGATTAGTATGGCTAGCCCACAGAGCATTTGGACATCCTGGAATAGATTAAATTTGTGCTCTGTTGAAGGAAGCATTTACTTGGCCAAAATTGAGAGAAACGGTGAGAAATGCTATTAGAACATGTGATCTTTGCCAAAGGGTAAAGCCGAATCCATTTTTAATGAGGCAACGACCTATCCCGTTATTACCAGAGAAGCCAAGGCAGCTATTGAGTATCGACAACTTTGGACCATTGCCTAGAGCACGTAGAGGCAATAGACACATTTTTGTAGCCATGGATGTATTTTCGAAAATGGTGGTGTTGTGCCCCATTCAAAAGACAAGTTCAAAACAGGTCTTGAAGCGCCTGAAAGAGAGAGTTATTCCGATTCTGGGGAAGCCGGATAACATTCTCTCGGACCACGGAAGTTGCTTTACTAGTGCAGAATTTCGTCGAGAACTGGAAACTCTAGGAATTAGGCAGATTTTATCTACCATTCGCCATCCTGAGGCAAGTCCCGTTGAAAGAGTAATGAGAGAGGTCCAGAAATACATGAAGATCTACTGTTCTGAAGCGAATTGGCGTTGGATTGAATTTCTAGAAGTCATTGAATACTGTATAAATAATACTGTACATGAGGCGACAGGTCAGGTTCCCGTTACTCTACATCTGGATCAGAGACCAGAGAGACCGTGGAATGGTGTTATTCCATTACCTGTAGACGCACAGCCCGGTAGAGAATTGAGGATCCAACGAACCTTTGAATATCTCAAAGCACAGGCGGAGAGACGTCAGAGAAGGAATCGTGCGAAGAGGTATCATAAACCGCTTCTCGTGGGACAGAAAGTTTTAATTAAGAAACCCGCCAGTTCAGATCCAGAGGCACGGAAGTATAAAAAGTTTATTTTTGCTTACCACGGCCCGTTCGAGGTGATAAGAGACCTCCAGAACAATGCATACAGGTTAAGGCATTTAGAGAATGGAAACGAGGTCGTTATGAACATAGCCAACTTAAAAGTTTATTACTCGCCAGAAGAATTCGACGAACCAGAAGAAGAATTAGTAACGCACACCCAACTCAACGTGGAGAGCGGAGGCAGCCAAGCAGGCAGACTTGAATGTTGGAACGGCGAGACGGGACGAGAAGCAGACAGTTTACCCAGTGTAAGCGGAGAGCAGAAAGAATGCCAGTGTTTGCGAGAATTCTATGAAGAAATGGTCAGAGTGGCTAGAGAGGTTGAGGCTGTAAACGCGACCCTTCGCAGGGAGAATAGACAGCTCAGAAACAAGGCCGAGTGTGGAAGAGGGAACACTACTAACCCACTCGCAGCCAGATAAGGTGAAGGACCCCAGATGTAAACACAGACGGTGGTCGACAGTCAGCTGGTTACTTATATAAGCCACTTGCATTGGACTTTTATAAGTTTTGCAAGGGGAACATGAACCCGATGGGGTTATGCTGACTGGAATCGAACATGGTTCTCAGAGACTGTGATCTCAGTGTAAAGGTTCCACCAGGAAGCGAACCAGAGATCTGTACAGGGAGTTTCTTGGTAAAAACCCCTCGAAAGAAATGTATATTTAATCACTGGTGTGATTTTTGATGAAATGGCATTATTTATTAAA